>JAWWTY010000019.1:4679933-4767433 GCA_035222235.1 Margarornis squamiger | reverse complement strand
AAACAGCCTAACATTTAAAAATATACATAAGCATAAACTTTGAGTATAAACCATGGAATACTAATCATAAACTGCTAATTGGTAATATATTTTGATGGAATAATCATTTTAACAGCCTATTAGCCAGATACTTTAAATGGGAGGAATTTGATACATTCTTGTTCAAAATAGTACATTATGCTAACATATAACAAATTAATATATTATTACTTTAACTTTGGCAAAAAAAACCTCTAGACATGAGGAGGTTTAACATTGCCACAGATGTCGATTTAAGCAGGTTAATTTGCAGGGGGATGTTTTTGTCCTTTTTACTGACATTGTGAAGCCAGAGAGACCCTGCAACACCAACTCACTGGGATACAGCTCAAGGAGCAGTGAGGGAAGGAGAGCCCTGGGCACAGAACTCACATCTCTCACCTGCAGTCACAGTTCTGCAAATACCTTCAGAGGAACATGTACTAAAGTTGCCTTTGTCTGCATAAGTGATTAGAACCAAAAACATGCAGAATGATTATTTATTAATGCAGGAAGGATGCAGGGTAGAGTTTTCTCTGCATGCTTCTGTTGCAAGAATACAAAAATGAGCTAAGCTACAAAACTCCCTCATCAAAGAAACAAGACTTGTAGTAATTCTGTCCTCATAAGTATGCCTACACTGTGATTTTACCACCAACTGGATAATTTCTTCTTGTTTCTTATTTCTCTTTGTTAGGGAAGCCAGGGAAATAACTGGTTATTTGGATAAACACAACACTGAATAGCAAAATTGAGTTTTCACAAATGTATTGTAACATAAAATCACATTTCAGCCTGGAAAATGGACTGAGGTTCGCTAAATCCACAAAGGATTCTTCAGCATGTTCCCTTTTCTTTAAACCTTGATACATTTCAGCAAAGCAAACCTGCAGAGGGTTTTTTAAGAATATTTGCATAGTGTGAAATACAGTCCTGGCACTTCAGATTTTATGGACACTGCAAAATGGGAATAGACTTTTTCCTGTTAAAAGAACTTACTGTTTTTAAATGGAACTCCCCCTGTAAGGCAGGGCATGTCCTGCAGGCTGAGAGCAAAGCCAAGGCCCCAGAACTGCAGCTGGGTGGGTGCTGCACAGGCTCCCAGGAAGCTGCAGGGCTGGACACATGGGCAGGAGAGGTCCCTCAGCCTCTCTACTCTATAAGAAGCCAATATCAGACTCCAAAAACACCTTAGTGTGGAAGGGGGTAAGAAACTGAGCCCCCTCTGAGCTCTTTCTATACAGAAAATTCCAGACTCTAGGAAAGAACCTTCAAGCAGTGTAGTAAGACTTCTCTCCCATCCAGGAGGCAGCAAACACTTGGTTCTCACCTTGTAGAGGAAGCAGCATTTAATTGTCAAATATAATTTTCCAGTCTCACCTCTCTAAAACTTCCTCATATTCTACAACTTGAGATCAGACAAGCTTTACAGACTGCATCAATGTTATCTACACCAAAGGGTGCAGAAGGGAATACATCACTCCACACATCTTTGCAAAAATTAAAAGGCTCATTACAAAGTATTTGGAGACTGCATCAAAAGAATTAGTAATTCTCTAAAAAGCAGGAAACTGCAGTTTGAAACAAGGTCTTGATGCCACAAATTTGCCCTCCCCATTAGTCTGACCTCAGCAGTTCATTGGAGGAGTGGGGATTCTGCTGAGGCAAAGCACATGCTCACTTTTTCTCAATTGTTACCAAATTTGTGCACTAAAATCACTTTCTTATAAGGTATCATTAAGGAAATTCCATGGACAATGGCCCTATATAGTATGTACCCATTTCAGGCATTAGAACAACAAACGCAATCAGTAATGAAATTACCTGCAATCTTCAGCTTTTGCACCCTTCGAAGCACAATGTGTGGTTACAAAATGAAACATCCTAGAGTCTCCTGTAGAAACTCAAGCATGCTTGGAATGGTCATTCTATTGTGATAAAGAGGACAAATTCCCTGTTAGAATTACACAAGAAGTCAAATTCCCCATAGGATTTCCAGGAGACATTCACTTCAGTTCACTGATTTAACAAGGTGTCATTTAAGAAAAGCCTGTTTTGCCACTATTAATAGAATTGTTCAATATCACACTACTTGATCCTCTGAGTTCCCCTGAAATACATTTATTAAAAATTACCTTAAATTTTAGCAGGTTTGATTCTTTTGGTGGTTTTGAGACCAGTTCCTCTTACCTGCCTTTTCCCTTTCTGAGCAACTCTCTTTATTTCATAAGCTTTTCATTAGAAGTCGGCCCAAACAGGAACCATCCAACTTGATGATGCTGATTCAAACCTACTTTGATTCCAGACTTCCATGAGGAACGCTCTCAGTACTCCTACAGGATTTGACTAACAACTTCTGACAAACTCAAACATTCAGCATCTGGGAGTTCATTATCTCCACCAACACACGAGCAGAAGCAGGAGCTCAATGTAACACCCTTGTCTTTAGCTCAAAGAAACACTCAGGCATGTCTAGCAGAAATAATTGAGACAGGAGATCATAATACCAGCACGTATAAGCAGATGAGTTAAAAAGATCATCTGGGCTCCCTCATGACTCCCTCTGTGATGGACCTCAGACAGTGGGGAGAACATACAGGAATCCTGTTCCTTAGTACAGCACAAGTGTCTCATATGGCATCTCAGTCTTTGCCTTTTCAAATACATCAGTGTTGGCACTTGACACTGGTACAGATCTTGTGGTGTTCAACTCGGGGATCAGTGATTATTGCTCAGATCTCCTTTGAGTCAGTCATTTGTTCTTAACAAGTTTGAGTAATGAGGATACCCAAGGCAGAACCAGCCACACTAATTACAGATACCTATGAAAAGTTATGAGAGGCTTGGTGAGAATTACTAAAGATAATAAAGGTAGTAGATATATTTTAAGTAAGAAAATGTCAGGAACAAAACATTTTCAACTCTTGAAATAAGAGAAGCTTTAAATCCTTACTCTCTGACTGGGACATCATATTCTTATTAAATCATTGTAAAACGAGATGACTGGGTAGCAGTCTTCAGCCCAAGCATATTTTCATCATCAATACTCAACACCTAAATCTCATGGGACAATATCAGGAGAAAATTATAACAGCAGCCCCTTCCAAGAGGCGAGGAAAGCAGGACACTTGTGATTTCAATACACCTGCAAGAAAGGAGGTAGGAAGGAAAACCCCTAAATGGGCTTTCAATGATGAAACTCCCCAAGGGCCTCCCCAAAAGCCTCCTCTAAGGACTATCCCAGCCCCAGTAACCTTAGAACAGAATTCACTTACACTGAGGATCCAGCAAGAAAAGAAATGCAAATACAATGGAAAAAGTAAAGAGACAAGACAGGAAGGAGAAGAGGGGGAAGACAATGAACAAAAGGAAAGTTGTACCCTAGCAAAAGAACTCTCAGAGGAACAGATGCTCAGCTTTTCAAGGGTGGACAAGAAGCAAGAAGACTCCACCCAGCTGAGTCCAAAAGAATTCATGAGCTTGAGTTGAGAGACTGAAAAGTAATACCCAGAAATCAAACACTATTTCTCTCACTTTTCATATTCAAGTGTTTTATTTATCACAATTTCAAAATTAGTTTTGCTGTGACTTGCTTCTGAAAATTGGTGATATTCCAGCTTGCAGAGCAAATTTTACAAGAAGAGATTATGATGTATTTTAAACTTTAAGATTGTTACTCATTTACACTGATCTTTTTGTCATAATGCAATTGAAGTATGTGTTTGACCAAACGGACATAATGTTTTTTCTTCTTGAGTCCTGTAAACATGACAAAAAATAAATATGAGGCTAAGAATGTCTTCTATACTAGTAATTAAGTAGTAAATTCCTTTTGCCTAAACTAAAAATTGCAAAATCTAAAATCTCATTAAACAGATAAAAATTTCAGAGGCTTTATAAACCAAAAAATAAGAACAGAGTGGGGTGAATTCTTTCTTGTATGCATTTCTGTTACCAAAGCTTTACATGTTCACAACATTTTCCCCAATTTATTGACACTAAATCACTTTGGCAGGGGACAGTGGAAGAGGTGTGAGGATTTTTACTACCGTGTGTATGTCAGGAGGCAGCAACACAGTTCTCAGTCACCTGAGAGGGCAAACACTTGGTACTGTATCTAAAATTACTGTAAATACCCCAAAATGGATCACACTCCCACAACTCCTGGTTTACTAGCAGTAATACTGCATGAGAAAAACAAAACAACACTTCAAGATCTCCCATTGTCACAGTGTACATAAAGGACTCAAGATTTTGGATTTTATTTAAACCTGTAACTTGCAAAACCCATTGGCTCTCCTTGAACTGCAAGCTGTGGATCTGCCCTTTTCTCCTCTGTACTTTCAACATAATAGGTATTATTACCCATAACTTTTTATTTAAAAGAATTGTGCAGCCAGGAAAATGAATGAATTTAATTATCAATGCAGTGTGAAAAAAATCATTAGAGCAAGAGCCTGGAACACTACGTATTAAAAATAAACAAAGGCTATTAAAAACAGTTTTTATAAGTGTCATTCTTTCTTCAATTCTTAAAATGTAAGTAATACAAACAAAGAAACAAGAGAACCATATGTAAACAACTGTAATTATTGGCAAAAGATGATCCCAAGAAAATGCTAAATGACTGACTGGATCATTTAACTTTAAATCTATACTTTATGTGGCAATATGGAGAGGTCATTTGATTGCTATGCATAAAAAATTTAGAATTCTAATATGATCTAAAAGTTTCACCTTCATAAGACAAAATTTTCATTATAAAGTTGTATTTAATGGCATTCATACATATCTGCCACCTCAGTTTTGTAATATTATATTTCTATAGGCTGTCGGCTGTGCATTATAGAAATGACTATTTAAAAAGAGAGACGAACTTTTTCCCTTTACACTTCACAAATTCTCCTGTTTGCTTCACAGCTGTAAAATGAAAATGTGTGGCCACCTAAACAAGAGCTGCACAGAATTATTTCATCAGCAAAGAATCAGCTTGTTCAGCTGTATTTTTTTGGCAAAAAGGTGTTCTCAGCCACCTTCTTCAGGCTCCTCTCTCCACATGTGGGGTTGTATACCGAGTCAGGATTCAGCCTTTGAGGGTTTGGAAGGAGATTTTTGTATCTCCATCTTAGGATTTCGCATAAATTAAAGAATAGTCTGGGCCAAATCTTTTCCTCCCCAGCAGAACACAAAACCTTCTGAATACTCAAGAGAGGAATTTAAACCAATAGTTGTGGCTACTGAACATTTCTGTTATTAAAAGGAAGAGTACATTAAGTATATGCTGTTGCTGTGAAAAAGCAGGCCAAAATCCTCACTGCAGATATATGGGAGCAGTTTCTACTACAGTCTACAAATGTGCTTCCAAACAATTGGGTCTTGTTGATTAAACCATAATTTGCTGAAGTCCTGACTCAGAGCTGCTTTTCTAAGTATACTTATTGACTTCAATATTTGGATAAAACAATGCACTTCTGCGACACTTCTCTTCCACTATTTAATTCCAAAAAAGATTCCCAAAGAACGCTAGGAGATATCAGAGCTCCACACCCCCCAGAACTGCTGGTTGGTAACTGGCTTGGGAAGGAAGGAAATCCCACCAATGAGTAGGAAATGGTCACTGAAGATTATAAGGGCAGAGAACATCTCATAGAGCCCATCAAAGGTCAGTTGTCGTTTTCTCATGTGTTAGTGACCTTGAAACAAGCATTACTGCAAAATCAGAATATTTATGCTGTTGATATTGTAAATAAAGACAATTAGAAAAGCATATAGTTTCAAAATCACTGTCTTACTTACTGAACTTCAGTTCATTAGTGGTTATTTAAGATGGGGTTTCCTTTTTTGTGGTAATGCCCTTTGTAATGAAGTCCTACAACATCCTGTAATGTTTCCCAGCCTCAGGCTTTATTCTGTAAGACATTTCAGACTATTTAACTTTACTACTGGGAATATTCCCTATTGATTTCAAAGGGATTACTTGTGGAAGTAACTACAAGCAGAAGTATTTGCAGCAGTGGAATCTCAGACATGTTTGCCCACCCTTTTCTGCTGGAGACATCAGAAGGCAATCCAGAGTTCCAGAGACGTTATGCTAGAGGCCTAAGAAGTCACAAAGAACTAAAATTTTTAGAGAACCTTAGTGCAGTGCCAAGAAATCTTCCCAAGTGCAGGGCTAGAAACCACCTACAGATCTTTCCAAGGGAAGAATGAGAAACTTAACAGGTAAGAAAGATACAGCTTAGGAGAAAATAATTTCCTCATGTTGTTCAGCAGTGAAACTGCTCAAGGATTTCACAGCATTACTGATATTCATGAAAATTAAAACTTACACATCTCATTTAGCAGACTGCACAGGTTTCCTCTACAGTCAAAAGAGAACATTTTCCTTCTGAGAGAACAATTCTGAGTCTAGAGCTTGGCAGTGGGGTTATAATCCAGAAAGATGTCACTAGAGCACTCCCCTCCCCAGACTCTCAGAGGCACCCAGGAAACTGGGGAAAGAAGTCAGGAATGAACTGCAGAAGCACTTCTGCCCTGTCTGCTCCTCTGCTCCTTCAGAAATATCCAGCTTACCTGTGGCCCCTCTCTAGAGAGCCTGCTAGACCCTCTTTATGCCAGTCCATGACCAGTTCCTGCACAGAGGAACCTGTTGAGGTTACCAGAGTGAACTTCCTCCCTTCATCACTTACAGATGCCTGTGCCTTCCACAGTGATTAAAAGTAAAAGCCACCCAGCAATATAATGGAGATCAGGCCAAACTTTCACCAGATCATCTCCTCCCTTCATTATCTTCCCACTTCACCATTCAGTCAGAAGGAGCACAAGGTAGTATATTAGTTTCAGACTTTCAAGTGTTGAAGATTCTGCATAAATTTTGCTTTAAAAGAAATAATCATTTATCTAAAGTGGGAGGGGGAGCAGGAGTCAGATTATCTGGGCTCTATTTGAAGTCCTGTGTGGGTTCACAGTCCTCAGTTCCAGGAGATGTGTGCTGTTCCCCCTTCTGACCAACAATACATAGCACCAACATAGTAACAATGCTACAAAACCCTCCTTTCAAAATATTTCAGATCCTTGGATTTAGAGCATTTATCAAAGTTTTTCCTGGTATTAACTGTGAGAAAATTATTAGAATAAAGATGGTCCTTTTTCTTGCCCACTTGCAGCAGTGATTACAGAAAAGATGCACTTCACATGCCACAGTTTGAATCAATAGTGGAGCACTGACAAAGAACAAACATCAAAGAAAATATTTTGGAGGAACATCATTTATTTTTCCATGATTTTATACATAGTGCCATGAAATCATAGCTCAATCTTCCTATTTGCAAGTGAATAACCTCTATCTGAAAGTACAATTCATATGTGAGCTGAAAAGAAAATGTCTTTCTTCAGCATTCCCACTATTAGGCAAGCAGATGGCTCAATCTAAATGACCATGTGAAAGAAAGAAAAAAAACACCAGCACAGATCAATATCCTCACCATGATTCCTGCATTCCAATAAATACCAAACCATCAGGAGCAGCAGCAGAGAGAAAAAGAGCATCAAAATATCATTTTAGGAAAAACAGTAAACAGCTGAAACCAATGTGAAACCAAGCAGCCAATAGATTTAATAAAAAGAATGTAAACAAAAGCCAAACCAGCTTCACTCTCAGCATCAGTGCCTGGAGTTATCTTATATGTAAGTAACAAAATAAACCACCAAAACCTCTGTGGATCACATACATATGCCATAGGGAGAAAGATATCAAAAAGAAAGAAAAATTATTACTTCCACTTCAATGAGTCACTGTACTTCTGTCTTTGGGCGGTTGTTTAGGTTTTAGGGGAGTTGGGGGCTTATTTTGTTTGTTTTATTATTTTTGTTAGCTTGCTATTTTAAGTAAAGAAATAATAATTTCTTCTTTTTCCAGCAGACAAAACATACTCTTAATACACTTCATACACTGAAAACAAAACCACACAAGTAACCATCTCAAGCAAACAGCAGAAACCTAAGAGAGCTGCCAAACTCTTTTATCTCTGCACCATAACCACAACTATTACTGCCCACAGAACTCAGAGTACTGAGTTTCTGGGTGCAGGTAAGTCCTTGTCTCACAACAAAAGCCAAGACTCCCTCATCTTCCTCAGCCTTTCCTCCTACAGGCTAAAGCCATAGAGCTGAACAACCCAATTAGTGACAAGGGCCAGAAACGCAGGATACGTGTGCATCTGCTACACAGACTGAGTGTAGTCTAAGATATAATCCAGAAAGTTAATTAAGCACATAAGTCATCCTGTAATGGAATTAAAAAAACGTCCACCTGACAAAGCATGCAGATTATAGAGGAAAAGGGAAGATGAAATGATTAATTTTAAAAGATATTCCAAAGTATTCCAGTGGATATCTTGGGCCTGGGCACATCCCCTTGTCACGGTGTGACATGCTGTAAGGACATTTCAGTGGTCATACCTTGTACTACAAACGTTTTTCTTCCCACGACACTTCAAGTGAAACAGTGCCAAGGAAAGCTGAATTTCAGACTCCTTGGAAGGTTCCAAAGACAATTCCTTAAGCCTGCTGAACAAGTTACTAAGGGTCGAGTAAATCATCGGGGTAATCTAAAGCAAACCATTCAAAAGCATCTTAGCTACTGGCTGGGCAAATTCTCCACATCTTGAGTAGGAGCTCAAGAATCAATAGATCCAGAGCTGAGGCCAGAGAGCACACCAACCTCCAAGCTGTCCTAGGAGAGCCATCCCACATTGGCCAGGGTTTGAACCCAGGGCTGGCACAGCAGAACCACTAGAGTAAGCTTGTCTGTCCCTCACACAGAACACAAGCCTTTGGAGGAGGTACTTAAGGAATCATTTTTTGGTCACTTAGAAATTTTTAAAAATCATCCATTTTTTAAAAAGTAATTTAAATTACTTAAATTGTACTTTAATCCTGATTTATTTGCCCACCTATTATGAAGTGATAGCTCTACTAGCCACACTTCATTGTAATATAGAGATCTAGATAAACCAGGAATTTCTACATTTCAGTCTCATCCAAGAATGATCAGTAAACCAATGTGATGGTTTTGCTTCGGGTTGCCTGTGGATAGAAGGGTGAACTGACTGACAAACACATTTGATTTTTCAGTTTTCAAAAACAAGTCACACTAACAGTGTAAATTACATTATATTATAAAGAAATAAATGCAATTTCTAAAAGCAGGTCAAGTGTTCTAGTCTGAATTTCAGTCATTTAAACAAAGTTATCCTTTAATATTTTAGTCTCCTACTAAAAAACCCCAAGCCGCCTTCCACAGGTTTCCATTTCTCATATAACTCTTCTGTTCTCTTAAAAAAACCCCAAAGCTTCCATTAACAAAGCTAAGAAACAGACTTCCATCATGAAGCCCAAATGTAAACAGTTATATACTCATCAGCCTCCTGACTGTTCCAATCAGAGATGAATATTTAATATTTTACTACTGTCTAGAAGGCCATTACAATTTTGGGATCATATCTAGCTTTTTAAAACAAGGGCAGTTTGGAAGACATGAAAAAACCCACAACAGACAGCATTACTAAACACTTTGAAAAGCTCTTAGCATAAAACATCCTGCAAATCCCCCCATCCAAACATCTGAAAATAGCCCTGGCTCAAGATCCTTTAAATCTTTTCTAACCCATGGGTTTATAACCCTGTAAATTTTGCATTTTATTTTAGGACATCAGACAAATGCATTGTATTTCTACTGTTATTTGCATAACAAATTGGTCAAAAGAGCAAAAAGTATATATTATGCCACAAGTATAGAATATGCCAAAAGTAAATTTTAACGCTGCCAAAAAGCAACTGTAAATTTCATTTTATACACATGAAAATGGGATGTAGTGCAAATTAGGGTGGATTAACCTGGTTTTCAGAATTGAGACATCACAAAGCTTAGGAGTTCACCAAACCACCTTTATGTGGAGTCTCCTTGGCTGCTTTTAATCTGAAATACTAAGACTTTAAAAGGCTTTAAAAGCTGACCGAAGTAAACTGACTTTTTTAAGGCTGAGAAGAACTTAAAGTTGAACTATATTTGCTAGACCAAAAAAAAAAAAAAATCATGTTTCTAATTTTGTGCCAGCAGTTCATACACTATGTATAATATTTAAACATGCTCTAATTCTTATGTGTCAAAACAATCATGTTCATTAATATTTCCATTGCGCCTGCACTACTTTCGATGTATAATTTTATAAGAACCATTCCCCAGCTACTTAGTACTCGTCAAGCAACTCAAAAGAAATAGGAATCAGAAATTGCAACCACTGTATCCAAATTATATATTGATATAAGCAGTGATTAACTAAACCTGTTCAGAGGCTTGGAGTAGACAGGAAAAAAAAAAAATCCCCATTTTATATAGACAGGGAAATTATTTAAGAAGCGTGTGAAATAATGCTAATATTTTTTTCTAGCACAGAAAGAACTCATTTGCCATAAGTCCCTTTTTTCTCCCTCAGAAATATAATCCCCACCCCACCACAGTCATGGCATAAAGCAGTTTCTTAGTATTTCAAGAAAGGAAGAAGGGAAGTTTGTAAGCTTTCCACTGACTTGCATGAAGTCTTGCTCTGTGTCCCTCTGTTCTCACCACTTCTATTAAATTAGGATATTCAGGTTGAAAAGTCAACACAGTAACTCCAAGAAAATAATAAAAAAGAAGAGCTGAACATTTTGCAAAGTACTACACAGCTATTTTTGAAGGAATTCAGGAGGCCTACTAACAACCTTTTTAAATTAGCCAACAATACATGTCTCCAAAATCACTTACCCGAGAGGTGTTAAGCATTGGTCACCTTTACATCCTCAGTAAACATTAAGATTAGGGAACAATTGTAAACTGGAATAAAATCTCTATCATTTTGGCTAGATTTGTGAACATGCTTTAGAACAAACCCATCCACACAAAGCAAGTGAAAAGATTTACCTTAACCAGAGGCAGCTTAAACATGAGCTGTACATCCTGAGTGTCCCTTGGAAAAGAAATTAAGAGAGTATGTAAAGCACCTTGACACTCACAATGCACAGTCTCAGGAGCTGTTCTGTGGTGACTTCTCACTGAGGAAATGTATAGATTTATACACTCTGTACTAGAAATGGAGCAGCAGCACTATAGTATAGATTGAAAGCTGGAGGGCTAAAGAAGAGCAGATTTGGAGATTTTTAGGGCAGTTTCATAAATGATTCTGGACCTCCACTGGAAACATCTCTACAGACTAGAATAAAAAGTATGCTCTGGAAAATATATGTGCTTTAGATAAACTGCACTGAAACACTGGATGATTTGAGGCTTTTGATGCTGGGGTGTTTTTTTTCCCCTTCTGGGCTTCTAGCTGTTAGTTGTCAATACCTGTGGAATAAAGCACTAACTACTCTCTCTTGCCTGATCTTGACATTTAAATTTACAAGCCAAAAACCTTCAAAGTCAAGTGTGCTGGTTTTGGCTGGGACAGAGTTCATTTCCTTCACAGTAGCTACTCCGGGGCTGCGTTCTGGATTTGTGCTGAGCACAGTGTGGGTAATACAGAGGTGTTTTCATTATTGCTGGGCAGGGCTCACCCAGAGGCAAGGCCTTTTCTGATTGTCACAGCACCCCACCAGAGAGTGAACAAGCAGATGGGAGGGGACACGACTGGGACAGCTGACCCCAAGTGACACAAGGGATATTTCATACCATACAGAAGCACTTAGGTTATAAAAAACTTCTAAGATCACCGAGTCCAACCTCTCCACTCAGCTTATACATCTGGGGAAAGGAGGTGACAGAGACCAGGAGGACGCAGTGGGAGTGATGGCATTGGCCTTCCCAAATAGCTGCTGTGTGTGATGGATCCCTGTTTCCCTGGGCATGCCTGCCCGTGGGAAGCAGTGAATGAACTCCTTGTTTTGCTGTGCTTGTGTGCATGGCTTTTGCCTTACCCATTAAACTGCCTTTTATCTCAACCCACGAGTTTTCTCAATTTTCCTTTCCAGTTCTCCCCACCCCACCAGGAGGGCAGTGAGTGATGGGCTGGGTGGTGCAGAGTTATGGCTGGGGTTAAACTGTGACAAAGACAGACAGTGCTGTGCCACTGCAAACTGTAACACACCTGAACTTCTCAGGCCTGGCCTGACTGTCAGATTCCTAAACCAAAGACAAGTGGCACATGCCAATTTGATATTTGAGTCCTCAGCAAGCAACACTACCAGCCCAGGCACCCAGACAGAGACTTCTGAGACAGGTTAAGAAAGAAGATTACCAGAGCACTGGCTGTTTCTAGGAAGTTTTATACTTGTTCTCTCTCTCTCTGGAGATTTTTCATTTGTTCTTTCTTTAATCTAAAGATGAAAATCATCCAGATTGAGAGCATTTTTTTTTCCTCTGGATAGGAAAACACAACAGAGGCACGACCTTCGCTTGGGGGGTTCACTACACACATTCCAGGCAGGTCTGATCATATTTCACTACCCTGGAAGTGATTGTGATGTCCAGAACACTGAATTATGTCATTAATTAAGGAATCGGGCAGGAGGTAGCTGATTATAAGGGAGAGAGAATCTGTACTTACACAAAACTATTTTCATAATCAGTGATGATAGAAAGGGAAATAAAGAAAAATTACCTTGTGCTTAATCCAAGTGTCCTGGTATATTGTTTTAAAAGACTATTCTGTATGTAGAGGATGCTATTTAGCTTCAGTGGTCAGCCAAAAGCAAAGACAAGATTGTAATAATCTTGCCTTAGCACAAAAAAAGACACATGTACATTTTGCTTTGGATAGCAAACTTTCTAATTTCTCTCAAAGTACATGTGAGAAAAAGGTAAGATCAGGACTTTGATCCATTTAAATTCTTTTTTTTTAATGTGGATTTTACCTGAAACAAAATGTGCGGCATCCAAGAGCAAGAATACCATTTACTAGAGTATCAGAGATTAGTTCATTAATGGGTTCAAGCAACTGGCCATGCATCAGCATAATATTAGGGGCTAACTGATTTTCCTCTGTAAGCCACTTATACAACTGAGCATTTGCAAATCATCTCAAGATGCATGTCAGAGAGAGAGATGACAGTGTTAAAGAAATACATTTTTCATTTATTCTATTAGTAATACACACTACTGAATGTTACAGTGCAGACAATGAGAAACATATTTTTTAACCAGCTTGGCAAGCCAGAACACACATTACCTACAAGGTGGCTTTTCTCTATAAGATATGATTCAAACAAGATTTCCCTGAACAATAACAGGATTTGGTGAAATGATGGTTCTGCCAAATTCCCTACATACTTATATTTAGATTTTTAGAGGCCTCTGATTTCTTTCTTAACTGGGGGGGGGGGGGAGAGAGGGAGGGAAACACACCAGAAAAAAAACCCCAAACCTCATTGATGTGAAGCAAAACAGCCATAAGTGAGCACGTACTTAAATACTTGAGCAAGTCAGAGCCTTAAAATAAGGAAATTATGGAGATTATGCAAAACAATCACTGCTGTGCTTCTTCACACAAAGGCCAGGGCAGTCACTGGGCAATGTACCCAGACACCAGGTAGGATTTAAGTTCCTCCAGGTAAAACTCACAAGGTTGCAAAACATTGATGATTTTTAAAAAGAGAGGGGTAAAGAGGCTACAGACAGACATGGTTTTCTGTCTCTCCCAGTATTTTTGCTTGCATCAGGCACAGGAGGAATACACATGAGATTGCTGCAGCAACTTTTCATTCCCATATGAACAAAAGCATCCTTTACCAGCCATCTTTCAAAAAAGCTGAATTCCAAAGTGACCTTAAAGACAATTCTGACTGGCACTTTATCACTTATTCATAGAAAAAGCAGCTTGTGAGAGCAGTCTTCACAAGGTGAGATCGGTGACAACAAGAACCACCAGCAATGCAGGTCTAAAAATTGCAGATACTTCACCAGAACCAAACCAACCAAACTGGAAGCACAGTAACTGAGACAAGACCAGAGACTACACTACATCCCATACTCCATAACAGGAGTGCACAGGGCCTCTGAATATTAAATTTTGGAGAAATTCCAGCACTATTTCCAGCAAAAATGAAATGGTCAACTAGTGTGTTTGGAAGTCATAATTAACAGGTAGTGCTCACAGTTTTTAAGGACTATACACAAATGTACACATTGCTAAAGGGCAATCAGTGAAATAGAGGCAGTACAAAGGGGTACGGATGGTCCTCTGGAGCACGAGTTAAATATCCTTTTTTTTTTTCTTTTTTTAGAAATGAAAGGAATTAAAAAATTTGTATTTCACAATGGGGTGACTGAAAAGGATTTCCATTAATGGGAAGCATAAGTTTACATGTCTGAGGAAACTTTTCCCAGCAAAAAAACCCTCGTAATCTGCATTTTAAAAATCAAAGTCCTAATTCTCTTTTACAGGCACTTCAAATTCCAACTTTATGCTGAGAAAAGAACATATCACATTCCCAGGTTATCAATATTGAACTATTTCTCTGCTGGATTCCAATATACATCTTTTGGAGTCTTTTCCTTTAGTCCAACTCAGAAGCCTCTGTCCCCCTTTTTTTTTAACTTGGAAGACGTGGAGCTCTGGAGAGGGAGAGCGAAGGAGAAGTCTTTGATATGTTTGTGGTATCACCTGCAGTGTGCACCAGCAGGGAGTGAGAGCACATGGCAGTGGGAGAGCCAGCTTGTGACTTGGCTGGGAGAGGAGCTGTTCAAGCAGAGATGCTGATGCTCCCCAGCCCTCCAGTGGACAAGATCCCAGCTGGCAGGTCCCTCTCACTCACTCCACATATTGACTTGTGTCATTTTCCTTGCGTCTCTTTATATATATTTAAACTCTAAAGGTTACTCTTTAGCTGTATTGCTCTTTAATGAGACTAAACTGCATTGACTCATTAAACATTTTCATAGCTTTGTTTCCATTTAAACTTGTTTTCTCTTTTCATTCCAAGACCATTTTGCCTCGGGAAATTTTTCTTCCGTCTATGTTCTCAAGCAACTAAGCCTATTTTTGTAAGGCTAAAAAGTAATATTCATCCATTTTTAAATACTGACTTATTGACTACGGATTTAGGCTCTTTTCATTCCTTCTATCCCCCCCACTACCACAACTATAACCTGAGCAGCTGCAGATGAATTAAAAAATAATTAAATTGTTTTAGATAGAGGAGAGTAGGATAGTAAAGAAAACTTTCTATTTCTCCCTTCAGCATCACTAGTTGTCAATATACAGCTGCTCCCTCCTGTAAAGAAATGAAAAGTTAAACTTAAAAAGTAACTGATGGCCATTAAAAGCACACCCTGAAGAAATGCAGAAGACATATTTAAAGCATTTTTCCATATATATCCCAAATAAAGCATTTGATCATGTTTACTAATTTAAGAACAATTGTGCACATTAACAAAAAGAACTATGATTGCTAAGTTGCTGAATTCTACACAGCAGAACTTGCAGGCATAATTTCCGCAGAGGAATACACCATTTTTCCTCATATTATAGCAAGCTCTTCAAGGACTTCACTGGGAATCATGATCCACTTCTTGTAGTATTTATTCTTAATGAGATTACACTAATCAAGCTTAAATTAACATTTATTTTGCATATACCTGCAGGATTAGCGTGCATGTACACACATGCAGGCTGGGGAAAACACTGCTGATGCAAGGAACAATGTGCATGTAGTAAAACACTCTTAACATTAAGAAAACTGGTATCAAGAACTGCACAAATACGCCAGGAGATAAAAGTCACCATATTCACCATATTCCTGCTGTCTGTTCCAGAGACAAATAAAGTATGCTATTATCTCGTATACTATGGAATACACAGAACTACAAACAGAAGTGTTTCAACTCAATACAATATGAAAAATTCAAAATAAAATGAAAAGTGTCAGAAAACAAACCAACAAAATTACGCAGCAGAGTTGTTAATTACGATTATTTATGATTGTTCAGAACTGGCACCGTTATTACAGTTTTCCTTCCAAATTTCTCTACGATGCATCACTCCACAGTAACTCAAGGATCTATATGGATGACTTTCCAGCACTTTGGGGCTCTAAAAGGTGTTTGACTCAAGCCTGATATGTTGCTACTCTCGTAAATGGGGTGGGGGGGAGGGGTAATATTTAATGACAAATTTAAAATGTATGCTGGCCATCTCTTGTGGAGCGCCCGAGTAGCAAAGAGCACTCGGAACTGCTGCGAGCAATCAGCTTTCCCCATTCTTAAAACCCAATCCCCAAACTCCTGAGCACGATCCATTCAGCCCATTGCTACCTGCTACGCTGAATATTTCATCAGAAATGACAAGGGGTTTTTTTTTTCCTCCCTTCTCCCTCCCTCCCAAGCCCACTTTCATATTTGCTCGCTTGACAACTTGTCACTGCCACATCACTGCCACGCTGGCTGTCCTTGAAACCTGACCTCTGCCGCTTTGTGTGCCCAGTGGTCGTGCCGTCCCTGTCTCACTCCAACCATTTCTGACAGGAGACATGCTGATCTCAACAGCAAGCCCTGGCACCTGAGACACACTGGGATTACACAGGTAAATCAGGGTATTCCATGTTGTCTCCCAGCTAACAACAGAGGGAAAAACATGACATCTTGAACAACACATCTTACATTCGCATATTCAAAAGATTCATCATGCCTTTACAAGCAGATGGGCAAGATTGTTTCCCTTTGCTCCAAGAGGGCAAATCATACATGTAAAATAAAAGAAAATAAAGTTAAAAAAAAGGGGGGATGGAAGACATTATAGACATTATTTTGGGTTTAATTTAAACAGAATTAAAGGGTAGGTTATTGAGGAAGATGTTAGACAAAACAATGAATTAAAATAAAGAAGGTGAACAGAAAGTCTTGTTCACCTATCTAAAACAGCTTCAATTACAACTTTTATTAGAAGCACCTCAGTTTATTTACCTTTCATGTGAATTATATATGCCTAATAAGCTGTGTGATTTCCTTCCACAGTGGCATGATCTACTTAAAAGTAGGTATCTCTGTAAAGAAAAGTAAGGTTTCTTCTTAAAATGGCATGTTTTTAACTTTTCTTGAAACGTCTGTGTAGAGAAGAAGGTGAAGTATTTTGACTGAAATAAATGCTTTCATGGAAAACAGTGAGCCCTGGAGATTATGCCGATTCTTGAAGAACTTCATACTGTTTTAAGCAGGTGACAGTAATGTCATCGCCTGAGCTTTTTGCCTTCCACACTTGCACAACAACCAAAAAAATACAGCAAAAAAAGGTAAGTTTTACACTGGACAGAAAAGCTCAGAGCCACCCATGCAGATAGCACCTCAGCAGAGGCTACAATTAACTTACAGCAGGGTCAGCCCACTCCTGGTACCTCATGGCCTCTCACTAAGAAAGAACCCCAGTGAACACCCTGCCTAAAATGAGGAACATTCTGCATCTCATATATTCCCCTTGCAAGGACTATAATCATCTTACACTACGTACACCACAACCACACTGGACCAGGTAATTTGGATATTCCTGTACATCAGCACTGTTAATTATCCCACAGGATATCACACATAGCACAGGAAACAATAAGAGTAAATTTAAGAGAAAGAAGATGCCCATGAGGATCATACTTGAACACATTTTCTGTGCATTTACAGTCTTCCATCTCTCAGTTATCTTTTGTCATTAGTAAAGAGCTTTGGAAAGCCCCTGAATTCCTTCCTAAAACTATTCATGCCCTAAGAATCTGACATTATGGTTGGTGATGCTTCAAAGGCTAATAGTAATTATTTGACCACATTTTAGTTTCAATATTCTTAAAACATTTAATTCCAAAACATACTAACACGGGCACATTTTTTTCCAAACCTCTGCTATATTAGAGATCAATGTCAGAACCACAGACTTTATATTTGCAAAGGAATTTTAATGAACACAGGCTACACAGCATTTCTTCTCCATGTCTCACACTAACATTAGTATGTAATCATAAATTTGAGAGCCTAATCAAATTATAGCATCCAACATTATCTCCTTTGGAAGCTGTACACATTCAAGAGAGAATACACCCTGTAGGCACTGTTCACTGAAGAAAGAAAGGGAGGAGGATCACAAAAACCATTAATCTGGTTGTTTTACCTGTGTATGCTTCAGGCTAAGGAAAGTGAAATAATCCTATTTTTCACTTGTAACAGCTCAACTATGTGAATACATAACAATTTGCAAGTGTTACCTGGTTTAGGTGGGCACTTACCTACAGCTACCATCAAACCAATTTCAAAACCAGAGTAAAGCACTCCCAGTCAGATGTAAGAAATATTTTTCAGTTTGCAAAGTTCATGCAATCCTCAAGTCATCTTAGGACAGTCCCACTGTTTGCTGTCCTGCTGCTCTACAGGAGGCAGCATTTGGGCAGGTGATTTCTGAGTTCAAGAGAAATGTAATCGCTAATGTTTGAGGTTATGAAACAGAAGATGATGATACAAGAGTGGTGTTTGCTTGCTTTTCCTTTTGAGCAAAGCCTCCTCTATTAAAGGTGGGGATTCGAACAAAAGAGACCCAGAGGAAACACATTCAAGTAGGAAAAATGCTATTAGCATATTTTACAATGCTCTCAGGGAACACACTGTTAGGAGAGAAGTGATCGGCTTCCTGAGCTACAAAGAGCTCATAGCAAGTGAGAACAATCTAAAAAAGGTTTGTGGACACTTGTGCTCAGAGAAGCCTTTTGAAAATAGACACCTACAGCAATCTGGTCCAATAGAAAACTGGAAAAAAAAGTAAATAAAAAGAAAACCACACTACAAAAGCCCATCAAAAGAAACTACGAAAAGCTGTATTCTTTCCAAGTGTAACTAGCTGTCCTGTGATCAGGCTCACTTGAACAATCCTTCTCTGACTGCATCCAGAGTGTGAATCAGTAGGAGACCTCAGAGTAACAGAATCCCTGCAGAATTTAACCCCTTCCTCAAAACCCCAAGGTGCAACTGAATTATCCAACTTCGCAGCGACACTTAAGACAGTCATGCTTGGAAACATATGTAAGCAAGTGGCAGAAATGATAGCACTTTTCTTTAAGAGAAATTTATGGCATTTGTCACTTGTGTTCTCCAGGCCCATCTGTCTGTCAGTGTGCTCGCTGAGCACAGGCAGCTGAATGCTGTCTTCACAGGGGATCGTGTTGTGCAGATTTAGGAAAACATACGTGCACTTTTAAAGTTCTTATGCTTGTATCAACTCAAGTAGGATTTGGAGCCACTCAGTTCCTGTGCCATTCTGTTATGTGGATAAGGATGCAAATTCTTGGCTGATTTGTCCAGCAAAAAGAGTGTGTTTATTACCACTTGAATTTGCAAATGACAGGAGTAAAGTCATGCATAATGTTGTGTAAATAAAAACTATGGAGGCTAAAGGTTCTAAAGAGAAAGAAAAACAAATCAGTCCTTCAGACCTGAAAACACATTGTCTAAAACGTTAAAATCCTAAAAGTCACAGACAAAAACCCCAAGTGTATCTTATGCCTCAAAATACGATAACGAAAAGGATATGGCTAAAAATCAAAATCCTCCAAACAGCACAGGTCCTGCCAAAGCAGCTGTGGCGGATTTTATTCAGCAGTGACAGGAAGACAAGTCAAAAAACCCCCACAATACACACAACCCCCCCCCCCCCAAAACTGAAAAATCAACCAATCAACCAACAAAACCCCCAATACAAACAAGTATCAAGCTAATCTATACCATTATCCATGAAAGAAGTGTTATTTATGAGAGCTAAAAATCCAAAGCAGTATCATTAGGGTTCATAGCTTCAGATCCTTCTTCTGTTTCAGGAATATGCATCAACATTAAATTTAAAAGTAAAGGGAGTCTGGATTTTTCAAAAAGATGGAATTCAAAATACAGAAAAACACTGGAAAACTTTTAGCAGATGTGTTTTGAAAGGTGATTACAGGATGCTCAACAGGATTCCTGAATATCTCAGGGACTTGGGTTGCAGCATGTTCTGGTCTGTGTTTCTCTGTTTCCATAACAAACTGATGTTTCTTCAGCTTTAATTAACAGTTAACATATTGAGTGCTCATTCCAGATCATACCTTTCCCATACCTTTACAAATGTTCATGTCTTTTACAGCAGATCATAAAGTTCAAGGGCATAAGGAGATGTACTGTAATTCAGCCATATGATTCATATGAATTCTGCTTTGCTTAACATACTCAGGAAGCCCTCCCTTCCCCAAGAGAAAAAGACTTCAATTCATAAAGTACTAATGGGTTCATTATGCTCAGGGACTGAGCTACCCTGAGGAGTGGAGAATGGCAGGGCTGGATCTGGATAAAAACAGTCACAGGTCTGAAAGCCCAGCTCAGAAATACTGTGATGTCACAGCAACTCCTTCCATTTGAAAAATATCATACTTGTATAGTTCTCACATTCCTCAATCAAATGTGTACCATAGGGGCACTACCACATCAGCCTGCATGCAGGAAACCTTAAAACAAATAAATTCTAATAGAACTGAACTGAGTTTTGAAGCCTCCTGCTCCAGAGGTCCCTATAGGAGCAGACTGCCCAGGCAAGTCTGAATAGTTACATTAAAGCAGAATGAATCTGAGCTCCTCACCTTGGTTTGGTGGTGCTGTAGCTGCAAAGTCCAAAGCCTATCGCAGAGAAAAGCCAAGCTAAACAATTTGGGTAGTGCTGGTTATCCAGACCCTTACTGTTCTACAATTTCTGTGCAGAAATTGCATACTTGGTTTATAAATTACAGTTCCCCACTTCCAAACCTATGCATACTTGTGTTTGTGTAAAGACCACACCCTCCCAAAATGCTGGCCATGGGTTTTACACAACAGGTAATTTTAGGCTGTAGTTTCTCATGCAGTGATAAAGAAGTAATGCAGGTACCAGCCACCCTATTGCTCTTGGCAATGATGTGTCTAATGGTCCCCTCCCAGCCTCTGCTTTTCTCTTCAAATTTCTCCCATTCTCTGAGGAAAGAGGGAAAGTGTTTGGTGTTCAAACACCTTTCTCTGATCTTACAGTTTGTTATTCTCACTGTGGCCATTTGTACAAGTGTGCAGATTGCACGTGCATGGCCTACAGGTGGAAGCTGGAGACCTCATTACAATACCCAAAGCAGAGATCCATGGGACACAACCTCAGAAGCCTCGTCTGCCAGCACACAGGGAATAAACCAGTGTGGAAGGTCACAGGGACCTGCCCTGGACAATCACTCATGCACTGTGGCCACGTCTTTGGAGCTGGGTATGACTATTTTGAGAAGGGGAAAAGATTCTCAACAGGCTGCTGCTTTAAACGAGAACCAGACCCCTGTTGGACACAATCCAAAGCACACCTCAGTCAATGGAAAGGACTGCACAGAAACTGAAACCAATCACAGCTCAGCAAAGTCTGTTTGCAACAAGTTGGAAAAATATTTCTGCAAAGCAGAATTTGTGCTTATAGACCAACTCCTTTCATCAGTTTCAAGCACAGTGATGAGAGAAGGATATTGTTTAACACCAGGAATTACAGCACTCACATTTAAGGCTCCCTCCCACTAACATTAAAAAAGTGTATTTTAACTGATTTATCCTGTTGAAGTCAAAGGTTATTCCACGTTTAGTGACTGAGACTAAAAAAATTTAATTTTAGATTGTTATCTCTATATAAAGTTTTTACAATGTGTAAAATACAAAGAAATCACCAAAATTTATGCAGCAATTTATTTCTTGCACTTTTTGCCCATAAGTGAATTATTATTTTTAATAGATGAACAATCATGATAGGTTTTTAATAATACTAAATTTAATTTGTCTATTTTTACTCAACTCATTATTGCAACCTATTAAAAAAAAAATCCATGCCAAAGTCTGCATGTAAATGACTGCATTAAAAGCATATATGCATGATGCAACTCTGAATATTCAAATGCTGAACTAAAACATGTACATATGCCTGTATGCTCATTTTCACCATGACACACCAAATGTAAAATTAACTGGAAAATACATCTGCACTGACTTCAATCTATTTCATTTTACGTTGATCAGTAGCTAAGAATATTTCACTACAGAGATTTATCACATTAATTAGCTCTGAAATTACTCATAGTAATTAAGTATATTGTTCTTAAACTCTTTAGAGATTATTGAAATACTTTTGCTGCTACTTAAAGAAAACAAGTACCAAGGGAAAGCATTTTCCGGAAGAAAAGCTTATCTATTAACCATCTTTTAATTCTTCTAAGCTCTCCTACCCTTCCATTTGCCCTGGATAGACAGAATAGAAGCCTACCATGAATGAAAACACAATTTCAAAACCTTCACACATTTTGAACTGCCCTGTTATAACCGTGATCTTGGAACAATCCTTGTTTATACTTGTAGCAATCCCAAACTCAGTGCAAATTACTTGTCTAACTCAGCTCCCCACATCACAAGCCCTGCAAGCATATCAAATTTCTACAAAGGTTTGCTAAGGACTCTGGAGGACCTCAGGACCATGTGGTCCCCCCAGGATAAACCTCACAAAAGCATGGGTTTATTATCATTTGCATGGTTTATTATCAAACACAAGAGGGAAGCCTGAATGAATTTATTATCAAACACGAGAGGGAAGTCCGAGTGAACCAAGCAAACCTTTTAGTAACTGTAAAATCCACCAGCCCTGGCTATCAGCAAGGAGTGTGCCCCCCTTGCTGCTTTGGATTTTTTTTTAAGCAAACAGCATGGCTTAAATTTCTCAGGTTTGACATCCCATTGGGCTGGTGCGTCGTGTCCCTTTTTGTCAGGCTGTCACGTCACACAGTGTAATGTGGCATTTCTGTGTAACGGACTGAGACACGTCATGCCAATGACATGTCAAGCTTGTGAATTTCAAAAAGACACAGTTCAATGAAAAACATGGGTTTCTAACTGCCCTGGAGGTTTTAAACCTTAAGAAAAATAAAAAAAGGCTTTTCTTCTCCAGTGATTTTGCCACTGAAAAGCACATGTTTTTTGGTGTTACCCATGTGTAGAAGCAGGTAGCAGGGATCTGAATATTTTGGACATCTTTATTAACTGAAACTTAAATTGCTGATTCAGTTCAATAATTAGGAAAGATCCAGAGCACCTGTGCATTCCCTGAGCTGATACTGTTTATTCCCACCAGAATACACACGCAGTGATAAACCTTTTGCATTTAAGGCAATCTAAGTGTAAACGTTCCATTTCCACAACTCACAACTCCACGATCCATCCCCAATACTTCTAATGGATATGGATACTCCTGCTGACTCTAATGGCACATTATGGGTCTGCTTAAACACCAGACCACAGGTGGGACACAGCTTAAGCCTTGCCTATCCTTTATGCTGGTCTTAAGCTGGCAAAATCAAAGCTGAATCAGTCTGCAACACTAAGCACCTTATGAGTTTCTGCAAAGCATGCTTTGTCAACACAGATCTCATGTAGTCTAAACTGCAAAATTAACCACCTAAGGATAATACCTTTCTCCAACCACTAATGCTATTCCTTATACGCTCAAGGAAAACAGAGCCTCTGTGCTACATCCTAAAATGCTTTTAATAGTTATTTTTGGACCTGATTTGTAGGAAGGAGCAAATTAAGACCTTAATATAGAAATTACCATGCCCGTAGCTCAGTAAATCAAACAAGTGAATGGTGGCATTTTTAAACAGCATTTTTGCTGATTTCAAGGCAGTAATTCTTTCTCAGATGGACAGCTCTCAGGTCACACAAGACACCTCTGAAAACTGAATGAAAAACTGGGGAGCCACCACCGCTACTTGTGAAAAACCAGGGAAAATGCTCCTTGGCAGATACCCATCTTCAGCACATAGATTTGGTGGACACTGAAGTCACATCATGAGGAAGTCAATACCATTCTTTGGTAGAAGAGCACAAAAGAACAGATCAAAGCTAAATGTGCAAGAACAGACGCATCACCTGTAATCACCACCAGTACTGCAGGTCACCTCCCCAGCCAGCACCACCTCTGCTGTTTGCACACATGCAAATTGCTTGCAATAAGAACAGGCAAATTCAGACACTTAATTTTCATCAATATAATGTTTTTCACAGTCTTTAAATGGAAAACATATCTGACTACATGATATAATTAATTAAATTGCATACAACAAAAAACAGGTCCTAGAGGAAATATATATGTCCTTAAAGGAAAGACACAATGATCCCAGACTTTGGAAGGGATTTTTTACTAAATATCTTTTCTTAAGTAATGGGCCTCTTAAATAATGACCCTCTTGAAAACACACTAACAGACAGTAAAAATAAAATTAAGTTGTTCGTTATAAAACAGCTTTACATGATAAAATAATTTTTTGTTAATAACAAAAAATATTTAGAGGCTTATAATTTTATTTCTTCAAAATGCCATGCCAGTTATTGAAAGTTTAACCATCCCAACTCCATCTGAGAGAAGGAGATGGCATCCTGCAGCTGCAACTTTGCACTGGTAAGTACAACCTGAAATTACCTTCCTTGCACTGTTAATCCTGTTCTGGGAAACACTGAACACTTCCAATAGATTTTTTTTTTTCAGTTCAGAAAATATAGCAATTTTAAATATATATATAGCAATTTTAAATATATATTTTTAAAAATGCAGAGCAACTCAGTCTAAATGTATAACATAGTGCTTCAGCACAAAGCTGCTCGCAGAGCTGTAAACAACACCAGCAGCAAGCACTCCATTCAATTTCGTGTTTTATAAATAGCTGAAATTTAAAGAAAATAAAGAAATGGGATAGCTAAATTCACATTAGCATCTATCAATACACAACTAGGTCTGCTTTTAACTGCTGGTCCTGAACTGTTCTCCCAGATATTATCCCTCTTCTCCAGTCCAAGCATCCTTCAAGGCTGCAGACAGCCCCTAGCCTGGCATGACTAGCCAAGGAGGCAGAGCTGGCCATGAATCACAAACAGAAGACTGTGCATTATTCTGCTCCTTTCCCTAACGTAAAACCCACACACAGGTCTGCATTTATACATGATACAGCACCAAACAGGTGTCATGAAATACACAGTTTCTATATGTCTGCACAGAAATGTATCCCCTCTGCAGTACAGTGCATTGCGATGGAGGAGAAGATGCCAGAAGCTGTCAGGAAAAACAAAGAATTTCTCTAATGTCTCAGAGATGAGAATGAGATGAGAATGTGTGGCTTTTTTCTTGGGTATTAATACTTTTGGATGTAGCAGGAGCTTTTTTTATTATGAAATATAAAAAAAAAATTAACACTTATGTGACTATCTTAAGATTTTTTTTTCTTGTCGTTACAAGAAAAGAGTAAAACTTATTTCTACTAAAGATTAAAAGGATCAACTGTCTCCATAAGATAACTGTGGGTTTGTAAACAGATTGGTGTAGTTGAAGAACACTGTCTTAGGAAACCCACTAAGCTGCTTCTCTGGAATACAAAAAAATCCCAAAACTAGTCACAAACTTTACATCCTCAAAAACTATCAAGCTTCTTTTTCTCTTCAGATAGAGATGGATGTCTAATCTAACAGCTGCCAATTCTCATATTTGCACCTATAATTGTGAGCAACATCTCTGACAGCAGACCTGGACTGGAAACAGGACCATTAATCATAAATAACTCCAATAGATGCAAAACAAGTAACTTGGTTGGATAAAACCTGAAACTACTTGATTTGTTTAATTTTTTTTGATCCTTACAGTAAGAAAAACCATGTGCATCTGTAGTGAATCTATACCATATATTCCAGTATACTCCAAAGTCCAATGCAAATCTTGCATAAAAGTACAAATTCCAAGTTCTGGTTCTACCTATTCTTTTCTAATGTTTATGAGGTCATTTTTAAAGACTCTCAGAATGAGATTTGACCATCAAGTAAACCAAAGCAACCCTATAAAAATTCTACATTTTCTTTGGCATTATTTTCAATTCATTCTTAGTTTTAAAACATAATTCCAGTGAGATATCACTACCATTTCCAATAAACACGCAGCTCTAAAGCTGATCATCCCTGGCCCTCAGCTTACAGGTGTGGTTAGTGGAGAAGAAATCAGGAGGAGCTCAGTGGCACATGGCCTGGGATTCTCTCAGTGTGTGGCTCCCCCTTTTCCAAGGAATCCTGAGCAGAAAAGCTTTCCCTCCTCTTCTCGTCTTTCCCCACAAAGGTTTCTTTGCTGGAGCTCCCATTTCCACCAGGACACTCTTCATTTGTTTTCCAGCTAGGAACCAACTCATCCTCCTTCCCTCCCCGACCTCTCAGTGAGCCACTACTGTATTTACTTGTCTATTCCCAATTTCAGAGATGTCATTTAAGGCCTTCTAAGTGTCTTACACTCCTTCAAAACCCACCTTTATAGCATTAGTGCCAATTTTCTTGCAGCTTCTTGAGAGCACAAGGCAAACCAGCACCCCTGTTTGAACTCTCTGGCCTTGCACAGAGGAAGGGGGGCCTTGATTCATAATCACTCCACTTTCCTAAATAACTGAGATTTCAACCTCTGATCAAATGCCATGGGATTTTCAAAGCCAGGGACTTGCTTTTACAAGCCTCAGCCCAGCTCAGTTCTTAGACTGTGCTTAATAAGATCTGCAGCCTTTCTTTGGTCATAAAGTACCTGATAGTGGCCCTTTTTCTTGACTTCGAGATGGATGGAGTGAATTTTAGTATGAGAGAAGCACAAATACAAATTTAAAAGAGAAAATCCTCAATCTTTTTCTTACAGTTGAGTAACTATTAACCTTTCTTCCTTTCCTCCCCAAAATGCCAATTTGTATATAAAAACAACCTCCAGGACTTAGACCTTGGGTGGCAGTTTTAAGTCTAAAATCAATTTTTGAGTTATAAACCCTCTGAAAATAGGGGTTTATAATGGAACCACTGACAGACCCTTAGCTACAGCGGCGCTAGCGGGCACCACTATAATATAGGAATAAAACTAAATTACATCACTTGTCATCATTAAGAAAAATTTTCATCTCAGTTCTTCATTTGAAAAGCACTATAGTTAATGAATGATTACTGAGCCATGACACCTAAATGACTAAAATATAGGAATTATACTGAGGTCAACTCAAGTATTTTTTAAACCATGAAATTAAGGGATCTCTTCGCTTTGGTACAGGATACCAGTCCTGGCTGTTATGGTCCCTTGCAACACTGACTTTGGGCATAAGGGAATGGTATGTATTTCTATACTGGAGATTAAGGTCCCATGCAAATTTAGGAGGTGAACACACCATTGCCCAAGAGTGACCAAGTGGGGGATTTTTCTCTGTATTTGTGTTTTCTTTATGCTCTTCTGTATGTAACTAACTTGAAAATGAAGAATAGTTTACGGCAATAGAAGGCAGAAACTCATCCTTTGAAAAAGGATATTTAATATTCAACAGAAAGTCTAGTAACAAACTTAGCAGCCTGCATTTAAGTATTCCAGATCCTTTCAGCCAAGACACTTAAAAAGAACGGCATTTTAAGGAGAGCTGACAGTACTGGACTATTGTGCAATGCTTTGACAATGCCTAACCATGTCCCTTATATATTATGTGATCACGAATTAAGAATGAAAAACCTTACTTTCCATGTGTAAACACAAAGAACCAACTGGGAAAAAAAAAACCAACAACAAAAAAACACCAAAGATGTAAATATTGCTTGCACATGCATGGTTTTCTTAATTTGAAGCCATTTTCCACTTTTAACTGGGAAAGTGGAGATGCTCATGAGAGCCAGAATTACTTCAGTTGCTCTTACAGTACAAAGAAATGAAAAGGAGCAGGTGACGATCAAAAACAATGGAAAAGGAGGCAATTTCCATCACTGCCATCCCAAAATTCTGACTGTGATACCTCCCCAGTGCACCTCCTTTGCTCGTGTTCTCACTGCACTGAGCCTGAGCACTGCTGATCAGGAAGATTTGTCTAATACTTGAAAAAATGCCAAAAGCATGAAGAAATTCTGCAGTGTCTATAGGATTACACCTCTAGGGATATGTTGCCCTTCCTGCTCCTTAATCCCAGAACTCATGTTTACCTAATGTTTCAGAGTTTACTTCAGGTAAACGAGGATGACTGAGTACAGGTTCACAAAAGCTTCAAGCACAAGAACTAGTAGCAATATTTATTATTCTAACCTCAATTCTTTCCCTTTTTTCTTTTTTGGGGGCATGGGTGGAGGGAACACACAGGACTGGATGGTGTGAAGGGAAGGTGGCACACAAGCAGAAAACAACCTATCCAGGGAATAGTGACTGAACACCAAGAACCACACCTGCATTTATTCTTTTTTTTTTTTTCTATATCAAATTTCAAATACACAGATCTCCAAATGCTACCTTAAGAATATTTTGTTTCCCAATGAAGAAAACTCTTGCTAGGTTTTGGAATGTTGAAAGTGTAAGTAGAAGTGAAGGTTACAAAATTGAAAAGGATGAATGTAGACTGCATGTTAATTGTCACTGAGCTAGTTTGCTCATGTTGGTCACATGGCTAGTGACAGCCATAGATGTTGATGGAGTCTGACCTGTTCTAAAAAGCTGGCATTTTCAAAAAACAAAACAAAAAAGAGAGATAGAAGCTATCTCTACAGTCTGTGGAAAAATAAAAGGAGAGAAAGGGGCTTCTGACAGCTCAAGCAAAGGAGGAAAATTAGAAAGGAAAGCCAGTACCACTACCATATGGGCTCATAGCTCATCAGGACAGCTGGCAAGAAACATTGCTCTTCTCTTCTTTACTTCCAGGGCTGTGATACATTTCTTTATATGGCTATCAATAATGCTGAATGATTAATGCTAATGATTTATGTTAATTTCATTATAAGCTTTATTTGTTGCCCAGTGTTGAATTAAGCCTGTCAAATCATCCTTTTCCACGTTGCTAAAGATTCTTAAAATGCAGAGCTAAATATAACATCTGATCATTAATATGTTAATACACCTGTTTCATATATAGACCAGGAAAACAACAAAGTGGCTATTTTAAGATTATTTTGAGAGCAGTAGTTCAGGAATCTTATATCTATTACTGCCAATTACTTATAGGAGAAATAATGACATTTAATGTTTTCCTCCCACAAATCTTAAAAAAAGCACAAATATTATCCTCTGATAGCAGATTGCATAACACTGTGACACCATTCTTTAAGGAGCAAAAAATACAGTATGTACCTCTCAGTGAGCAATCAGCCCCTGCTGAGACACCCATTTTCCACATGGAGTTACTTCTGGTTGCTCAAAACAAGTAGAAAGAGGACAGTATCTCTGTTAAGACTATCCTTAGAACGACCCAGCTCAGACTGTCTTGTCCCTTTGCATCCTACATTTTAAGGAGCAAAACAGTCAGTCCCTAACTCTTCTTGATTGTTCTCAGACCATCTTTCTTGTTTATCACCATCTTGGGTTAAAAGAAAGGGGAAATGAAGCTGTCATTGATATTCCAGAAATTCTAACCCCATTCCCTCTCTTCTTTCAAGCCCACTTCAGTTAAACCTATCCCATTTTAGCCTAACAGAGATCCAGACACAGACACCACACTCGAGCTTCTAAATCCCACCTGGACACTTGACTGTTCCCTTGCCCCGTGGGGACCAACCTGCTGCCTCTGCGGACAGGGAGGAATCCTTCCCAATCCCAGCAGGGACAGCAGCACCCTCTGAGGAGCCCCAGGCACAGGAGGACCTGTCACACATGGCAGGGGCAGAGGACCAGCTTGAATGACCCCTTCAACACAGTCAGCAAGCAATGCCTCGACTGTACCCCCAAGGAACCTTTAACCAAACACCATCCTTTTCCTCAGGACATCAAGTCAACAGAGTCACAAAAGAGGGAAGTAAGGAGAAAAACATTGTTTTCCTGCTTGCTTATAAGGCTCTAGAATATCTTTCAAAGTTGAAGCATGTCAGGTATAATTTTTCACTGTATTTTTCCTGCCACATCTATTGCATTACCTTTCACCTGTACAAGGGCTGCAAACCACTTGTAAAATAATAGTTTTAGTCCCTAAATGCAGCAGTGAGGATTTGGTTAGGCTTTTTACTTACAAGTTAACTTGAAAATTTACTTATAATTTTTAAATTATAATTTTGTTTACAAATGTATTCATAAATCTCTCCCATAAATAGCTTGAAATCAAACTAGTAACTATAAGTTTCTTTTAATTCACTTTACAGACCATACTGCCATATACCTTTCATAAATAGACTTCTTTGGTCCTCTGAGGCCAGAAGAGAAGAGTTTGATGACTACAACTACTGCCACCTAGATGGCAAAATGCCCTTTGCATAAGTGCAGGACAGCACTTGGAGCAAATGTTATGTGGCATTTGAGAGAAAACAAAGGATATGTTATACAAAAATGGTAAAGAACTTTGACCTAAGTACTAGAAATTGAAATCTGAGCTCTTGTCAAGTTCTAGATGTTTGCCTCAAGTTTCATTGACTTTTGGGTCTGCTCTTGATGTTGTCTCCACATCTGCCAACCTCAACGCCATAAAATACAAGTTATATATATTGTATCCATAGATCATAATTACAAAACTTAAGAAAAATACATGTGAACTTTTAACAGCTTGAAGATCTGGAGGGGTTGTCTCTTGAAATCTACTACTTGCAGCTTTAAAACTACAATATATCGGTTTTGTGCAAAAAGGGAAATATTCTATTTGTTGCTCCTGCTTTTTATGATGAAACTACAGTTCTACCAGTTGGTCTGGGCTATACAGCTAACAAATGTCAAAACATATGGACCAAACCATTTATCAAATAATCTACTCTTTGAATAGATAGGCACTATCAGCAATCTGGTATTGATCTGTACAGCCTACTCTATTGTTCATCTGAGCATCCACAATGCCAGCAGGAATTAATGAAAGAAACAAAACAATGCATACCAAACACACAGCACACAACTTTTTCTTTTTCTTTTTTTTTCCTTCCTTTAAGTTTGGTAAAATCTATGTAGTTATCAGAAATACATTACTATAAACAAAGTATGCAGGCAGGATAGGATATGGGGTGGAAGTATCACCTCCCAGGCATTACCTTGTGCAGACTTCCAGTGTATTTACTGCTAGATTAGTGTAACCTACTTGCAGTTGAGATCTGGCATGATAAATTCCTTGCAGTGTGTTACACTGGCATTCACTATAGCTGAGACTGAGATGGCACTTTCATTAAAAGCTCCATTTCAGGGCATGTTTAATGTCTTGGACATTTCAAATTGCATCTGGCTGAATCTTGGCATACAGCTTGTCAGTCCAGATGCACAGTTTTTGTTTGTTTTTTTACAGAAAATCGTATAAATTGGTTGTGACATTCATAAGTTCCATTGTGACTAAAAATATTAAACGTTAGTACTTGGGGAACAGGTTTTTTTAAAGGAAAACATACACATTTAGTTACTCCTTTTCCAAATGTATCTACGTGCTTGCTCCCATGCTGCCTTCCATAAGCTCTGCAAAAACCCTCAGGTCCAGCACACAATTCTCCTTCAAACTCCTCCAAAATACTCTTCTAAGAGGATGCTATTTCATGTTCTATGTTTTGATTTAGATTGCTAAGACTGGAGATTATCAAGCCACAGTACACAATTTTAGACGTCGATGTTCCTGCCATTTTCTCTTCTCTGGCTCCTGTAGGAGGAGCACAGCAGGGGAGATGTGATGGAGAGCAAAGAAGCTGTGACCAGACTTACAGCCAACAATTACCCAGAGTGAACTCCTAGCTGGGACAGCAAAGCACAGCCACCACTTAAATAGCAAAAAGCAACTCTAACATAAGAAAAAAAAATATCCAGTCCTTTTGCAGAGCTCAGAAATTTAGGTTAGTTTCCCAAATTTCTGCCCTGTGTAATCAAAATTCATCTTTCATCTCCGAGACCAGTGATTCCTATACTGCCCCCCCACACTCTCTTTCCCAGGGTATCCATTAGATTATCGTTGCACTTACTTTGCCACAAAGAAACGTGGGGGAGAAATGTGGAGAAGGCAGAGAGAAGCAGGAGGAAGTCACACAGCAGACATGGCCAGACTGAAAATCACTGCTCTGGACACTGTCAATACAATTTGCAGACTGGCTGATGTTCTTTGCTGAGGTCCCGCTCAACCAAACAAGATTGTAACAGCACTGATCTTGTTGACACTTTTATATTAAAGAATCCATCATGCTGTTCTTGTGTATGAACGTTCTTCACCATGAGCTTCCAAGTTTGACAAGCTCAATTCCACAAAGCACATCTATGTTTGGGAAATAGCTAGGTGTCCAGAAGGACTTTCTTATGGACTGGAGGATAATGGCAAGTCTGAGGAATAAAACAAAATATGATATCGCTATTGACAGGGTCACTGCTAACACAGTGTTTTCTGAGGATCATGCATTTCTGAAATGCTTCCTGTTAATTAACTACAGGATACTCATGAGTTGCAGGTTTTGCCCAAGTTCTGTTTAAGATCTTACTAATTTTCAGTGATTAGCATTAAGTTTAAGTATGTCAGCATTTCCATTATAAACCACATTCTCAGGGGTTTATTAAATTATTGGAAAAAAATTATTCTGAGGTAAAACTCAATACTTAGGGGTAAATTTTCAAAGTGCAGCATGCAGTTTTAGCTCCTGATCTCCGAACAAAGTCAATAAGAAGCTGCAGAGCTGCACCCCTAGTCAATGCTTTGAAATTTTACTTCAAAGTCTCACCCCAGGAAGAAATTCTGTCACACACACACAAAAATCAATTTGACCTCTTTAAATCTGAAGAATGCCTACTATTCATGTACCCTAACTGCTCTTCATAAAAATTTTCAGTTTCCTAAATCTGCCCAGCCAAACATAAGCAACAGCTTCTGGGAAAGGGAGGAAGGATTAGAGAGAGTAGAAATACTGTAAGGGCAAAAAAGTTATTGTTGCTTTAACCAGAAGACCAAGCAGAGTAGATACACACTGCCATGTTTCCTGCAAGCTCTACACACACAAAAAATAAAAATAAAAAAAAAAAAAAAAAAATAATGCATTTGTTCACACATCAACCTGACTATACTCACATGAACTTATCACATGCAACATCAATAATCAAGAAAGATGATCCTTTTCTATCGCCAAGAAAACGACTGGGAAAACCACTCTAACCCAACAAAATGGTAGACAGCTTACACTGAAAGACTTGAAGGGGGATATGTTGAATATAAAGATGGCTGGTGTTGTGGCATTGAAGAAAAACCATAATTTTTCATTGATGTAAGGCAGCAGAGCTGGAAAGAACACAAATACAACAGTAGATCCATTAAGCACACGACAAGAAACAGTGTTCACATCAACTTCCTAAACTGTTTTTGATTCTTCAGGACCAACACACAGAATAATCCTTACGTTATGTTGCCAAGGAAATCCTAGAATGCATTTATTTCAGAACGTAGCTTTCTTCCATTATCATAATAGAGCCATCATAGTTGTTGCAAACACTGTATGGCCTCAAACACCTAAATACAGCCTTTAAATTGGACATTTTTTAAGAGGAGGACATTTTAAGCCTCCCTTGGGAATTGTGTTGCCTGGCAAACTCTCAGCAGGAACCATCTATTACTGCAAAGCCTTGCTTACATGTGAGGGAGGAGGAAATTATCCCAACTAACAAAGGGGACATATTTGAAACCATGACCAGAGAATGAAGCTACTTCAGAGCCATTAAAGTTACATAGAACCTTGGGCGGGATTTAAGCTGAGCTGATGAGTTTTAGGAAGCTTCTGTGTTGTATCATCAATGCTTACTAAGTCCATACAGTGGTTACCCGGCTAAAATATCAGAGTGCTATCCTGCCATTTACCCACTAATCTATTAGAAAGAGCTCAAAAGGACTAACCAGGAGTTAAAGCTATTTCAAATCCATTTAATTTAAAGTACTGATTTCATGATCGTTTGTTTATATATGGAATGAAGCAAAGAAGCACAGACACACCTTTCTTTTGCCCATTTCTTTGTATCAAAAAAGCTTTCAGACAATTAAATAAAATTGTGTGGTGGATTAAAATGGGGCACTTCCATTGATCAGTATAACATCTCACTGTTTTTGTTTTCCTCTTGGCTACATTTTAAGATTCATAAAGTCTAACAATCAATTCTCCTCTGAACGAGCAATAAAAATTGTACTTTTAATTTCACATAAGCAGTATTTGTACCAATATGCTGTTTGCACTGAATCTGCATAACCAATATTACAATATCTCTTAGTGTAATTTGCACAAGTAATTAAATGTGAAAAGTGTGCCATGGCAAATTACATTATTGCATGCAGTTCACAATTAAGTCTATTAATGCTAACTGGACAGCAGTCCAGCATCTCAACATTTGCTAGGAGAAATGCTACATTAGTTACCAGCATCACAGATAATGGTCTCTTGAAAATAGCAGTATTATCAAACAATGAGAAATAGGCTTTATTTTGTTAAGAATTTAATATTATTTTAGAATTTCTTTGAAGTTGTTTTCCTTACTATCAACATTATCTCCCTCCCAAGGGATGGTAGTTTGATACACAGACATAGATTCTTCTGCAACTTTATAGCCTAATTAAATAAAAAGACCTTTTCATTTGTGACTGAAGAGGTTTTATGTCACATTTCACCAGTCACTTCCTAGTAACTCAGCTGTACACTCTGAAGCAGCACCTTCTCCAGCACTTGAAGCCAACAGGAGCAGAGACCCTCACAGACTCCTGAGCTGTAATGCACAGTACCAAATCAAGATAATGCTGTCTCATTTGCCATTAACATAAACATGCCCAAAAGCAGCACGTAAAAATTACACACTCCCTCAGTGTCCATACACAGCACCTATCTGGGAAAACACCAGTATCATTGCTTCAAAAATAGCACCAGTGGCACAGGACAGATATTTCAAACTTAGTGTGTATATTTTTAGGTTATATGAATTGCTACGACAATATCTGAAGCACGACTCTGATTTGTACAACTAGCCAGCACCACTATAAATATATATATCTGATGTTAATTTGACACACTGGGGTAAGGACAGAGATGGCAAGGTGTGGCTCAGTGCCTACTGAAGTAGGCTTGGCAGTGCATTGTAGGAAAATACAAACACCACTGATATTATACATTCAGTCTTAGGAAGGGAATTCCAACATCAATCCTAAAGTAATGCTGAGAGAGGGAGCAGCTGCTCTGGACAGCCCTTAACTGGGAAAAGCACACACTCCAAGCTCAGATCACTTCTCCATGTGCTTGTGTTTTACCAACAGCAGCAAGGGGACCAGCACAGTGTGCTAGGTCATTCACATTTTAACAAATGCAGTGTTCAGAACTGTGACCAAAAAGGAAAAAAAAAAAGAAAAGAGAGGCAGAAGAGAAAACTCAGAGAAGTTCTGAATTTAACAGGCACCTTGGATGAAGGATGTGTACAAGCTTATCTAGTCCTCTGAGAGTTCCACCACAAATTCAGTGTTTGCCAGGCTCCTGTATTTTAGAGCTGCAGCTGCACATCTTTCCCTTGCACTTTACCATTCTGGTGAAATCTTGATTCTCATAATTCTCTCCCAGTAACACCAATCCTCAGTGTGGTGATACACTGACAGCCTCTGTATTAAGCTTCTCTTTTCTAGGGCCAGAGCCACTATTTCTGGGGTTTTCTGGAACTTCTAGACACCAGACCATGACCCCTGAATAAAGGAAGGTTTTGGACACACTATATCCTCTTACTCATTAAGTTTTAAGAAACAAAGTAACACAAGCAATATATGAAGCAGAAATATTTCTTTAGTGGTGTTTTAGGTAGTGTACTTTTATAATCTTCTATACGTGACACAAAGGATGCAGTCACCTGCAAATGGAAAATTCTGCTGCTTGATAAGTCCTTAGCCTGCAGAAAGAGCAGCAGAAATGGAAAAGAACCACATACAGGGCAGGGGAGCAGGGGTTAAGAAAGGGAAAAAGAAGAGCACATAAATAATAGGGCCACTGACTCTCAAGTGGGTATCAGACAGATCCTGTTGAAGGCAAAGAAAGCTTCACTGAGGCTTTCCAAATCGTTGACAAGGTGGTTTTCATTTTCTCATTATCTACCTCCCCAAATAAGGGTGGGGGGAGACATAACAGGATTTATACTCCGTGTTTTTCTTTTTCAGCCACGGCCTAGGAACAGAGCAGGAGATAATATCAGACAACAAACACTATCTCTAAGTGGGATTTCACAAAATGCAACCTCACCTCAAACGTGTGGAAGAACTTCCTGTTTCAGAAAGCAAAGGGCCCTGTATGTCACAGACAACACACTTCCAACTAAAACCCTGCCATGCAATATTTCCAATCCAATCCTTAGAAGCCCCTCATACACTTCTTTCTACTTGCACTTATCACTGACCACTGTGTCCTCCCCCAAAAAATTAACCTATTTATGGAGAAGACTGACCCTAATTTCATTATCGCTTTGGCAACATTTTCAGTCTTTATTTTAATCATCTTTAACAATCTGGTAGTGAGCCAATTCTGAAACTAAGGAAATCAAGCAATACAGGAAATATTGTAAAAATGTTATAAGGATCTGTTTTGGAACAGTAGATGATCAACTTATGAATGTCATCAAATAATAGCCTCGTTAATTTTCTCATAATGAAAGACTAAAGAAAACACACTACCACAGTGAAAGAGCATTTTTTAGGTTATATAACCAAAAGGCTAAAGGAGCAAGCACCAAAATTTCTTCTAAGAAAAATTAATGAAGTATTTGACTTGCAGGCTCCTGGGCTGACCCAACTGTCAGGAGAGGGCAGTATATTCTGAGTTTTGACTCAGCATTACTCATCTCCACTGTACAAGGAACTCGCACAAAGCAAAATGTGCAGGATGTAAATACAAAACAAATATTTTACAAATGTAGAAATTATGTGGAGACACTTTGAAAGGTCTGTGAGGGTTGTGAATGTTCTACACTTCTCAGGACTTGGTATGCTAAAAGGTAGCCCTTTCCTTGAATTCCTCATGTCACCACCCCCCCTTTATTTTCACTGGGCATTTAATAACGTCTTGCATATACAATTTAACTAAATGTGGCCTTAGTTCTGATATAAATGCCACACTAATAACAGCTCTTTATGGTTTGACTGGACAAATCCTGTCCCACTGATTAAAAGTTGCCTGGATTACACAGGTTTGTCTTAGTGAAACCAATCTAAGTCCAGGCTATAACAGCTTCTCTCACTCTGTTTCAATTCCCAGTGCTTGATCCCTCCTCATCAACCTCTTAAAGGTTCTCCTGCTTCTAATCAAACCCCTGGAGGCACTTCAGCAGCTAACCTGGGTGATTACAGGCATTGCTGGGGTAATCTTCTAAATTGGAAATGCTTTTTCTTAGTCATCAGTTTCAGCTGTGTAAAGTTGCCCAACTGTAATGGAAGTTGCATGCAGAAATATTGTTGAAAATTTAATTTGCATGCAAATCTGCCCACTTGCCATCCTTTATTGTGGAGAGTTAATGTAGTCACACAGTGCTGCACTCATGGATTACCAGGATTTTCAGCCAGGCACTGTGACTGCAACCACTCCAATGTACCATCCTGCATTGCCCCCACAAACATTCCTGCTCAGGGTCACCACTTACAGACATTCTTGCACATAGGTATATTCAAAAATACACATTATTGAGTCTATGCTCTTTTAGTACAGCTCACAGTAACTGCAGGATCACTTCAAACCATTGCAGTTGTATATGCACCCAAACTAAAATACATTTTTATATGTTAACATTATAATACACATACCTTTTGACTTCTTTGGCTTCCCTTCCCTTTACTTCTCTCAGTCAAAAAAATGTCCAGCTAAACTTTTCAGTGAGATTTATCCTGAGCATTTTTACCTGTCTTTGCTCTGCCTCCTCTCACTCCTCCTTCATTCCCACAGACATGCACTCTCAAAGAAAGGCAGCTGGCACTTGGTAAAACACTTATTACTTCAGGCTCCATCAGCAGGTGTCTGTCATTATCACCTACCATGTTTCCCCTGTGATTTATTGTATTTAAGCACTTGTAGCTGTAGGTAATTAAAGAGTACCACTCTGATGTGACTAATAATCACCACACAATGTGTTACACCTGAAAAGTCTCTTTGCTCCTCACTCCTAATGCTTTACTCAACACAAACAGCTGACTTGCTGCTTCTTTTTATCCCAGATTCTACACTTGAACATTCTGGATCTAACTAGTTACATTCTTATTTGTAATGTACACCTGTGAACAGTACAGCTACATGCTAAGAAAATGATAAAAAAAATGTACAAGTGCTTCTTCACGAGTAAAGATAATTCTCAGCTTGAGACAACTTTAGGTTTGGTTTTGGAAAGTGTTTTTCTTCCATTTTTACTAATGCAAATGTCCAGAAGTGCATTCTAAACTCAGGCATCCTGGTAGGAAGTGCAAACTCAACTCCTTTCAGTCTAATGAATGACTGTTCCAACCCACGGTGACTTTCCCCTGGACCTTCTGTAGGATACAGGCATGTACTCTTTATGGACAACAAGGGATACTGTTTTCTTTACAGGGAAAATAGCCCCACCAGAGAAAACAAGAACTGCATGGCAAAATGAAGGATAAATCCAGATACACCATTCAGGAAGAACTGACACTTCGACCTAATATCTATTAGCTTCGTGGAAAGGAAAACACTTGTTTTAATGAACTAATGACTATATTGTAACATTTCATACCTGTTTTGAAAGCTGAAAAGCAAGAAGGGAAACAGGATCACTGCTAACAAAATCCATGCACCAATTCTCCAGCTGTACAGCAGAAAAGTGCTTATATGGTTCATTAGCTATTGTTACAAAAAAGGGGCATTTTTAGTATTTCAATTACATGTAAGAGAAACCTTTTCAGAAGCCATTTGAACATTCCAGATTTTCTTGGAATTACAAAGATATAACAACACACGCTCAAATGTGTTTTGGGTTGTTGGGATTTTTCTTTTACGTTTACCAAGAAAATTTACAGGCTCGTTCATTAAATCACAGGATACAAGACACTGGAAATGGAATAGGTCACTAAGGGTCAAGTATTATTTTTATACATAACTCAAGCACTGTCCCTGGAGTAGGTCTGAATGATATGTGAAACAGTCCAGTAATGAGTGTTATCACTTAATTTGGCATTCTTATTTGAAATTCCCTTCAAAGCCTTTTCTGTGTGTTGAAATAGCCCAAAATGTCTTTGAAACATTCTATTACTACTATAATAAGCAATTTCAGAGCAGAAGAAAATTGTGCTTTTCCTTCTGATAAGTTTGCACTAATTGAGATCCTGAAATAAATTCTGGAGCACCAGAAAAGAGAAAAATCAGTAAATATTTCAGCTTCCACAAAGAGATGCAAGGCGAGACATATTAATTTCACAACTACAACTTACACCTAATAGGATTTGTGAGTTTAAAAAAGCATACTGCAAGTCTGTTTTTTTTCCAGAACTTATTTAATTGAACACACACACTGAGGAAAAACCCTAAAAAGAAATAAAGACTACAAATTTCACTGTTTTTCTGCTTCTCATTTCATGGCAAAATTCCACTGATAGAAAGAACATTATATTCACTGTTCTGACATACCTGGCCTTCAACTACATTTAGAACAGAATTTGGCTGCAGAACTGATCAAAGACTAACACAATGGTGTCTCAGGGTCTTGTAACATTATTCATTTTTAAAGTACTTGTTCAAAACAACAACACATATCCCCAGTGCATCATTATGTCATGCATTAAGTTCATTTACTCAGAGGAGCTGCTCCACATCTTCCCTGCTTTCAGGCAGAGGTCACTCCTATCAAAGAAGCCAAGAGAGCACAGTTTACAAACCTTCAGCGCACCAAGGCACAAAGAAAGGAACACGAACATGTAGATTCCCTTCAACTTCTTTGAACACAGCAAGAAATATAGCTATAGGCAGTAAGCTTAAAACAATTGATAAATTATTAGGAGAGAGGAGAAAAATTGCCTTTCGCTGCACTTTTCCTGACCCTAATTTTTAGATCTTTGCACTTCCACTCAGTGTCCTGCCTGGCTCTGAGCCCAGAGTTACCTCAACTCCAGCACAGCCAACTTCCCAAACTGCCCACCTGGAGCCACTCCTGCTTCACACCAGGTGAGCTGGCCATAATAAGATCTCAATTATTTACAGGTGAAATTTCTCAGCCAGCCCAAGTCCAGGTTTTAGTTGTGATGTACAGTCTAAGTGGTTTGTACTAGATCTTTGTTGTTGATTTCTCTCCCAAACCCCTTCTAAGGAAAAAAATTAGCATTGCACTGTTCTCCCTCCTTAGTGAGTCTTTACTTTTACTGCTGCCACAATTATTTATTCTCAAAGGCCTTGATTGACCTACCACCAGCTTGATCACAAAACATCAAAAAGCAACAAAAACCAGAAATTGAAAATGTTTTGTGAACATCTACTTAAAAGGATTTTCAAACTTTCTCTTCAGCAAATCACAATGTAGAATTTCTCTTATTTAAACACCTTTCCCATGTAACACTAATCCACATACAAGCACATAAAACAGAATACACATGCATTAGATACAGTTCCAGCATACCCCTACATAAAAAAAAAAGAAAAAAGAAGAAAAAAAAATAGCTGCTCAGTCTTTTCCGTCATCTAGAATAAAATTCCCATGTCTTCCTTCCAGAGCAGAGCTCTTGAGATGTATCTGCTGTTATAAGCCAGCAGTAATTGCCAAGCACCTCCAATCTAGGGTTCAAGCAGCTCCCCATCCCTCCTCACTCAGGGTGTTACCATGAGCCAGCCTCTTCCATTTCCTTCCTGTACATTTTATCTATGCTTTTATCTTTTCCTCCCTTTATTTTGCTTTATCTATTTTCAACAATAGTGACTAGCCCAGTATAACAGCATTATATAAGCTTTTTACAGTGCCATGTTTTGCTTTACAGAGTGAGCATAAATGAGGAAACACTAAGTTAAACTCTGACAGCCAATGCTGGATGTATCAGCTTGGCCTATAAATAAGCACTGATCACCTCCATTTTATTGAACTCATTTTCCAGGCAAGCAAAGACCACAAGATTCCTCTGCAAATTTTCCCTTTACACTCTCCAGCAGTGCTGCTTGTGTCAGCTGCGACAGATTTATGGCCTATTCATTCATGGGAACAAAAACCCTGCCAGGGCTGGTCATGGAACACGCAGTAGCAGTTAGTTCAGGAGATAACAGCTGCAATACCTCACTTCCTTATTCAGCACTCCACAGCACACACTACTTGGGAGATAATAAATGCTCCTTGTTTGTATTTCTTGAGTAATATCAGAGGAAAGGGTCCGCATTACAACACTATGAAGTGGCTCTGCAACACAGGGGGATTAATCAGGGCTCTCAGTGTATTTATTCCTTCTCTGCCTTTATGGTTTGATAACTGACATTAAAAAAGTTGCTCTAGACTGTTTTTATATACTGTCATTTCCAGGGATAGTCAAATATTTAAATTTTTTGGTTAGTGTCCATTTAATTTAAAAGGTTGTTCTGAATTATTACGAATTCTGAGGTCTTCAAATATATAATGCTTTAGTACCACAAGACATTCACTGACAGAATTTTCCCTTAGACCCAAAGTCAAGAGAGTGCTTCAAACTAGAGATTATGAAATTACCAGATTCCTTTAAGTAGTTTAAAAAACTAGTAAAAATCTCCAATAGCTTTGTAAATGTGGTGTCAGAGGGATGTCAGAATAAAACCACCACTGCTCTTTTTGGAGGGGCTGCTCACAGCCATGGTTTGGAGGAGTTGCTCTCACATTTGGGGTACATGCTGGCCTTTGAAGCGATGCACTTTTGTATTATTGCAGACAACCTAAACCTTCAGCCTCTCTGCTGTGTCTGCTGCTCCTCACAGCAACCCCCTCCTTCCCCAAGCTCTCATCACAAGCAGCACACACCAAGATCAAGACCCCCTTATGTGCAGCTAATGCATATTTTCATGGTCCCTTTGAAGGAGATACTTCAGTGGCATGAAAACCAAAATGAACTTTTATCAGTTAGTGATTTTCATCTTTTTACAACTCTATTGCAAAATAATGTCCAAATAAAGCCCTGAAATGAACCCTTAATTACATTAAAATCAGGTTTTTCTAAGTATTTCTTAGCCTTGAGCATAATATTCAGCTCTTGCAGATGCTCAGGAGATCAGAACTTCTACTCTCTTGAGAGAATTTTCAACCTCAGCCTTCTTTCAGAAGCACAGTGCCCAAAACTAAATACAAAGGGGTGTTTTTGTGCTTCACCTGAAGAAAATGCATAGCAAGTTCTTAAACAGACCACAAGCATTTACCATCCTGAATTTCTCATGAGCTTTTAGTGAAGTCATGATCCACTGTCCCAATTTTTATCAAATGTTTGATCCAATGTACCTTTATGCCACAGCAAACAGAGGAGCAGCTTTACTGTAAAGGTGGAAAATACGGGAGTGATCAAAAAACACACTCTAAAATAAACCATTAGTTGGCCTAATAGAAAATTTGCTTGTCTACAAATCTCATTGCCCTCAGCAAAGCCAAATATACACCACCAATGTTACCAAGTCAGACCAAAGGCCTGGGCTGGAACCTGCAGTACCTGAGATCCAACTGCAAATACAGTGCTTAGGAACAAAGGGATGCTTCAACCCCAACAGCAACACAGCCCACAAAAAGCAACTCTGTGTAAACTCTTCAAAGGCCAACACATGGGCTCAGATAGACTTCCAGAATCAACTCTGAATCCCCGTTTCAGTCATTTTCAGTGCATGGAACGTATAGAAAATATGACATTTGTTAATGTAACTACAGTCTTTGCTAATCAATCACATTTTATGGTGTGGCCTCTGGCTCAGCTCGTTATACTGGAAAGAAGCTACAGCAGCAGTTTTAAATTTTGCCAGTTTAATAAGCCTTGCTAAATTTAAGTGGCATGCAGAGAAGAAAAAAAAGGGGGAAAAAAAAAAGGAACAACAAACCCCAACCCCACCTGTCCTGAGGTTTGGTCTCTGTGCTGTTCCTACCAGTGTGGAGGAAAGGGAGGGAGAAGAGTTTCTGCATTGGAAGTGGGGAAAGAACGTAAGAAACTAACATGATTCATCCTTGCACTGTCCTACCCTAGCAATATAAATCTAAATATATATATATATTTAATTGTACAACATTTATAAAGAAGCTTTTGTGAAGCAGGCCGATTTTAGCTCCTGAAAATTAGCCACCCCCTGCTGTAAAGACTGGATTTTTCCCACTCAACACAGAAATCCATCCATTCTTATAATTGTTCTTTTCTTTCAAATCACCTAATATAACAAATGCTAGAAGACATTATAGTTCATCTGCTAAGCAGCCTCTTTATGAGTTGAGGCTTCAATGCTTTAATGGGGAAATTGCCTGATTTAAGTAAATCATGTCACCTCCACCCAAGTAATCATATTTGTTGCAGACTTCTGCTGACCTCATCTCTACAGCAAAAACATAAACACATTTACATTTTCAGCTTGAGATATTTGGCTCAAATGATTTACAAATAGGTTGTAATGAAAACTAATTTTAGCCTAGTCCAGAGATACTGTTTAAGTTCTCTGTTAATAGTGTTTGCAGTATACAATTATTGGTTACTGTCATTTAAACAGAGACAGAAAACAAGCAACTTGAGAGATCATTTCTGTATGGATTACTACATTTTGAAGATGTTAGTTTCAGGGAAAGTAAACCTAAAAAAGCTAAGCAAAAGCTAAATTTAGGTAGTTTCCATAAGAGGTTCCAATAGGGGTCTTGTATATATTCTTTCCCCCTCTGTTTCATGCAAGAAATCCTGTTGGAAGCAATTCCCACAGCATAATCTGCATCATAACTTTTCCACGTGAAATGTTACAAAAAATACTAATTATCTGGGCTTGTGAAATTTCAAGGAAGTTTTAAACAAAACTGAAAAATCTCAATTCTTTAAAAAAAAACCCAAAACAAACTGAAATACATTTACATGGTTTTAAGTACTAACACATTGAAATGGTTTGCCTTGAATTTATACTCCCCACATTTAATTTCCAATTTGAGGTACAAAGCTGAGATTTGAGGAAATCAGACATAGAAGCCAAATGAGACTCATAGACCCAGTGGCTTTTTTTTTCCCCCCACTACACTGGGAAAACAATGTTTGGATCATAATCCAATCTCTCCTTCCTTCTGAAGCTATATTTTAGATTTCAAAACAAACACTTCCATTTGTTTTTTGCTATTTCACTGAGACATTGGCACACACAATTTTTTCTAAGACAAAAAATAAATCTCTGCTTTAAGAAACTTATAATGCAAAACTTCCACGTTAAAGCCTGTAAATTTAAGGTGAAAGGATGATGTATAACCTCCCATTTACTCATATTGACGTTTAAAATGACCTAAATAAGTAACATAGGGTCCTTCAGAAAGGCTGCCTTTATTTACTTCCTTCTTCAGCTAAAAGCATGAAGTCTCAGGCACACTTCTAAGGGATACTGTTTCTTCTTACTAAGAATATTTATTAGAGGAAAAAGGAGAACTAAAAAAGAGCAACTAAGCAAAATTCAACATTTTGCTTTAGTAGCTTCATCTCTTTTGTGCAGGTCTCCCTCAGTTACAATTCCCTTTCATGCACTCACAAAAAGATGGGCTTGTCCTAAGTTGTTACAGAACAATCAGAAGGGAGAGCGTGAAAAGCTTCCATAGGCAGTAAACATAAAGGTGATAACAGAAGCAACATAAAGGTGATAATTGACCTCAGGGGTCAATTCAGCCTAATATTTTTCCCTCCAGTATTTGCCTTTACAAATGATGTTTAGAAAAGTTCTTAATTAACCATAAGGTATCATACCAGAAAAAACCCTTTCCTAAGTATTTTGTTACCCTCCACTAAAGAATTATTTCAAAATATTCCTTGGAAATTTGCAGTAACAACCCTAGATGACCTTGTGACCCACCTGCTTGTCTAATATGCTAAGCTAGCAGTCCCACATGACTTCTGGCAAAGGGTTCCCACAATTCTAAACAAATATGGAATGAAAAACTTTTCCTTTCTCTCTTGTTTTATACCTACTCTCTTCCAACTTCATTGAATATTCTGTGTTCTAGAACTCACAAGATCAGGGTCTCATTCATCAAGTACCTTGAACAAACATAAGTGAAATGCTTTTTCTATATTTTTTTCTTTCTTTGTAATTCATGCAAAATTGTAGGAATTCCCATTTTCCAGCACCTAGAAATGCAGGACCAACCACAGCTCAAGCAGTTCAAACTGTGCCAGCATTTCCAGATTTATATGAAACAACAAAACAAGCCAATTTCAGTTTTAAATTGTTTGACTAGTTTTCAAGGCAATCAAATTGTTTCTTTTCAGCCTAGGTTTATTTTTTCAAACAATGAAATCATTTCTTTTACATGCCACTTCTCTGTTACACAGTTTGCTTTCCTCTCTATCCATTTTTCTCAGTTTGAAGGACTGATTATTTTATATACTGAGGTCAGAAAGGTGACATTAAATTCATCATAACACTACACTGCTAATAACTGGCTTTCCCATGTAAATATTTTCAAGCCAAGCCTCTCTCCTAAACTCAGTAAAATCAGTGTCATAAAAAAATCATTAAGGCATGTTTCTTTACATATGCATTAGCCAGCATCCTGTGTTGTTTTTCTGTTTAGAATTTACAAAATCCCTTTCCTCAGTACTTGAAATCTCAGAGGATAGTCTTCAAAATTCTAAGGCTGCAACATACAATTTTCTTCTCCATATATTTACATGAAAGTATGACAGAAATTTTACTTTTCATGATTCTCTGTGAAACAAAGAAATCTTCCCTAAAACTTGACTTTACAGAGTTCCAATGACTCAGTCCCCTTAGACCTTTGTTGTAATTGATACCCTTCGTGTACAAATAATGAGGTGTCCTCTGTAACAGCTCTTCAAACAATCATCCTCCCTGGTACAAACAGTAATGGCTACAGTGTTGTGAGTTGGGTTAAAGAAACTGTAATTGTGTGGCTTTACGGGATGTGAATTAGAAAGCAGGGGAAGATAACTAGGGAGCAGAGAGGGTGCCCAATAAATCCAAGGTGCAGGGAGGAAGACTATGAGCTCCAACTGCCAGCTAAAAATGCCAGAGACAAGTCCTTTGTACCTGTACAACAGTTTTGGCCGAATAAAGCCTCTCATTGAAGTGTGAAAGGTTTTGTTTTGAAGTTTGTAAACTATCAAAAGGAAGCAGATATATTGGGTTTGATATTATTTCTGTGCCTTTTGACTAGAAGACCCTTAACTTTATTATTTCATGTATCTGAAATCATTTGCAGTTCTTTTGCCATCTCTTTCAGCACTTTTCCCTCCTTCCTTTCCTCCCTCTTGCTTTGCAGAGTTGTCTATAGCTCCCCTTTCACAATACATTCATGTAAAGATGACGATGAAACTCTTCTGCTCACCACAGGACGTTGTTACTGACAATTATAATTAGTGTGCTATCACGATCACTGAAGGAGAGAACATGCTACAGTCCCACCATGGGTTGTTGCCTCTTCAATTGCTTCTACTGGTGTTCCTGAGATCTTGTTAAAATTATACTTAATGACTGCTGTTTAGATTCGTTTATCATGAAACCTTATACACAGGTTATTCACCCATTTAGTTTGTCAGCTCACTTCTATTATCCTTTTTTTCCAGTAACTGCCTGTTCACAGAAGTTTGGCCTGCTCAAGTCATTCATTCCTTCCACTGGTGTATCTTTATTACAGAAATATATACATCACATCTGGTAGCCCTCGCTAATTTATGCCACAAGAGTACAGTTTGTGTTTTCTCCACTGTTTTTCTTCTGAATGTTCTCAGGATATTGGCTGATCAATTGTCTTCTAATCAATACTGAGATTAAATGGAACCACACATTTCACCGATATATGTTTATTTGTGCTGAATAGGCCAACTATTCCCTTTGAAATGTTTTCGGGTTTGCCCATTAGAATTAAAAGGAATGCTCACAGCTTATTATACATTCATTTTCCTAACTATTATGCACATAATTTAAAGAGAACCCTGCACTATTACTTACAAGTTGGCCTATCCACCCAAAAAGTCATTTCTCAGACACAAGCTCTGTTCAGTCTGGTTTTACTGAGTTACTGACTGAAGCAGAGGGGAGTGCAGATTTCAGGGAAAACACTGCTCATGTACATGCACTAGCACTGATGCTGCTGGCTGTGTCCATGCCCAGGCCAAAGGTCTTTGGACGAGGATTTCAGTGCCATACCTCCAAGAAAAAAATCAAGGAAAAATTCCCTCACTGAACAATTTTCATTTGCTATTCCCTCCCTTTACCTATTTTAGGTGCAAAAGGCAAACAAAACAACACTTTCCCCAGCCAAACATCCTGCCCTGTTACCTTATAATAAGGTATTTTTATTACCTCTATTTCCCCCACCTTCAAATAAACAATCTTTCAGAACATAACACCCAGTAAATGCTGTTTCTGAACAAAAGTATATTATAACACAGAGAGAAGCTGCCTAAAAACCTTCTCCTCTTCCTGATGCTGCCATGGCAAACGCCCTAAAAGCTGCTGCTCTCCCATGATTTGTTTCTGATGCCACCAAATGCCTGTGGGACAATCAGGGCAGGAGCCACACTTTGACTCCTCACATGCCAACATGAAGACAATCGATTCCAGAGCCCAAGGGAAGAAATTACTGCTAGAGAAGGTCACTCACCACTGCAAGTTGTTCCATTACCATGCAGCCTTGGAAGAAATCCTACAGAAATTAGTTAAGTGTAGAGTATGAGCTGATAACCTATATATAGCCTAAGGTAAGGTAAAAGGTGGAGAGAAGCTAAACTTTAAACCAGGTACAATTTGCTTATGTATTTTGGTTCTGATAAAGAGTTCAGGTAAGACATTGTTTGCCTGATGCTGAAGGGCAGTAATTTGTACACTGCACACACAAAAACCTTGATACAATGCAAAGATGATTCCTGTCAAGCTGGGATTCCTGCCAATGGATAGTGGGCAACACACTGAGGAAAACAGCCTAATAATTATTCATCACTTCAATCATTCCATCACACCTTTCTTCAGAAATCAGCACGTTCTTTCAAAGGTAACCTGACTTACTAGGCACATAAAATCTTTAGGGGGCCAACACTGAATATCAGCTGAACAAAAATTCATAGAATATTCCAGACTCAACCATGACTGGATGGCTTTACAAGCAGAAAAGCAACTGAGAGAAGGCACAACACAAGAGCAGTAAACCACTGATGGTTTCATTCATGCTATATTTAACAGGCACACGCTCAAGCGAGCTCAGGAAAGCACACTCCAGAATGGACATCATCACTACCCTCAGAGGGAAGCTAAAGAGTCAAAATAAATACCAACATAAAAGTGCTAGGAGTCATCTGACGAGTCTTAACAGGGATTTATAGAAGCTAATTCCTCATAAAACTCACAATCAAATCTGGAAAGCAAAGCAGCAAAAGCAAGACCCCAATTAGCTGGTAAACTCCTAGCCCATCCACATACAATAAAACTCTCAGTATTGTTAAATGTCAAAATTATTAATTTAAAAAATGGAAAAAAAAACAACAAAACCATAACTTACTCATTTTCAGAGTCACACTCAAAAAGCAGTTACCCTGAACTCAGCTGCAGAGAAATCAAGACCACAAATTCACCTTAACATATATCAAAATAGAAAAAAAATATTAGTTTTGAGGCCCTGCTCATGACATATGAATGGTTGGTGAAACTGAATACAATAAATTAAGATTATAACTTTAAGTAAAACAAAAATTCATGGTTATTCTGTACAACAGAAAGACAAGGATAATGAAAACACAAAGGAAAAAATCCTTCTATGGAAATGTTAAAATGAAATAAAAAAATGCAAGACAGTATCCACTTTAGCAACATTGTAATTGTGAACTCTTTCCATGATACACAGTTCTCAGCTCTTTTTAAGGAGGTCTCTTATTAGACTTCCTCACTTTTCCCGACATCACAGGCTAAAGGACTCGGAAACAGGACCATGCCAAGCTCAGAGACGACAAGAGAGTGGAAGGAAAAGGACATCAGGTGCCCTCTCAATCCTTAGGAGCAGAGAAGGAATCGACAGGGATATTGCCTAAGCTCTTGGAAGCAGCTGGAGAAACACAGGGAAGCCAGTTGGAGATAAGGCTTTATTAGGAGATTGAACGGTCTTATTAGTAGGCAAAATGCACCTTTGATTAAAACTTCTACTTTGTGTTTTGCTGGTTTTGTGTAATTTAATTATAGCAACACTCTCTGCCTGATAAATGCTTTGTGAACACTAATGAAGGACTAACTTTGCTGCACAAAACCTTTGAATCTGCAGACTGACAAGCTGACAGAGTAGGGCAGCCCCAAAGCCTGTATGTTACAGTTGGCAAGAATCACAGTTTAGAGACAAAATGAGTCCAAACAAACCCCACCCCATCTCCTTTCACATCTGACAACATTTAGTCGCTGTTCAAAGAGATGCTGAACTTTTTTAAGAGAGAAAGGCAAACCAGAGAAATCAGCAATATTTTAAAATAAAAATGAGAAAGGAACCAATAAAATTAACCCAAAAGCCAGTAAACTCAGTTTCAGAGCACCTGACCATCACAGTTACAAGCCTTACACATAAAAGAACCGCAGAAAAGAATTTCGGTCCAGATTTCCCAGAGTCTCAGAATGACTTTTAAAATGGTCTCAACACCATTATGTATGTGATGCTTATACACATATATATCCTCATGCAAATACAGCTTTTGCTTCCATATCTGGTATGAGATGGCAACCACTGGAATTCTGTCCCCTATCAACAAAATTGACATTGGAACAGGTCTGAAAACAAATGAGGTGCTCCTGAGGCTAAGACAAAGCACAGTATTTATAAAAACTAATTGACAGCAATAAAAATCATACATTTATTTGAGATAGATGTCAAATTTTTCTCTAAATTCCTAAGCAAAAGGAATTTCTAAATACATTCCTTTGGATATTGTGTTATACAAAATATAATGCCAAGTTCAGCCAAGGCTGTGACACACAAATGGTAACACCACAGCCTGGGGATTCCACAATATTCTGTTTCCCTATTTAATATTTTAGTCACTGACCATGTACAGTATGCCTTCTCTTGGGAAATTAACTCTTTTTTCCATAGTTGCTCCCACCAAATGGGGCACACAAGACACATCAGAGAAGAATTTGTGTTATGCAACCAACACCTCTTGGCTGCTCTACCCTTTTGTGCACTATAGATCACATTAAACCAGTGTCCCTGTAGTTTAGTGACAACAGAAAAACACAAACCCTGCTACCAAGAGAAGGTTTTTCCAATAGTTGTTCATAACCAGCTATGATCTTTGTATTCCACTCCACATTAAAATGGAAGCAAACCTAAGAGTTTCCCCTGCTTGTGCATTGTATCCTTCAAGCAGGACAGTAACATTATCTACTCCTTGTGTTAGTAAAAAAACACTCACCAAAGTTCAAGAGCCTGCTCAAAGGGATATGCAGACTTGGATTATTCAAAGTTTCTTTTAACTGAACTGAACCCAAGATTGAAGCTAATGCAAAAATATCCACTCAAGAAAGACACACTGTGACAAAATGATCAATCTGTTACTGAAAGTATGTGATTTTTGTTATTGCAGTACAGGATTTTTAGCATACTCAGTTAAAATATGAACTCGTGTCCTTTTCAACTTCTCCCACATTAAATGCTAAATAATATATATAACATTCATTGATTTTGAAGGAATATCCACTTGATAACTACAAAAGTTCCAAAATAGTTCATTTTTTAAAATTTTTTCATAAAATACAACTTGAACTGCTTTTTAAAATTAAGTTAGTTACTGCATTACTATATTCCTTATGTATATATTAAAACTTCAAATTAAAGACATAATAAAAAAATACACTTTTTCTTTTTTTGGTGACCATCACTGAGGGCATAGAAATATGAAAGCTGACAGAAAAATCTAGGACTAGTTCTGCATGTCTTTCAGACACTAAAAGGTTAAAACCAATCATCTATACCATCCACTCACAGGTTAATTCATGCATAGAGGACAGAATAATCTACTCATTTGCTCTCATGCAGCAAATTAATAGACCAAGCAGCAAGAGGCATTTGCATCCTTCTGAACTAGCAGGCTATTTGGCCCAAAGTATATATTCCTCCTGAGAAATCACTGAGCTCAAAGGCACCTGAGACAAACCTGTGTGGCCTTACACTCTGTTTTGGAGTGTCTCCCTTTCCTGTCAGCATGGCCAGAATAAAACACATCTGTCCTGGCTTGTTCCCACTTAGGATCACAGAACCTCACACCTCAGGACCCTCCACCAGAGCAAGGGGAGCTCAAGTCATGTATAGCACTGGCTTTAAACTTCCTGACTGTTTCACATTCCGACTCTCCAGTATGAGAGGAACTTGTAGTTTTGATTTCAATTTATCTTCCTAATGCAAGAAGGCACCCCCCAATGTACTTTTAGCACAGGCAAACTGTTCTCAAAGCATTTATCTGAGCAGCCATTCCATGATTGGGCTAATCCCAACCAGTACACCCTGAGCCCAGGGCAGAGAGGGGTCTTCAACATTTAAAACCATATATACATATCTGATCCAATATATCTCAAGACTATGATCCATTTGGCCCTGTGAAGATCACCCCACTCTGGAGAACACAGGACTCAAGAGGTAGTTGCATTTTCCTAATGACTTTACAATTTTTCCATAGGCTTCATGTTTCCCCATCACTACTTCATCAGATGCACAAGGCTACAGAATGAAAAGAAAATTTACATTCAAAAGCCATGAAACCAGGTTCAGAACAAGGTACTGAATATGCTTCTCCTCATTTGCAGATATTCAATCCTGACTTCCAATTAAACCATTAAAAACCTTCCTGTACTCTGCGTAGTTACTTCAAATGAAATGAGGCAATCACATCGTGGTGCCACCCATCATAATTTAGGATAGTAAATACAGCATTTGCAGGAGAAATTTTAAAAGCTTATTTTTGGGGTGATAATGCATATTTAACTCCATACCTTGTCTGGCAGGCATCTTCAGGCTAGGGGGGTCTGATGAAATTACTCTCAATTCAGAACCTGCCATTCTGGAATGGTTGCTAAACCCCTGGTCAGCCTGCCTTTATTTATTTTTCCCCTATTAATCCTATGCTTGTTTGGGTATCATTCCCCCTTCAGGCACATCACCTGACACAAGATGACCCCTTGCAGCCTTCAGGTACCAAACAGCCAAGGACACTTGACTGCTGTATCACTGCAAGCAGATAAAGCAGTCATCTACAGCCTGTGTCTTGTAACACCCCTTTGATGCAGCTCAGCCTAATTCAAGTGATTCCAGACCCCCAGAGGCCTCTGGAGGCTGATGACACTGCTCAGTGAGAGCTCCTGGCTGACAGCAGCAAAGCCAAACCCTGCACCGACCTGGGCTACAAGTAAACAGCCTGTATTTGCTTGTGGCCACTGAAGCTTTTCACTGTAACTCTGACACACACCAAGCCAAAACTCCTACCTGAAATACATCCCTGCTACTCTCAGGTATGAAAACCAGCACTTAAATATTATTTTTATACAAAATATAAAGCATCCATCACGAACTTTGGGATAATTTGGGATAACACCTAGCTAAATTCTAACAATGCATTCACACTTAGGGGGGTTGAGTTTTTTCTATCCCTAGCATCATGACAGTTAAAAAAAAAACCCAAAACAATAAACCAGTGTCATTAGTAGCAACCACAAGCTTCTAATAAAAAATACAGAATTTGAAAAATCAAATTTAACACTGTCATGCATTGTATAGTTATTTTCTAGAGCTAGCTTATCTAAATTCAATACTATTTCACTAGCCTATTTGAACAGCCTAGTGTTTAATTCACTTATATGCTGAAATCGGAAGTAGAAGGGAAAGATGGACAAGTTCTAGGTGGGCAGATGGAGAGATGATCTATTTGCTCAAGTACAAACTAAGTGTATATCAAAGTCAATGCAGAGAACCAGCTCTAGAGCAATTTCCACTTAGATCACGGTCAGGCACACACCCTGGGGAACACAACTCACACCTTGTAAGAAGTTACTACCCAGAACAACAAACTTTGACTAAATGTGTACTTTACATCTACTTCAGCCTTGCTTTGCTGTCACACTGATCATTTTTAAGCAAAGATTAATCATAGCTTTGGTATGCTTGGTTCCTTTGAGTCAGTACAGCTCTGTAATCAGAACTGTGCTGAACACTAGTGATATTAAACACCAGGCTGTGTCTTTAATCATAACTAGCTGAGGTTGTGTCTCATTTCACCAGGTGCTGCTTCAAATCAGCAGCACAGGCAGGGAAAGAAACAAACCTCCTGACTTACAACACCCACTGAACAGTGTTCCCAAAGAGGACAGCTCAGAGTACAGTGGATATATCCTGTTGGACACTGGAAAGTTCAATCCATATGCAAACACTGTGAAACACAGCACTACAACATTATCCAACCACGCCTGTAAGAACAGGCCACGTGTTCCTCTTTTCTTTTCAAAGTTAGAGCAGTGTTGAGTTTTGTTTCTCCAATGTATTCATGTGAACAAGATATTTCATCTCACAGATTTTACTTCAGTTCAGACTACGCACATTTTAAATAAATTAAGATGAAATAAATCCATTTTATTGTATTACTTTGTGCCACCTCTATGAAATAACGCTCATCTTTGTATTTTGTAAGGGATGTTGACATGCCTGAAAATGGTGCATGAAGTATAATCTTTGAGGATTGCACTGCTAGAAAAATAAATCCAAGCCTATGTTTCAAGCTCAGAATGGCACCACTTTTGATTGAAATGCCTCTGAAACATTCATTCCAATAGTGCTATGCTGTAACATTCATACAATTGATTACTAGGGTAGCTGTAACAAAACTAGTGACTAGTAGCTTTGTTTTCTAAACATCTGTTCATCTCTTGCAAACATAAAACATCCCCATGAAATAAGTTACATGCAATCCTTCGGTTTCAGAATGGACAACTGCAAACCCAAAGCACGAAAAATCAGGTTACAAAAAAGGGCCAGTCATGCAGATCACAAACAAAACCAAAATTAGGTTTAATGTTTATTAACAGTGAAAAGCTCTTATTCTTGGGGAAATTTTATTCATCACATGTCTTAGTCAAGTTTGAGGTATGTCATCCCTAACAAAACAGTGATATTTCATCTCTTGTTTCCTACCTGCATTCCCAGATCTGGGGAAACTCCCAAACTGATGGAATCTTAACAAGACAATGAAAAGAGTGAGACATCTCAAATCAATAAAACTGCTTCTTGCAATATCAAAGTCAATTTTTTAATGGGAAAAAAAAAGTGAATGTGATGACTCAAGAAAAAAAAAAATCAACTTCAAAGTCCTATTATCTAAAACCAAAGTTAACTGATATCCTCTTTATTTATCTTTTTATGATCAAAGCAACAGAGCTTTGCACAAATCCTCAACACTTGTGGCAGAACAAGTAAGAAATATCTGTTCTGATGAATAAATTAAATCATATTTTGGAATATGAATTTATAATAGTTCTCAGCTTCAACCGTAGCAGCACGTTGGTAACTCCAGAAACCATCAGAGCACAGAGAGGTAATAATAACACTTAGTGAAAAGGACAAGAGTATATTTAACTGTCAGCTTCCCAATAGCTGAACCAAGAAACTCCCCTGGCATTTTCTGGCTCTAGTTCCATTTCCACTCTGAGTTCTTCTTATCTCTAACAAAGAAAAATAGCCTTATGAATCAAGAATCAGCAAGCTTTCCCTAAAGACAGCATCCTACAGCTGCCATTCAGAAAGACACCAGGAGGAGCCATGTTTTCAGCTCTGATCAATGCCATTTCTCTTTCCTTTGATAATGACAGTGCATACATTCAAGCAGAGGGATAAGTGGGCATGACCATCATAATAATCAAGTGTTAGTACAGAAGAGTCATTTGCCAGACCCACGTGATGAACAGGCATATAGCAAACCTCGTACTAAAAGGGAAAAGTTACATTTAACACAACATCTGCTCCTATTATGTCACTAGAACAAAACAGGAATGCAATTAGAGTACCCAAATCAAACGCTTTGTCAATTTACAGGCTTAAAATAGCACAATAAGAACCACAAGTTTCATAGAGCATTTTCATTCAAGATGAAGCAAAGAATATGGATATATCAAAATTCTGATGAGAGCAACAAGCAACATGGCATTAAAAATCCTAAACCTACTTAATCCTTCTTTCCAACCACACAGCTTGGACGAGATACAGTATATAAATACAAATTTCCTATAGTATTCTCATTTTTAATTCACTTTTTACATTAGAAATACAGTTAATTTTGATTTCTGGTCAGTTCTGCATGAGGTCATGTAATGTGGGTAGTTTTCAGAATGAAAAAAATTCATGAAAAATGCTCAAAAAATACAGGATTTGGGCCTGAGGTTTTTCCCAATTCATTCCACTACTAAACCAGCAAGGCTTCTGATGAGTGCATCAAAAATGCAAGGAGAATTTTCCTGTTTGGCTAACACTATCAGTAAAATCAGTTACCCAAATCTCCCATCCCACTTCACTCCAGGTTTACCATATTTTGGACTTTAGGAAGGAAGTGACCTTTATTTATCCCAAATCTTATTAACTATTTGTTCAGAACACAGGAATATCAGCTCTCCAGGGCAATGGCAGAGTCATCAAGAACACATTACTCTCAATTATGAGGCCCTCCACTATTTCAAAATGCAGCAGCCAGTGGTGTTTTTCTCTGCCCAATACACAGAAAGCTCAGTCAGGTACATTTAGTCAATGTTTCTAAGGTTTTCAAATAAGAAAATAGGGCTGATTAAGTGAGAGTTACAAGCCACCAACACTCAATTACTCAGTGAACCCCAAAGGCCACGTCACCTTCAAATGTCTCAGCTCTTTGTCAAGAACTTGTGTTTACTTGGCAGCTCAGTTATTCCAAAGGATTCTGTTTTCCTACCAGTAACTCCTGGGAAAGGTGGACATCCTCCCCTCCTCACAGAACAGCTCTCCTCTGCTTTTACTGAACATGGTCCAAAGTCTGATGAAACAGCATCCTTTGCCATATGAGCATTTCCACGCTGTGGGTCCAAGAATTGCATCCAGACAGCAAGAGAGAGATGCAGTTAAAAAATAAAAGTTCACTTTTATGGCTTTCATTTACACTCACAGGTCTATAGAATTAGAATGGGCACGTAGTACAACTAAACCATCTCTGGAATTTGATTAAGTGCCAGGTTACTCAGTGCCATAAAGAGAGAGAGAAAAAAACCCCTACTTTATGAATAATAAATACCAAAGGAAATCCCTATACATAGGCAAACTGGTAGCTCCAAAGTTACCACAATCAAAGTGCTAAGAGCTTTTTTTCCCTCTAATATTTTTCCTTTAAGCTACCATTTGAAAGCTGCGAGTATTTTGAATCTTAAGGCCACTCTTTCTCTTGAAAGATTCAGCGCTCAGCACACTCATCCTAAGGGTTAGGGAAGAGCACTGCATGGACATCCTCCATGGTGCTGGTGACACAGAGGATCAAGGGCTGGAGGCCATGCCAGGCATTGACTTCCACTCAGTTCCTCACTGTAGTCACTGTGGCCAATTCCTCTCAGCACACATTGGCTACTTTGGGGTTTGCTTTTCTTTTTAAAACATATTTAATTATTTATTTTGACACCAACTGCTCCAATTTAAACTACAGTTCAAGTTGGCACTATATTAATTCCTGACCCATGTCAGGCAGATGTCATTAACTTCAACAAGGCCATAATTTACCCTTTTGCCCTCTAGATTAACCATACAGAAAACTATCAGCCACCATAAGGAAGCAGCAGCTTTTTTTCAGTAGCACTTTGGTACTTAAGTATTGATAGTCAATGGCAAGTGTACCTCTAAGAGTCTAAATTTAAGTCCCATCACATGTCTCCAGAGAAGGGTTTTTAAAGCAAGGCAAACTTCATGAGCCAGTTGGACACTTCTCAAAACTTTCACCATCTACACTTTGCTTACCGTCTCTAACGTGTGCTGGGAACAAAACGTATCATCTGCAGTGATTTTATTTACTTCTTTATATTTATATAGCAAATTTGAACTCTTTTATTACATTGCAACCCTGCAAAGCATATTATCATATTTCATTATCTACCACATAGGCAAATGTGTCTTATGAACAATGCTCTATTATTGTAATGAACTCTGAATATCTAGCATAAAATTGTCAACATTGTAAAATAATGCAAAAGTAACTGCGCAGTCGAATGTCTACTACAAAGGAATGGAGCTTGACACTCATTTTCACTCTAAAGTTTGTCAGTGAGAACTTAATGTATTTCAAGGAAAAAGGGTACTTCCATTATCTCATTAGACTTTATTAGACCCAAATAATGAAAAAAACCCCAGAGTAGCAGCAATCCACTGATGTAATTATGGTCCAATGAACCTTTATACTTGAGTAATTGATCCCAATACTTCTGATTTCAAAAGCTGTGGAATGACTATTTTGGAAATTTTATTTTCCAGAAGTAAGCACTAAATATTTGTGTTCTTTCACGTTCCTTTCAGATTTTTAAAAATTACAAGATAACAGCAAAAAATTCTATAGTTATCCTGACCTAATGCTGGAGATCTGCAATTTATTTTAAAATCTTTGCTTGCAAGACAAAAATGCAGATGATCACAATCTGCTACTATAAACATGATTTAAAAGGTTATGGAATACAGACATAAAAAAGTTACCATGGAAAAAGACTTTCCTACACAGGTTTAAAATGTAAAGTTGCAATGTAGTTTAGAGGTTGCCATCCCAACCTTTGGGAGATGAAATCAAATGAGATGGATCAATTCAGATCTGACTCACAAAACCCTTAAACAACCTAATCCAAGTAGTTGGGACTGTTGCCTCCCCTCAATATTTTTTCTCATTTACTTCAGCAAGAACCAGAATAAATCTTTTCATTTTGTTTCCTCCCACCACCCAGAGTCCCTGCATTTTTCATAAATCCTGTTTATAGAATTCAAAAGCATTAATCAATTATCATGGCCCTGGTATTTATGAAAAGGCAAAGAAAGAAATGGAGAAATAAAGCTGTAGAAAACAGATTGATATTACGTACTCCTAAAATCAAGAGTGCTCAGCCTCTATTAGCTTGAGTGACATTTGGTATGTAGGCCACAGTTTCACAGTTAAGAGGCGTGTGTAAAATAAGAAAAGGATAAGTACAACGGGAACAGAACTAATTGGAGAAAGATACAATTATTTAAGTGAGATGGAGAAAAAATATTCATGGGAAATATCTGTGCTGAATTAATTGTGAAATAATATTTCAAACCTACATTTTTGCAAAAAAAATTAAAGTATTTATTCTAGGATAATGAATTTCTTGAGAGAGACTATTTTATTAATAATGGATGTTCAGATGGAATCAGATACAGTAGGTGGAAATAACACAGAATCATGTCTTGTCAAATGTGTGATTAATTTTGCACTACAAGTATTGATTTGACAGAACACCTTTTTTTTTTACCTGTTCATAGCCATTTAAGCGTAATGGACTTCTTTATTATCCAAATGTTATTCCTTTGTTTAAGCTTTTCATTTGAAAGCACTTTGATGCATTTATAACTAGTTACCAATTCTCTGGATCTTTATATGTGCATTATGTTCTAAGTTTACTCCTCCTCTTTTCAAGTCTATTAGCGTCAATTAGCCTTGCAGAGACATGCAAGTCTGACAGGCAAACTTTGATAAAATGCTTGGGCTCATCACCCAAACAAAGACAACACTCCAGCATTTGTTTCCAATAAATGATTGCATTTAATAAACATTTCCTTGAATTTTGCTCCTTTTATTTTACCATATTGGTGCATATAATTACTTTTATTAACGTCATAAAACTACTATCCATTGTGATGTACACATCACTTAAGTATCATTAATAGTTTGCATACACTGGAGAGTTAAAGAAATGGCTGGATTTAGGAAGAAACTGCACCTTTTGGAGCACAGATAATCAAGCTACATTTCAATACACAGCAGAAGAGCACAGAGTTGTTACTGCACAAACACCTGTATTAGGCAGTAGAAAATGCTTTGGCAGTATTTTGTGCTCACACTATACCCTACAGGCCTTTAAAAGAAATAGAATTTTCACCTCTCAGCTCCCAGTGTTCTGCCCTTTTTTAAAAGTAAAAAATTTCAAGACAGTTTCTGCTATTTCACTAAGGCTCCATAGTATCTTACTCCACAACCAAACCATTAAATTCCTCAGTAAGAGCATGATGGAACATATCTGCTACTTAATTTGGTTCTACAGTTATCAGCCCTCAGATGAACAATTTCCTTCCACCTTTCACCAAAGACAATCATAAAGTGAAGAACAAATATTTGTGAAGGCGTCAGAATCCGATCCTGAATTTATGAAGCTCTGGGGGCAACTGGTTACCAGGTAAACACTGACAGGCAACTGCAGCTGCTCTGCATGTGAAAATACAGCCAAATAGATGGGAATTCCAGCTGTAAAGAATTGCCTGTGAAAGACAAACACACACACTCCAAAAGAACACTTAGTTCTTAATAGGAAATTAAATAGTCCTTTGTGAGAAAATTTGTTATTTGTTTTAAAACGACAAAAGAAGTAACTGACTGAAAGCTCCACAAGCTATTTTAAAATAATACCTGATTTCTACAACTCACCCTTCTTCATTCCACCTCTATAATGATGGAAAAAAGAAACAAAATTGAGGTGCACCACCATAAGCAGCTGGCACTTCTATAGCTCCAAACTCCAACTACCAAAACAGCATTACCTCGAGTAACTCATTGCCTTGGCGTGTTTACTGCTCTTTCACAAATAATTTTGTATTGCAGCATTAATTCCTGATATAACTGAACAACAGCCCTTGTTCAATTGGAATTTGAAATAAATAAGAGATAATAAATTTTAAATATTTAGTGGGCAGTTTTTAGCACTGTGCCAGTCACAGGGTTGCATTTCTTTGCAAATACTTGTACTTTACAGTATTTTATTTTTCTAGACGAATATACCTCCTGCTCAATTGTTCATCAATACAATTGAGAGATATAAGCAGTAGGAAGAAGATAAGCAGTAAGTCTTAAACATCAAATGCAACAAGAAAACTTTTTTCCAGTTCCACAAAAAAAAGCTATTTTTGGTACCAATCAGGTCAGTGGGCCCACTGCAGTAAACTGGAGATTTAGATGCATAAGGACACAGGATTATAAATGCCATATGTAGCACATCCAGCTATTCCTTATTGCTATTAACAAAGAAGGATTCCTAAGACTTGTTTGAGGTGACAGACAATTGACCAGATTACATTTGATCCCTACCACAACTTAGACTGTAGCTATTCTTTTCATTTCGCTTTCAAATTGTAGTCTTATATAAGCTTTAAATAAACAAGTTAGTAGCAGCAGGGCCACATTAATGTGCTACCATGCTACTTTTCAGGGAGTGAATTTTTTCCTGAAATTTTAGAAATAATTGTAAACCAGTTACATGTAGAGCAGGATTACACCGAGAGAGCAGAGTTTACCACTTTATTAAAATTGTGATTGTTCACATAAAGACTCAACCAGGTCACATATTAATAATTATCACTGACAATCTTTAACATCAGACTAAACCCACAAGTGAAGCAATATTACATCTCTCTCTCTCATTTATCTTTACTGCTTATGGCCCCTCTGTGGTCAGCATGCTGTGAGCTTCGTGGACATTTAATTATGAACACATCATAAATGTGGCTGACAAGGCAGAAGCTGGGCTCAGATGCTCCTGGGATGGAGGAAACATCGGTGAAACCACTTAGACTTGCAGTACTTCCATTCTGTTACAATAAACTGTGTTCTGACTTATCATATACACACCCAGCTGAAAAGCTCCTTCCCTTTCACATTAAACATTTTCACTTCATCAAATCTTACAGCATGTCCTTTTGACAATATGAGAACTCATTGTTTGTGACCCTTTCAAAATAAACTATTTGCCTCTCACTAGCCACATTACAATGGTGTCACACCAGAGTAACCAGGGCCAAGGGCTGGATTTTTCTACCAGTGTCACAGATTGCTGGAAGACAGAAATGCAGCACCTGGGTAACATCATTGTGAAGCATTTTGGCTGTGCCAGCTAACAGCACAGACAGCTCAAGCAAATGAAAGCAAGAGCCCAACAGCACATATCAGTTTTTCTACAAGTACCACTAATTATATTAGTCCTGCCTAAGAACTCCTGGGTGTCAGTAAGATACAGACTAGTCTGGCCTATTGGTTTTTACAGTAAGGACAATAACTGTCATACATTATTTACCTTAGTTAAAAAAACAAACGAAATCACCAACACACCACCCACCACCCACCCCAGGAAGTTGCCAAGACAAGCAGAGCAGCTCTCAGACACTATAGGTTTGAAATAAAACTTTGGCACCAGAATTACATGCACATTTTGTCTTGAAAACCCACAGAGTAAGCAAGACCAAGGCATGCGGATTTGGTATAAATAAAGCAGGAAATTCCGGATAAATTTGTTAATCTACTGTATTGCCACACCGGCTCAAAACAAGCTAAAGATCAGAATCAGAACAATGTTCTTTCAGAAAGAAAGTTACATTCTCACTCAGATTAGTTTCACGTGCTCACCAAAGCTACTTTCTACCACCTTCTCCACACCAGCTTTGGGTTTGGCTTTTATCTTTCATGGCAATGAAAACTCATGTGGCAAATAACAGAAAGAACATCTCAATACTACTGAGATTCCTGAAACGTCATTGTTATCAAATGCTCTGAATCCTCACCATTTACAAGCTTTTCTAACCAGAATATTCTTTTATTAAAGCAGCCAACACTGTCCACAAAGATGTTACCTCTGAGGCGATTTTTTTTTAATGTGGAATAATATTCATAATGCTAAGAATTAACATATGAACAAAGAGTAAATCTTGCAAGCAACCCTGATGCTTAAACATCGCAGTAAGAATAAACGTGAATGCAAAGAACTAACCAGTGCCATGTTTCAAAGCAACTGTCCTCTGTAGTGCTGAGGTACATATTTCTATACCTCCCCAACAGACTAGAAATAGAAAAGACAAAGCATATAATAAAGCCAAGCACAATGAAAGAGCTCTGAAGAGAGAGCTGAAAAGTAGCTATCATGTTGGCAGATAAATTCTACACACAATTATTCATTCCTAGCCTCTTGACATGTAGATTAATGAGTTTGATAACCCAGGCTTCTAAGAAGTAGATTCAACTCTGTTTCACTAGCTTTCTGCTCCTCTTCTAACTACAAACACCACTTTGGTCTATTGGAGGGGGGAGGGAAAAAATCCAAACCAAATCAATACATTTGCACTGGTCATCAGCATCTTTACAATTGAAGTCCTATGTCAAAACTATGATATCTGCTGTGGGACCCAGCTCTTTGCTGGCCCTGTCAAGAATTCACAGGGGCTCACGTGATCACTGGAGGGAGGAGTTTTTGCTTCATGCCAAGTTCAAAGTCATATAGTAGCCAAGGGAAAAAAAAATAAATAAAGAAGGAAAAACCACAACAGCTATTCTCACAGTTATAATGACCCTGTACTCACTGCAATGTGTTCTGTACATAAAATTTTCTATTTCCTCCCTGAGGCCAAATGACCTTTTGTCGACACTTTGGTTAATGTTCACTGATCAAAGTGGATTTTAAAGCAAGTGCTGCATCAGATTCCAGCCACGACAACTGCACAAGGGGTTGTGTTTGCCTTAAACCAGTGCAGAGTGATGCACACTTGGGGAGGGGGACACAACATGGTTAATGATTTACAGATTTATTCTTTGTTGAGGCAAGTCTTGCACAGTGGAAATGCTTCATTCTTGAGTGGTGAGCAGCTTTGAGTCCTTTTTTTCATCTCAAATGTTATGAGTTCAAATTCTCATGAGTAATAACAGTCATAAGCAGCTGCTTAGGTTTTATCAGGAGGTTTAAGGGTTGGGGGGTAAATTTGCTTGAGGTTACCCCCTTTTCCTGATCAACCACAAGGTGAAAAGTAGTCTTTGGCCTTTCAGAAACAAACAGAAATTGTGTCCTGCGAGGTTATTACTTAGATAATCGCAATTTCAGAAACCTGCCTAGAGTAATTATAACATTTTTCTTATTTTCAGCAACTGGAAAGGAAATCAAGATTACAGTGGGCAGTCAATGCATGCTAACAGGTTCATGCAGAGGGAGGGAGAAGTTGCAGCAATCCCAAAACTGGAGACAGGCTATACCAGAGCAGTGACACCAAAACAGCAATGGCATTCCATAGCATTCAAGTGTAGTGGGCATGGAGTGACCTCCTCCACAGCCTGCAACAGATATTTCTGCAGCTAATTTTTCTGTAACTGTTGCTATTTTTTTTTTCCCTCCCTTTGCATGGCTCTCTAATGATCTGAGCAAGTAATCAATGTGTTTGAGCAATTCTGTGATAAAGGCAGTGCAACATTTTTTTACCTACACCTGAAAGTAGGCTGGATTATTGAATTTTATTTCTTATTATCTCTATCTTATTCAGGAAGAACTAAGATGCTGATTGATTAAATTTAAATGTATTTTCTAGGGATTTTTGGTTAGTTGGTTTGGTTGTGATTTTGGCAGGCATTCTTTTTTATTTAAAAGGAAACAAAAAAAAAAAAAAAACAAACCACAAAACAAGTTCTTTACTGTAGGATGAGACACCTAGCACTCACAAGGGTGAAAGGCATGCTCCAGTAATATCTTGCATTTATCTACAAGCTTTATGATCCTGCAGCATGAGGCACACCCCCTCACACATCCCAACTGTAAATCTACTGCATGAGAGGTTATTTAGAGATACAAATTACTGTTATGCACAATCTCCTTTGTAATCAAATATATCTTCAGTTTAGCATTCACTTTAGAGAGGTCTCATTCCTTTGATGCTCTTAAAGCCAACCTACTGAAACAAGTTCTGGAAAAAAAAGTGCTATTCTTCAAAGTAAATCACAAGCAGGGAAGGCTTTTTCTGAAAGATCTCAGAAATAGCCCATGCTGATGCTTCCAAATATTAATTCTCAGAAATACTGACACTAAGTGAACCCTATATGTATCTAATATATTGAGTAATTGTCATGCAGACCTATCCTCCCTCCCCTACAGAACTAGGGATCTCCATGCACCCAGAGTATCTCATCTCCAAGCACCTCATCCTCAAGGACAGGCATTTCTGCAGATTGAAAGGAACCAAGAGGGATAAAATATGAGGTTATTTATTCAGACTGTACACAGAAGCCTTTTTTTTCCCTGCATCTCCCAAGCCCCTGAATCAGAGCATTTAGATTTAGCTCAGTAATTAAAGCCACAGATTTGTGAGGAGGGCAGGGGTTTTATATAGATGTTAGGTTTTAAAGATCAGCCCCATGAACTATGCATTTCTTTCAAGGCATCATATGCATTCTGAGTCCCTATTCCATGACCACAGTGGTGCATTCTCCTTAGTGTTCCAAAGAACCCCAGCAGCGTTGATGAGCAGCACACAAGGATACAGCCACCATTCTATACTCAAGAGTTATCTCAAACTACTACAGTTCCAGGCATTCCACACAAAGACATACATGCAAAACACCAACTTCACTATTACTGCAATGTCAACAGCACTGAAATTCCCCAAACCAACACAAACAGCCTGTGCAAAATGGTGACTCACACCGTGTTTTCATCTCTAGCCTTCAGACAGAGCATCAACAAGTATACACAGTCTACAAGATAAATCCTGCTTTAGTGATCTAGAAGTCATTAGAAATCATTAAGCATTTCAGTAGAGATTACAGAGGAAACAACGGCATTAGTGAAGATATACATGAGATTGTTAACTGGGAATTAAATTGTATTGTAGAACAGCTTTGTGGTTTTGTTGAGATTAACAGCCACCAGGAGCTCTGCTCAAATAGGTCAGGCATCTTCCTTCCTGATGTTGTGAAAATAAGTGGAAGTGCTCAGTGCCAACAAAAGGGAACAGGGATTTCTCATTTTATCAGAACGGTGCTGGGCATGACTGGCCCCATGTTGATGGAGATAAAAAGATGCTCAATGACTGCAGAAGCAAAGGAATCTTTTCATTTATGCTGACTTTGGCACAAGCTAGTTCAAGAATCACACCTGGTTTGTCAATCAGTGGTCAGTTTATTATATGCATATCTTCTAATCCAGTCAAAGATAAGAGAGTCTATTCTGTGTACAAAAAGCTGAGACTGATACAGACTTCTGCTTTTATTTCAGCAACATCTGGGGCTCAGGACCTGGAGAGTCTTCTTTGTGTAGTAGCTGTTACATTGATAGACACTAGGAACTGAACAGAAAGTATTTTTGCAGCCAAATCGATATGCAGGTGCACATCTGAGCACATTTATCTCTAATTATCCGTTCTCAGGCACAAAACAAGCAGTTAGAGCAGAAAATACGCAGGTACTTATTTCATTATACTTTTGCTCTGAAATTTGTTTGGTGTATGCAAAAATAAAGATCAAGTTGTCAGAAACAGAACTGAGTCTTAAGCCCCCTAAAAATATGCCCCAAAGGGAGTTGCCCACATGAATTTTAAAACTCAGATTTTAGGAAAGACAGAAAAGGGGCAGAAGTGCCTGATTACAGGACTACCAGAAGCACTGAGATTGGCTGCCAAAGAGCATAAATGCAACTTCAAACTCCTTCACCACAGCCACTCAACTTTTTTGGCAGACATGCATTTTCTACACTCCTTCTGGGGATAAAATGCAGTATCTTGGATGTGTACATGTGGTAACAGATGGTACATGCCAATTGGTTTAGTGGGAAATATTGCATAAACTTCAAAATACCTTAGGATTTTGAAGCTCTAAGTTAGAACTCCTGGACAGAGAAATTTAAAATCAACACTTCGAGGCAGGCGATGTAAGCTGCGTGCAGTTCAGGCTGTGCATCTCTCACAGATGAGATAATTCGGCATTGCTATTACAGAGGATTTGTTTCTAAGAAAGATTTGTTCTACAGCTTTCACTAGAAATTTCACCTTTGGCTACCTTGCAGTACATTGAGCACCAGGGACTGCCAGTGTAGGGATCTTTCCACTGTATTAATTTCAATGCAGTGCATGTTATGTCGAAATTACTTATTGCCATACAGCAGAGATCCTCAGGTTAGCTTTCACAAAGGGCACAGAGCATATCAGCTCCTGCAGAGCTCTATGGTTCTTCAGCTAGATTTCTTCTGGAATCTCAAGAAAAACCTCTGTATTGCTCTGCCAAACACAGCACAGACATGCACCAGTATAGCAGGCCAGTAGAAGGAGCAAAATCCTGATTCCATGACATCCTCCAACATACTAATCACTGTGACACACTGCCTCTTACAAAGTCCTTTGGATGAAAGATATTACAGCAGTGTGAAACTTCTGCTTTCTTTCCTTTTTTAAGAATAATAAATCTTACACAGACACAAACAAGAGCTGCTTCTCACACAAAGCAAACAGGGCACCCTGTGAGAGAGCCCAACTACTGAACAACAGATTGAGTGCTTGAATACTTTGAACCTAAGATGGATCTATACCATGTATTTACATACAGTAACAGAGACCAGAGGAATCTGACACAGACAAGGTTATTGCAAGTTATTTCAAATTTGTTAGACTTCATTTGCATTAAAAGACACACCCAAACTTGAACAGCCAGCCTTCAAGCACTGCAGCCTACTCAGTTTCAAGGAAATGTTCCAAGTAGAGGTTTGAAAAACCGTATCAATACAGCAGAAATAACATATTTTACTTAAAGTACCAAGCCTGATGATTCAGTAGTGAGTGCTCCCTCTTCTCCCCCTCCCAGCCCTCCACTCACACCCCCCCATCGCCAGATTCACAGGATTAATATGAGACTGGCTTGAGGGTTTTAGCAGTAACTGCTGCAAAACAAGTTCTGATTGGTTGATTCAGAAATTGGGATTCTGGGCAGTGTTTTATAAAAGGATAATGTATCTTTAAGCCTAGGTGCCCTTCAGGGAAATGTATTGGATAAATGTCTTCTGAAAAGCCTGTAAATATTCCATCGCCTCACTGTCATTACTACCATGAAATGATAATGAAGCATGAAAGAAATATAATTCCATATTCAGATGACAGCATTAGCCTTCATAAGCAAACTGAAATATTTATTAGTAAAATGTTCGGTATCTACGCCTGTAATCTAAAAAAAAGGACAAAAATGTTTTATAATAAAAAAGAGATTGAATGCAGAGGTAAAATCTGGTTGGCTGATTTTATTGCTTATTATTAAATCCAGGCAAAACAATTATTTTTTTCTTTTCATTAGTAAGGCACCCAAATTAAAACTATGCCCTCAGGCTGTGAGGTTTACAGTAGTGATTAAAAACAAGAAATTGTGATGCATGGGGTTTTTGACAATGGCATAATCAAATTCATTCATATTGTTCAATCTTTCACTGACAAATATTTTTACAGTGAAATATACCAAACAAAGAAGCACATACAAGTACTATCAATACAGAGAAATTAGGAAGACTTGTTGTTATTGCAGCAGAGAACAGATACAATGTTTCTATAATCTTGAATACAAACATTATAGTGTAGTTAATTAGGGTAATTATTGCCTAAATTGTGCTTAATTGTTTTATACTGAAAAGGATTTCTGAAAGAAGCCTTTTGGATTTCTACGAGGCATAGAAGTGAACACTCTGCAGCCTAAGTATTTAGATGTAATTCCCTAAGTTTGATTGCATTTCCTATAAGTCAGAAAATACATCCTGAAGCAGGCTGGGACAGAGATAAACACGAGCCACACGCCTTGACCTCTGTTTCACCTTATTGAAAAAGAGGCGTAAAATAGTCATTTAGTACACTAGCATCAGAGAGCATTCACACACTCTAAGCACATCCTTTTTAAAAAAAGGGCTTTGAAGTGAATGAAAAATTAGAAATTCAAGTGACCACGATCAATTCTGAAACACTGCACAAAATTAATTACAGTTTTGCATCAGAAGCAAGAATGTAGATTTCAGACAGTCCGTGTCATTTATCTCGCGCTGTACAATATACAAGGCGATTAAAAAGCCAAATCTGTTCCCACCCCCCAAGTCTAAGGCCTATCAGAGGCTGTGAAGTACAAATGATTAACTCCAAATTATTCAAGGGATTGTACAGACGCTTCAACTTGAATGAAATTTGCGGCAAGTCACAGGAGCTACGGAGGGACAGATTTGCTGCTCTTTATCAAAATCTAGTCTGACTATCGCTGACAGAATCCAGATAAATTGCATAGTAATCTGGCAGTGGCTGTGGAAAGCTTGCTCTGCAAAATCCAAATCTCTAATTTCTATCTGTTTTTAATTGCTTGACTTAAATTTGCATTTTTATACAATTGGCTTAAAGGATTTATTCTGTTCTTTAGGCTACTCTAATAAAATTGGGTCCCATTTTGCATGGCATCTCAGAAACCTACTTACATTAAATAAGCATGCTGTAATACAAAAATATTTACCGTAGCAGAAAAAGATTCCTTTTTGTGTCATGTTCAGAATTAGGTAGAGAATACATGTGTCAGGAAGCTCATTGTAAACTCCTCTATGAAAAGGAAGGGGGAAACCATTCATTCAACACAGGATAAACTGGGGGGAAAAACCCAAAACATGTGAACCAAGAGCATCTATATATTTAAATACAGGTCAGAAGGCACTGATGACACCATGTGCTGTAACCAAACAGCCATGCAAGCAGCTCTCCAGCACCTCAACGCTGGGCACTACAGCAACAACTGCCTTTCTTGCAATTCCCAAGGAGCTGCTGGCACCAACCAATTAATATTCTCATTAACAAGTCAGTATCTCCCTCCCAGGTTATAGAGCACCTTACCCCAAAAGTGGATGTTACAGAACATCACCTGAGCAGCACTTGGCCAGCCAACATCCCTCAGCCACAATTCAAGTGTAAGGATGGCTGCAAACTGGCATTCCAGCAGGATAACCAAGGGAAAACTGCTAAGTTCTTTAAAAGATGAGTCCCCTAAGCACTTCTTTACCTCCATTTGGTCATTCTAACACTGTGTAACGCAATAGATGGAGGCCTATTTCAAACACATCATTTTAACTTTCTACTCAAGCTTTGCCAAAACGCTTGCTTTATTATACCTATCTATATATGTGGCCATCAAAGGCCTTTTTTACCTTTTTCCTTGCCTTTGACTTAATTTGAATATCAATAATCAAAAAATAAATAAACACTTCAGTGTAGTTTAGCATAACTCAACAGAAACAAAATATTACATTCTTACAGATTAAATTCAAATAGCATCAGAAAAAAAGAAGGGGAGGTGGGGAGGGGACAGGGAAACCACAAACCAAAAAAAAAACCAGGCAACCAAAATAAAACCAAAAAGCAACCTGTCTTTACCTACTAGTTACAACAAGGATGTGCAGATTCCCATTTTTCCCAAAGGAGTGTGGACAAAAACACAGCAGACAGCTCCTGTAGCACTACGACAAACACAATCTGTCCCAAAGCAGAAACAGGATCTGACCCTACATGCTATTCCCCATGAATATGAGCCCTGCTGGAACTGAGTTACATTCCAGCTTGGAGGGTAGCTGCTCCACTACTTTTCCAGGGGATAGCATGTCCAATATCTATATTTAAAAAAGCTGCTCCACTACTTTTCCAGGGGATAGCATGTCCAATATCTATATTTAAAAAAAAAAAATCTATGAACGAAATCATGAAATCAAATGAAAGAACGGGGAGGAAGAGTCAGCTGTTGGAGAAGACATGCTCATATCAATTGCAGAGGTAACTCTCTCACACATGGGCCAATTTAACTCTGGCTATTGTGTAGGTAAATCTCTAAATATACATGGGGAGAGACAGTTACCCAACAGTGGTTTTCCCCTCTTCAAATCAGTGATGTTCCTCTAGGAAAGAGCCAAAAGAAGTTCCAGCAGCAAGATATCGACCCATCCTGCAGAGATCACCAGAAATGGGGGCAGAAGAAAGCTGGAATGGTGTCCCTTTGGAATCTCAGTATTCACAGCAGACCCCAAATGAAAAACCAGTCAGGGAAACCCACCTGTAACTGTTACACCCCCAAGCTACATAAGACCAATCAATGGTTCTAATGCAAGAAACTGAGCAACTTTATTTGGGTGGTCTTACTAACATCCCTTGCCAGACTGCATAGGGAGAGCAACATCTTTTCTTACTAGGAAACCAAGCCAAATGCTGGAAACCACTGCTGAAATGGCAAATTTAGGTCAGGATGACAAAACTGTGTCAAACTGACACGAAATCAAAAGTCAGCGTAACACAGAACATACAGTCATTTCTTGTAGATTGCAGAACAGAAAATAACTGTCCATAACCTGCTCCCATCCAACTATGTCACATCATTTTATCAGAAACATTCACACTCATTCTCACAAATTACTGGCACTAATCTAACCTTTGCTGAATATATCAGATAGGAGAACAAATACATCTTAACAAGTTATAGAAGAAAAATGAAGGCTGACAGACTTTCTGTAACTCCAAACTGCTTATAGCACATGTGTGCATCAAACCCAGAGCAGTGATTACTTCCTCCTTGAGCATTTCCTCTCTCATCAGAAATTCCACAATACCTGCAGCCATGCATGCTTGAGTTTTTTCAAACATGTGTAGAATAATCAAAACTCCAAATGCATTTTACATACTATTCAAGCTTCCTCATGTCTTCTGACAATTCTGCTATTACTTTTTGGTACCCTTTCCCTCTATTACCATGTTTTTATAAGGTAATTTATATAAATCTTCTGTGAGATTACAGATAAAAATTCCATTTAACTGTTGAGTGCATCTTATATGAGTTCCACAATGATACATAATTTTCTAGCAACAAATTTCATATTCACCTTTACATGTTAGAATGAGGGAAGACCTCCAAGGTTTTAGCACAAGTCTTCATAAAAAATACATTTGTATTTTTCCTTCTTTCAGAGGTTTTGAATTTTATGTTTCTCTAAGAATTAATATCTGATTTCATTTCCAGCTGAAGGTAGTTATTGTAAAGTATCCTTCCCTTTTCATATTTCTCCTCTTTGATTCCTCTGAATGGCTCTACTGTCAAACATGAGAAGTGAAGAGATCTGTTTGGTGAAGCAGAATTCCCTAAAGCTGATTCCTGCCAACGTGAGTCAGTGTCCATTGTACTCAATCCATTTTTGTCAGCTAAACAATGTTGCTATAAAGTGTGTCGCTTTTATAGGATTTAATTCCGCTGCAATGTCAAACTAACATTTATATCTCGCAGTGAGTTCATTTTAAATAAACAAATAAATACTTCCCTTCAGCCATTCTCTGGCTGCTTCTCTCCACTGAATACATTCACAAATGGTGTGTACCCAGTTCTCCAAGCACGCTGCTTTAAAGCATGGCCCAATGCTGTAGTCAATCCTTATGTTCAGCAAGGACTCATCTAGCAAGTACCAGGCCTAAACTTCCAAAAATACACATCTTCACCCAACAGGGCTCCACCTCAACATTGGTTTCATGCTTTGCCCCTCCTGACTCATCAAAAGTCACAAAGCAGAAAACAGGTTGGAGCTGCCCAGACCTGGATCACCTCCCACTGTAGCCCCACTGACTTCACCTGAGTTATTCATATGGAAAACACATGCATTATTAAAAATATATACACTTTTTATTTAAAAAATTGGAATTAATTCCATGGACTAATTAGAAAACCTTAATTAAAAGTCTCTAAGACCTTACATATTTTAAAAGTAAAGCAATTGTCTACTTAGAGCTGTAGAAATTTATTCTCTGAGCAAATACATTAAAACAAAATTAAAGTGTGACTGAGGCAGAACCTTCCAGAAGATCAAAGTTTTTATAAAATAAACATTCTAGGGTGCTGATACAAAAAAACCCACAAATGTTGAAGTAGAGTGGGCTCACAGAGAGCTTTAAGCAACATCATCAACAATATTTAATCCTGTCTGCCCTAATATCATTGCAATAATGGTTAATCCAGGTAGTAATTCAAGCAGAGACAAAGTCCTAAAATCAACTACAACCTTTTACATTTTTGTTACTGCCAAAACCCAAGTTTCTAATCATAAAGTGTTTGGTGTATTTACCAGTACTTTGTAGCATCTTTGTCCCAGCTATGCCATACCAGATATTCCAAATTCCTACCACAAGTTGACAGATAGTCAATTTGACCAAATTTGTTAGTTGCACTCAACAGCTTATTCCAACTCATCAGTACAGTAATTCTGAGGAACGTGAGCCCCTTCAGACTCCAAAACCCCTTCAGATATACCCCTATTTAGGTGTCCACAAGTGTATCAAAAACATTATCCACACCCACTGTTATAAAAATCAAACTTTTACCATAATAAACCACAAGGAACTAAATGCCACAAGTAACATCCACCAAAGGAGGAGGGAGAGAGGAACAAGTGTCTGACAACAAGGGTGACATGCTGAAGGCCTGAGATGACACAGAACCCAGCAGGCACAAAGTCCTGAGGAGTAAAGGCTCTGTGTGACCCAGCACTGCGTGGCAGTCCCTGTACACAGGGACTATGCACTTCCTCTCTAAATGTGATTTATTTTCCAGCTCCCTTGAGCGATTGGCTGAAGTTGCAGCAAGCTTGTTTCTCTTGGAAGCACAATCTGATGACAGAGTTACTCTGCTGCAGTTATGTTCATTTACAAGGAACACAGCAGTCATTATTCTTGGTTCCAGGCTCCTTTCTAACTGTTGCATAGCTCAGAAATGCTTTTTAAGCATCTCTGTCAGATTGTATTCCATCCTTTGGGGACAAAAAAGCCAATGTTGTGTGGCTTCCTTGGATGTCACCCACTTGCCCATAACACTCCACATTCCCAAGGCAGTTACACTCAGAGTGTCCCTCTCAGATCCCCAAATTCAGTGTCCATCTGTTTGGGATGAAGGTTGCTGTTACCTCAGTCATGTGGTTTAGAAAGAAACATGCAGTTTCTCGCAATAAATTTAATTCTTTCTCTAGCACTGAAGCCCAATAACATATCCTACAAAGCAAACAAACTACAAACATGGCACCTTGGACATTCTTTCTATGGCAAACTCATAAGGAAGTAACAGAACCTGAAACCTTCAATACCTCAAGGGGTTCCAAAAATGCTGCATAAACCTTCAAGGATACATGTAACACTGAAAGGTGAAAAAAAGAGCCCAAATCTCCCAGAAGAAGCTGATCTTGTACTGTAATTAAATGTTTGAAGGAAGCTTTTTTTTTTAAAGTAGGGGAGACAATAAAAAGTGCATTAAATACATGTCATGATAAAGAATAGACAGCCTCATTTAATATTTTAGCACCCTTTCTCATGAAACTGCTATTTTATTATTTATAACATAGATGTATTTTCAAGACATGTTTCATAACCCCATGCTTTGAGTTCTACTTTATAATAATCCAACCTGTAAATCAACAGTTTAATCCCAAGAAGTTACATAAATACTTTGAAATAGGAAAAGCCATATGAATGTGACACTGAGATTACCTGAATGCATTTATCCTTCAGAATATACCAGACATAGTAGAGGGACACTAAATTAATAAATAAATGTAAACAAGCAAATATAAGAAAAATAAACAAGGGGGAGGGGGAGAAAATAATGAAGATCAACATTTGTGGTAGAAAAGACAGGGCAGAAAAAAAAGCTTCTAACCCTGAAAAGAGATAATACAGAATTTGCCTCGAGGAAACAATTCCAAAAGTTTTAGACACTTTTTCTGGACATCCTCACTAAAGGCAGGCTCTTGTTTCTGTGACTGAGATTGGAGAACACGTCAATGTGCAGCACAAAAAGTTCAGATAAGATGCACCAAACAGCAACTTAAAATCCCATCTTGGTCCTGAATATTTAAGCAATAATAAGAGAGAAAAAGAGCTGGTGCCATCCCATATGATAAGAAACTGAAGGGCTGCACCCTTATATAACATTATACATTATTCTGGGCATGTTACTTATTTGAATACAATCCCTTCCCTGTCCATGGATATACAAATTAAGGGACAACTCATTAGAAAAATCTGAACTCAACAATACACAAAGACCAAGTCATAATGTAAAGTATAAATCAAAACTTTTTTTTAACTGTGTGAATTCCTGTACTTCTTGAGCCTGATTTAGCCATCCACATGAGATGTTTCACATTCTGTATTCTGAACTGCCTTCCCAGTGACCTCCAGGAGGGGAGACTTCACAGCAGCAACCCAATCCCAAAGTGATGAAAGCCTGAGTGAGACAGTGAAAGCACAGAGCAGGAGTTCTAGCTCTGCCTCTGAGAGGACAAACACTGCTTGTCAATGCCATCTGAATGCTCAGTGTCACACAGGGAACCCCCACAAGCCCTGCATTGCAAACTGCCCTGTGTCACTAGGTGTGTGTGCACACAGCACAGGGCACGGAGGGAGAGCTGCAGGGCCAGGAGATCCAATGTGCCTACAGAAACACTGTCTTAGCATCAACTCCACTCCACAGCTGAGGTGTAAAATACACCTCAGGAACATGGGCTGCTGAGGAACCCAATGCAGCTTCTCATGCTCAGGGTGTCTCTGCATCAATATAGAATAATACTGATCAGTTAAGACAGATAAAATCTTTGCCACAGTTTCTACTTACTTAATTCTAAGTAGGCTGAGTTTCAGCTAACTTTCTGCTTTTTCCTGATAGCGCTTTTTTTTTTCCTTTAAGTCAAAGCATTACAAAAACCATTCCAAAGGAGACTGTAATTGATTTAAAAAGCAAATAACTCCTGGTGTTTCCCTCCTCTCTTGTGCTTCCTTCACTTCGTCCACCTCCTTTCTCCCTCTTTCTCACTCTGCTTTACAGAAAAAGCTTTTCATCAAATCATCTTATAATAAGAAATGTGAAAATACACTAAGAGGTCCTGGGACTGTTCATATGAAACAACCCTTTTTAGACTGTAATGGACTATTTAGAAGTGTTATGCTTTACTGATGTGCTTATCACATGGCAAGTTTCAGTTGCTTATTATACCCTGTTGAAAATACTGACTCACTGAGCTGCTCAGCAATCAAATTTAGAGCTTGGTCTACCAGGTTCTTTTTCTTCTTTTATTTTTTTCTTTTAGAAGAAATTAAAAGTTCTATAGAATCTTGCCTTGTTGCATTAACTTAAGAAGTAATTTGAAACCCCTTATTCTATAATTTGATTCTTCCTATAATTTAAAGCTATATCATTCTAGAGCACACAGTGCAAACCCAACATAACCCACAAACGTTGTCCTAATCAGCAAGAGGGACAAATCTTCCCAGGAATTTGAGATCAAAAGCATACATTGCACAGAGCCTCTGACACTTCTGGCATTACTTATGCAGTGCACACCTCTGCGTTGCAGTTTTGTGTATCTCTGTGGTATAATACCGAGTATAGGGAAATGCTTTATAAAAATGAAAATGCAATTGTCTGACCAATAAAAGGTATTCCTGTATGTAATCCCAGTAATAGATTTTTAAATCCTTACCACCGCTGCAATATTATCTATTCATAGTTATTATCTTGTCCACTTCCAAATACTGAAAGGTTAGATTGTTTAAAGATTTGTTAGCTGTGAAAGACTTAAAAAAGCAAAGTATTAAGCTCGGAGCTAATTGAAAAATAGTATTTTATCAGATTCTTCTCTGATATTATCTTGTAATGATTGTACTTAAGGTACTCACAATACTTCAATAAATAGAGAAATTAAAAATATAACATCTTTAGGGCTTTTCAGAGAATGTGGCTGTTAACAATCTATACTGCCTTTTTTTTTAACCATTATTTTCTTATATTTCCCACAATGCTTCACATCAGAAGCAAACAGAAACTGAATGATTACCCCAAAGTGTGCTAGATGAACTGGAAAAAGTCTATTCAAACAAAGCTCATTAGTTTTGATACCTCCAGGGCTATGACAAATTAAGCGGCTGGTGAATATGCTTGCAGACAAAAGGATGATGCAAAATCTAGGGCTTGTGCTAGGCATTGTGTCAATAAATTCCACGGAAAAAGGTAAAAATTACAATTGAAGCTAAAATGGAATCCCTTTAAGGAACATGTAGAAAATAGATCATCCCTTTCCTTAAATACATTTATGAATGATTGTGCTATAAATAATAAAGGGGTTGCTTATTGGCCACTTTGAGTGTGCCTTGTGATGGGTCAGTCCTGACCTCGGAAAGATTTGAGCAAGTTTAGAGTTTAGGCAGACTCTGAATTCTTTGCCATATTGAAAATTTAACTATACCACAACCACATACATTCCAACACCCACCCCTGAACTGGGAGCAGCTACCCCAAGAGTACAATTGTGGAACTCAGCAGGGGAAACACACAAATAGCTGCACAATTCACAGGTGGGTTTGGCCCTGCTCCTCCAGAACAGGTGCCTGAACCACACACACCATCACAACCAGGGCTCAGAAAAGACAGAGAGAACAAGTTCATTGCTCTGTCATAAGGTGACCTTCCTGTGTCACCAGCAAGCCATTCTGGTGAGGTGACATTTGCCTGCTCTTTTGGGGCTTTTGCTGTCCAGGTTACTTTGCCACAAGTGAGGAATGTGAACAACACCACTAACAGAGATCCTTCAAAGACACCACGAGTTTCATCTTGCTGCCTGTCAGCTTCCTTTGGTTTTCATGAGAATAGGGCTGGAACTTTTCCAAATCATAATTAATTCCTAGTATTTGCTCTTTAATCACCAAAACACTTCCTGATGCAAACCTTGGTCCTCCCATGGAGCTGTTTGTTACTTCCAGCCACAAAATCTGGCTGGTGTGCCAAAAGACTGTGCAGCCACTCAGATACTTCATTTTGCTGGTCACACAACACACCTGCTCTATCACAGCCACACAGCACTTGTTCTGGATATCAAAGTTCTACATGTTAAAATAATCATGATCTGACCTATGACAGAAAACAGAGCTCTGTGTGTTGCAGTCAGTTCTTTCCTCAGACTAGTCTATACTTTAAACTGCTACAGAATAAGAGCTGGAAGCTGGATTCCCTTAATGCTACCACAAATTTAAAGCCAATTCACAGCCTAACTAATCCAGGTTGCCACTGAAAGCAGATTATTGCTTTCGAAATTCACCTTCTCTTCTGTTAAAGCTTAATTTCTCAAGCTTTCAGAGAACATCACAGAACTCCCTTTCCTAGCTGATGGATAATCAAGAAGTATATTTGACCAAACAAGCCAATTTTCCCCTCTATAAACTCAGTGAGACCCGTTACCCACCCATAGGGAAAGGAAGTAATTCCTCTCTGCTACTGTTGTTTAATTTATATATCCCCCAAATTTTGAAAATGTATTTGAAACATTTTTTAAATGCATTATCAAATTTTTTGATAAAAATTGACTTAAAATAACACTGATTTAAATTCTAACGAGAAATAGTTCTTAAGATTAGCAAAATATATCTCTGTATTTTCTCTGCACTCATGTAGCTATAGCTCCACACTTAAGGTCAATTTTGTTACTTCAAGTCAGGTTAAAAAGATGAGATATTTTCCTAGGTAGCCTAACTTTAACTGATTTATTTTTTTCCTTTGGAAAAGTATTATACACAATTTGTTCTGCCAGAAACTGAAGAGGAACTTACAGTTGTAGTTTTGTGTGTGTATGAACAAATTTCAGGTACCAAGACAAAAATTTGGAGGGGAAAAAAACCAAAAAGCCACCACACCAAATCTCAGAGTATTCCATAATTACTTTACTCAGATTCATTTGCTAATTGACTGTATCAGGAACAAAATAACATGCACATGTACCCATAGAGGGGTAAGAAGAAAAGAGAAACCACACGACTTTTAGTTCTGCTTTAGAATTAGATACCAGGAACTTTGGATATAAAAATTAAATGGGCTGAATACAAGCCACTTCATTTTTATCTATTCCAGACACAACTTTGGTTCCTCCCAAACTGCAACAGAATTAAAGCCCCTGAAGAGTATCAAACTGAACAAAATTCTTACAGTTGAAGCAGAAGTAACTAAATTTTAGTCCCTTAAACCTCTAACTGGATCATCTGATTTCTGTGCTAACACACACTCTCAGTATGAATAAAAAATAAGAGTTTTGTGGCCTACTCATCTTGCAAAGAATCTGGGATTGGAAAGTTAGGCTGGGTCCCTTTTCTTGTGCACAGTCACCAATATTAGAGGTTTTCCAGTCCAGCTTCAGCCCCCACTCTACATACACAATGTCAAAGTGTTCCAAATAATCCCCTGAAATGTCTGCAGTCTTAGAAGTGCCAATGAACTTACCCAAATCATCATCCTGTACACTTCACCTGCCTGGGGGATTGGGGTATTTGCAGGGCAAAAGTGGAGCAAAGGGAACTAAGTAGTTTTGGTTTGAAATATGTACCCCTATCTTGAGCATAGGAAAAATCCTGCTTCATTCACTGTTAAAAGTAAAAATAGTTTGCTTTTTCAAGGTTTTTTTCACTCAAAAATTAACTTTAATAGTTCTAGCGTATACTTCTGTTGTCAAGGGCTCAAATATTAATTCAATTAAGTATATTAAAGCAATTCCCACAGCCCAAAAACCCCATCAACCTAAGGTGTGTCTGTGGCACACTTTCTCCTGGCTCACTACTAGCCCCAGTAGATAAATTACTCTCCCTCCCCCATAAACAATGTAAACAAGCTCAGCTGTTAACCTTGACAGCTTCCAGATCACACAAGTCAGGAAGCTCAATGACTGTAGATCTTAATTCTGCAGCGCCTCACCCAGCAAACTGCACTGCAAGAGTTTATTCTGAAAGCATAAAAAGAGCTGACTTACCGAGATTTAAACCCATAGTTTTACTTTTTGTTCAAATGTATAGAACAGAGTTCTGTCAAGGAGCTATTAAGAAAGATATCAGAGGACTTTGGAATTCTGAGACATCATCTGTCTCTTCAAATTATTCTTTCGGTTATCCACATCCTACTGAGTTGAGCTACCATTTTTGTATCTATTGTGCAATTCCTTTCTTATCGTATTTCATTCTTCAAAACTCTATTGTCAGCCACTTCATTATCTTCATTATAATCACTGTCAAGAGTGGAAAGCATGAAAGGCTTCAACTAACATCTCCCTAAGCCAAGCCCTTTTGTGCTGTGTAAGTTGTAGTGATCTCGCACACCATATCTAGGCTCAAGCAGTGAAATATCAAGGGCATAATTCTTGCAAATTTTTGAGTATCATAAAGTCTTACTGTGCTTATCATCCAGACTGTTATGATGTTACTTCTGTCTTTTGATATGGCAATCAACAAACGTTTATATCCACACGTATAAAAGACATGAATAAAAGATGAAAGACAAATACAACTACACACATATAAAAGTAGATCTGAGACATATAACCATTTAGGGGAGAAAGTATATTTTTTTCCTATATCATTCTGCCTAGTCCATGCAATCAAAGACAAAATCCAGTTGAAGGAGTGACTTCATCAATTTTCCCAAAGACATATTTATCATGAGAACTAAATTAAAGTAGGTCCCTTTTTTAATCTCAAGGTGATTTATGGCAATATTTCATGTTCCTAATCAAAAAGCACTCTCAAACTTTTGGGGAGACAAGACCTTCTTACTGGAGAGGTAACAATGCTGTCACAAGCAAAGTTGTACAAGGACATTAGAATTAGGAAGGACATAACCTGACTCCAGAGCTGACTTTTGAGCAGTGTTATATGCCACACCACCCAATAATTCTTACTAAAGAAAGTTAAATATATAAATTCAATAATTTTTAAGCTATTTGTGTAACTGCGAAATGAAGACCCCTTTACGCAGGAGACTATACGTAAAAACTCAAAAAATGTACTTTAAGGGATGCTATTTCTAATGAAGAATGAATTTTTACATGACACTAACAGCAAAGGGAAAAAAATATCACAAAAGTGAGGCTTATTCCTACAACTACCAAGGCTCTTTCTGGATAAACCAGTACTATTTCTGAATCTCAGCAGGAAAAGAAAAAATACTGCACACATTTTCCAGTACAGACTGAAGCCACAGTGCTTGGTTGGGAAAAACCCCAACCAAACAAAAACCAGAATTATGAGATACCCATTTGTTACGCTCTCATGCCAGACAAATCTCTCCTCAGACAGCTTTTGCACAATCTAAGTTGCTGAACAAAGATAAAATGGCATGAAAACTCCTCCTACAGGCATTGCTACCAAAGTTCACCTTCACACTGGTGACATTTTTTGTTTTCTTTGTTCAAAACCATACAAAGATAATGTCATCTGTTCTGATACTGCCAATTCAAAACAGGACTTGCTGGAGAATTGCAGAGTAGAGACCTGCCAGATAACACCGATACTGGTGATTTTTCTCACAGAAATTCTTCACAAGAATAAAGATTATTTTTCTTAAATGAAGACTAGGTATAAATACTGGAAGAGTTCGGGGTGGGGAGGGGAGACAGAATGGACTCTTACACTGCTCTCATTAAAAAAAAAAAAAAACATTTTGTCCAGATCTTCATTTTCACCCTTTGCCCATGATGGAAAATGAGCAGAACTCCTAAGAAGTCCAGTAGAGTTGGTCACTCATAGCCATAAATGTCAGGTGTAAGCTGTGACTCTCAGCTTGGAAAAGTGTCTAAAAATCATTCTACTTTTGACTTTTCACACTCAAAGTGTTGATTCCAATCAAACAGTGACATTCCTTGGGTATATACCTTTAGACACTGTGTGTTGCATTACTGACATGTGAGTATCTCCAAATTCCAGGATAGCCTTCATTTCCCCCCCACAGCACTTTGCCCTGCTTAGCCACGATTCCCACACCTTTAGGAAACCACACCAGGGGAGGAACAACAACAGGGAACCAGACAACATTCTTCAGAGGAGCCACTTGTGCCTCTCACACGGCCTTCACAAGTGATAAAAGACCAAAAGACTGAAAATAAAATAGCAGGTATAAGAGAAAGAGATACCCAGGTCCAATTTCATTTGGCCAGACTTCTCCAGTCTGACAATTAGAATAATAAAACTAATTTTTTCAAGCTCCTTAAGCATGGATTTCTCTTGTATGTTGGTATTTGCCCATTATAATGGGTCCTGAGCAGAGGCCTCAGGCAGTGGCACAGTAAAAACAATCACATGAGCAGACACTTAAATAACATAATGATAGAAACATACAATGGAATTACTTTGGCATTCTTGTTAAGTTTATATTATAATCAACAGCTTTAAAATACAACTACCATTCTTTTGTACTTTACAAAACTCTCAATTTAAATTACACATGCACACAGACCCATAATCCATCTTGCATATCCACTGCCAATACTTGAAGCTTCCTATTTTTGGAACATAAGAGCTCTTGGTAATTTCATTGGGTATTATCCAAGGGTTTGACAGTTTCAGAGACCATCGAGGGAATTTTAGTTCAAGTTTTGTTTGGGTTGTTTGGTTGGGGTCTTTTTAATGTCTATGCTGGCAGGAATTAAAGTCGGAAAAGACACAATCCTGTTCCCATTCTGTTAATATTGTTCACATGGCGTTAATAGCAAATTATTCTGACTGGATTTTTTTTCCTCTCCATTGAGTCCCAGCTATATTTAAATACTTCATGATGGGACTTCTGTCACAAGTTACACAAGTTGCACATCTTCCTCTCTAAGCTCTTTTTGAACATCTCACAATGCTCTGTACAGGAGTAGCAGCCTCAAGCAGCTTTAAGTTGAGAAACACAACCAAGGAAGCAAATTTTGTCACAGTCAGTGACAATGACAGTACAACAATGTTTTTCTGCATCATGTATCGTGCACAAAGAGTTTTCAAAATCTGTCTACTCCTGCTACGAATTCACCTCCTTTTCCTCAGCAGTACAGTTGGAAAGGCTACACTGAGAACTACAGAAGCCTTCTCTCTACTTAGAAACAAAAAATCCAGCAGTAGTAACAAGGCATATTGTGCGGTATTTGCACATTCAGAATCCAAGGGAAAAGTCCTTGAAATCTATTGGCATGCCCAGGACCCAGCTGTGTTGATCCTATTTGCTTTTGTAGAGAAAGAGAAGGAATAATAATAGTAGTAGTAGTAATAATTAAGATTCAAGCAATCAAATGAAGGATGCTACATTTAATGAACTTTCACTTCATCCAAATTAAAGTTCTGGATTAACTCCTTGCACAAAAGAAGTTATCTGCTTCAGGTCAGCATACACTTATTTACACAATCTATTAATGCATACTTTTAAACCTGAAACCATTTTCAGTGCAAATATTATAGAAAATACAATTCTTCGGTTCAATGATTTTGATGTTTTTCTCTTGCTTAAGTAGCCATGACTTGCAGTCCACTCTTTATATATATATATATAAAATACAGAAGAATAAATGTGGTACAGTCATCCAAAATTCTACCTAATGGCAAATGTAATAAAGTTTAGGTATGCTTGGTCTACCTCTACCACCAAAAAAAATAGTTCAGAAACAGACATTCCAAGATCTATGCAAAATAATTTAATCAGATTTCTATTCATGAGTCATAGAAGTTCAATATTTTTATTTATGCAGAAGATTAACAGTCTGAGATTTGTTTGGGGTTTTAAATCTTTTGGCATTAGCCCCTTACCAGGGAGGTACAGGGACAACTACTGGTGTCAAAGGAGTCTTCACTACTATAAAGGGCAACTAGAGGCTATTATTATAGACTTGTATGGGGGCATACACTCTAGAAAAATTACTCTATTTCAGCTATAATTCCTAATACAAACTTCCCATATTCACTGAAACTACTGAAACTGGTGTAAAATAAAAAGTTGCACTGTTTGATCCAAAGGTATCAGAAAAATCAAAATTTACCAGTAGTTTTGCATATAGGTCTCTAGAACCTAACCCTAATCTTTTAATGACCATGTAATACAGATGTATTTCTTCCACAACAATTCAAATTACTTCTAATAATGTATTTTTTTCAATTAGATAAAGGATGTCATTTTAAATATAAGGTAGATTTCTCTCTGATATTTCCATTCAATTCAGCTTTAGTTCTTCTAAATTCTGTAAAAACTGTAACCTGTGTCAAATAAGAACGAACTAATACTCATATCTCTGATCTAAATCAGTATATATCATTGTCTGTTAATAATAAAATTCAGCTCTTACATGTAAAATGCATAAAAGAAGCTCTATTTAGCATCATCTGCTGTGACTTTATCTGCACGTTTCACATCATCTTCATAAGTGTCACCAGAAGGAAAAAAAAATATCAAAATTCCAGAGCTAGAGCTCTGGTTCACAGTGTTCCAGCAGATGATTAAGTACACAAATAATCCCCTGCTATTCATTAACTTTAAATATACTCTTGGGAAAACTTGCATACTTAGGTGCTTTACTGAATCACAGGCTTTAAGTTTATTTGCAAGAGATAGTTCAAGAAAGTTTGGCAAATTTCACTGGAATCCCTAAGACATGCATTTTTAGACCCATGTGCCTGGGCAACATCTTTTTTTTCCCCCAATCTCACCAATACTTCTCTCTTCATAACTTGCCAAATAGAAAAAAAAGAAAGCACAAAGCACTCAAGCAATACAAAACCCAACAAATTGTGTAAAGTTTGATGTTAAGTGTCAACAGCAGCTAAAATTTCCCAGTAATGCAGCTGCCTATGGCTCTGCAAATGACAAAGAATTTCAACTTCACTGATTGCAGTGACTAGTCAGTAGCAGCAAAAAGGGAGTTCTCAGTAATCATTACAAGACTTGTAATGTGATGCTAAAATGACCCTCCTCCTCCTCTACTACGGGCCATGTAAACAGAGGTCTGTTTAATGCAGTGGGTACTCCATTAACAGAGCAATTAGCTGAGGCTGCCAGAGCAGCAGGGGTGGCAAACAACCAGGTACTTTGGAATCCCACACCATGGCATTAATCACTCCCAGTAAGCACCGTGTCTGGCCATACAGCTCGGACTTCTCCCATCCAGAGACTACATCTAAAAATGATACCTCAGGTATGAAGGAAACCATTAGTTTAATTGAAATTTAGTTATTTTAGCATGCAAGATCCAAGTCGCAGTTAATTAGATCTCTATACTAGTCAGTGGAGAGCAGAGGGTGTCAGGGAAAGAGTCACCTGTTCAGACATTTGCTATAGGAAAGGCTCCTGTCTTTTTATTTCTCCTATAACTATTACCTTGAAGTAAAGACCCAGTACAAAAGCAATAATCTAACTACCTGTATTCTACTCTGGTTTTGAGTTATACCAAGTTACATTCTAATATTAAACTATTATACTTTTATTTATGCTATTTTATTACTGCTCACCCAAATAAGTTCTCAACTCAACCCTAGAGTGATAAATTCTCATTACTCCATGTTTACACCATTATACAGCCCACTGTGCCTATGGAATGGGATAACTCATAGCCCTTCCACATACTACTCAGGCATTATTTACCTTATTTTTACATAGTTCAGATGGAATATCTGCTTAGTTTGCATTATATGCTGTGCATTTTACCCAAAGACACATTGAACGCAGTCATTAAGTGAAATGCCACAAATGCTAATATCTAGGCTACAATATATAGGGAGAAGAAAACATGCTAAACTAAAAGGAAAAAATATTCCAGGCTGTGAAGTGTAACAAAAAAGGCCCATGATGACAGTTTCATCTGAAAATAGCAGACTGAGACATATTAAAATTGGTTTATTGTCTCCCTAATGAGGCAATGTATGTAAAGCCCCAAATACTCTATAATCAAAGTTACCAGCTAGTGTAAGCTTTGAAAAACGAGAAGCAAATCTATAGCTGATAATTAACAACTTCCTTCATTGTTGGCTACACAGGAAAAAGAAGGGTGTTTTTACTGCTCTTCTACTCTGCTCTAGTGCACGATGTTGTGTGCTCTGAACCCAAGCTCAGAATACAGGAAATGCTTTATTTTTTCCCCCAAAAGACTCCTGTGAGCTGCAGTCAGGAAGGTCTATTTTGTCACTCTAAAATGCTAATGTCATTTCTTTAGTTAGCTAGAGTTAGAATAATCTGTATAATTAGCTCATAAGCTTTCAAGGTTATCTGTAGCGTCATAGAGACATGATGGGTTTTTTCTGTTTTTGTTTTCCTAGGCTAAGTATAACTCATGCCAGTGAAAACACCCTTAAATAGGGTTTATCACACCTTAAGTAACAAAACAAAAACTCAAACCATACCACCAAGTATTTGTAACCTACCAAAATAATCTACTCAATAACAAGACAGTGAATCTAATCTAAACATCTTCACTACTTCATTCTAACCCTTCCAAATTCCAAGCAGAGGTTGAGAGCCAGACTTTTCAAAAAAAAAAAAAAAAACACAGTAAAGATGGCTTGTCCAATTAAGTCTGCTGCCTGTAGAAGCTACAACACTAAGAAAGCAACATTATAGGATAAAATGACCCAGTGGAGAGGGAAAAAAAAAAAAAAAAATCCAAGTTTTTGGGGGGTTTTTTGGGTTTTTTTTTTGTGTTTTTTTTTTTTGTTTTGTTTTTTTTTTTTTTTACAAATCCAGAATTCTCTCTGCCTGTATCTGCTCAATGCTGTGAGGGGTTTTATGCTTTGCCTTAAAACACCTCACATTTCAACAAGGTTTTCAAAAGTAGCTACATGCAAATCAAAATACTACTTACTCATTCGCCCAGGGCAATAATTATTTTTTATAAACTTGTCAAATATTCTTTGTTTCTTAATCAATCTCCAGGGCCTGTGGCAGACAGGCAGGTTTTGTAACTCCAGAAACTAAAATTTCAGGACAATTTTGCAATGTTGATATTAAAGAATATGCATATGCATGATCACATCCACCAAGTATTTCAAGGTTCCAATGAAAACACTAATAGACAATACAGACAACTTATACCCACATCCACCAAATCTAAACTTGAAAATCACTGGGTAAACCACAAAACTTTTGAATATCTACAGATGATAACCCATCTATTACTGATGAGAAATAATAAATTAAATTCCTTTACAAAAGCTTATCCTTGAGACCTAGCTGCGTTCAAGGAAGAAATAATGGCATTCCTATGCTTCTGGCACTGTAACCTATACAATTTTGAGCTTTGGAAAGCACAATTTATATATATTTTTAAAAGTAGGCCATATTCAAAAAGAACCTGCACATCTCAGTTAATATATATACACATATATATTCAGTGCAATCATACGGTAACTTTTGGTAAGATTTTCCTCAAATCACAAGGTAGGCATTACTTAAGAGACAAAAAAAAGTCATGGATCTGATCATCATCTAATATTAAAATAAATATTGCCTCTCATACTGTAAAACTGTGTAAGAACAGTGGCTGTTAATGCAGAACTATGACCAAATGATACCACACTTAAAAACTCTGTCATCATGGAACCTCAGATATTTACATAATCTGGACAACATCTACATGAAAATATTACCTTGTGGATCTTCTTATCTGCACTTCTACAAACGAAGCTCCCTCATATTCATAACCCTGACTCATATCCATCACCATTTGGGAGAAAATGTGTGTCTTTCCAGGGCTTCATAATTCCATCTGTCCTGCCTGAGATTTCCTGAAGTACAGATAAATTCCACTGAATAACACTGCAATATGTGGAATGTATACATTTAGAGCAGCATATGGAAAAGCAATATTTAAAAGTACATCTCATATATTAAAAATATCCATGTGATTTAGAAACCAAAAAAATAAACTAAGAAGGAGGAAAACATCACCATTAGACTACAAAAATCTATGGCAAAAGTTTAGGATTCAAATATAGACTCAGCTGAGTAGAAGACTTTGGAACAAATTATTGGTTCTAAAGTATGGCCAAAGTGCAAGAGGCCACCTGGACAGAAGAACATATGGGACACACTCAGAAAACAAACACAACCCCCATCCCCTAGAGCCCCTCCACTGTTTCTGTGGCCCCCCGGGTCCCAGGAGCTGGCTGGCAGCACAGCATGCCCAGTGTAGCTGATGGAGCCAGAGCAGGACAGGCAGAGCCCCTCCCTGGCAGTGGCCTGAGCACTCCTCTGCCTGCACCACCCAGCCAGCACTTCATTGGGGGTGTGCACAAAGAGCTTCCCAGCACAGCCCAGCACTGGGTATTCTGTGATGTTTGCAGAGCTTCCCTTGCAATCTGCAGTGCAAATCATCCTTAGTTAATGTTTGCCCTACATAAATGAACTTAGGTTTGTTTGCACACCCATCCTGTTTATAGGATCACAGATATAGAGGTTGGAAAACACCTCCAAGCTCGTCAAAGCCCACCCTGTTGCCCGATGCCCACCTTGTCCCCCAGCCCAGAGCTCTGAGTGCCATGGCCAGTCCTGCCTTGGGCACCTCCAGGGCT
>JAWWTY010000019.1:4611695-4679792 GCA_035222235.1 Margarornis squamiger | reverse complement strand
CCCCAGCTCCCTCAGCCCCTCCTGCTGCTCCAGCCCCTTCCCCAGCTCCGTTCCCTTCCCTGGACACGCTCCAGCCCTTCAGTGTTCTTCTTGCAGTGAGGTGCCCAAAACTGGACACAGCACTCAAAGTGTCTCAGCACTGCCAGGTGGTGTGTTTGTGGGTTTTTACAGAAAATATAAATAAATCCTTTACACTGTTCAGTTTGTTAAGCATCTTTTCTAAAATTTAGAAATTTCTCCAATTACCATGTGCACAATGCACCTGATTGATGGTCCAGTCCATGGAAATACTGAAGAATCTCTGCCAAACTGTTTTAAATAAAGTACAACTTGGAAGGGGATTTAAAACAAAAAAATACCTGTTTCTGGTTAAAAAAAAAAAACCACAACACTTCCCAGTCATATTTTTTGCCTGGATTTTCTAAGCAGTACAAGGAAAAAGCTTGATCAATAAACATTCTCTGATGAGAGCTTATAAAACTTTTTCTGAATTCATGCCCTGTTGTCATGGACTAACATCTCTCAAAGAACATAATAATTCATAGACAGTAGGGAAAAGAAATGCTCACAAAAAAAAAAAAGAAAAAAGAAGCTAAAAACCACAAACACCCCCCCATTTTTATATTAGAACTCAATCCCTAGGGACTATTGCAATGAACTTTCAATACCTGAAATACAGCAACACCAGATCCCAGGTAAATGCCCCACATTCCCTTTTGCCTACTCTGTTTTGATGTCACAAAAACCTCAAGCTTCATACAAACTGCACGTGTCATTTATTCAGCTTCACACTATTTTTAAGTAGCCAATCTCTTTCTGCTGTTGTGTGTTTTGTGGTGATCCAGTCAGAGTTAACATTCCAGGTAGCACTGTCTCCAAAGCTATATAAGCCTTCACTAGCACAAAGAAATTGCAAAGCAGGAAGAAGTTTAAATTATTGCAGAAATAAACCTAGAATATAAATGGTGCTATAAAACCCTACTTGTTTCAGCACTTTTTTTTGTACTGCACTGTCACTATCATGTGGCAATCACAAGAAATCTATTCTTCAAGAACCAGCTCTTAGCCACTGTTGAAGAGCTAAAAATGCTTTTTTTCCAGATGGCCTAATGATAATGGCTTTTCACAGATCAGCTGCAAAAGTTGGTTGTTTTGTTCTCACTTCAGTGAAGTAAAATTCCAGAAATGCCACAGTCAAGTTAATCTCAAAGGAAACAGATATAATGAATACAGAATCAGGGGATTTGTCTAAACTGCGACTTCAGTAGAAATGCTTTATTCAGTTCTGCAACGACCACACCTCACGCTGGGAGGTCTTGTAGAGCTACAACTTCAGCCAAAATCAGGAGCTCTTAGGACTAGGACCAAGCCTAGACACACACACAGAAGCCACCACTGGCAGCAGCTCTTTTGTTAATTAACCATAAGGTCAGCATCCTCCCTGACTGCAGTTCTGCCCTGCAAAGAGGGCAGAGCAAGAGGAGCATCACGGTTTTAATTACAGCCCAGTAATTCTGACACTCCCAGGTTGAGCAGTGAAGGTATTTGCCTACAAAACCAGGCACACACAACAGCTATGGGAGTGCACACACAGGTTCCTAACTGGCATCTTCAGACCCGACTGCATTCTGGTAACCATTCCTCAAAATAGGATAATAGAGCCAAAAAGGGCACTGGAGACAAGAAACCAGGATCACCACAAGTACAAAAGCATAGGTCATAAATCGCCAGTTTCCAGAAACAGAGAGCACACATTTGGGGAAATATAACCCTACTTATGCTCTGCTACTTCCACTCCTTCCCTGTAAATCCTTCCCTGGCCAATGTCACAAAAAGGACAGTGTCCTAGAAAGGGTTTGGTCTGCTGTGGAATGGTTGTTCTTATGATCATAAATCTGGAGGTGTGAGGGAGCACTGCAGAACTGATTCCCACCTCAGGAAATTTCAGCTGGCCACACACCAAAATTAGCAAACTAAGGTCAGTGCTTTCCACCTGAAGCATCAGAGGCCTTGAAATACTCTCAGACTATGTTACAGGTTTTAATAGGCATTTTTAGCCTACTTTGTCTATAACAATAAGGAATTAAAAAAAACCCCAAACACTGACATCTCAAAGAACCTTTGACTTCAACAGGATCAGTCTGTCCTATTAGCACTTGGATGAAAAACCTCATTCAATGACTACAATAAGTTATATCTAGATAAGAACTGAGCCAATTATTTAAACATAAGTAACACCTATAGCAATAAAAACTCCTCAGTACATCAGTGGTTAATACATTTAAAACACAAAACAAAAAATCCATTTTGTAAGCAAAAATATTTTTCTTATGTCCCAGAAAGCTTGAAAAAAATCCTCACATACCTTATTTTCAGTTTAAGGTTTTCATTACATGTGGCAAAGTATTTTTACTTAATTTTCACTCAATCAAACCACTGTAGTTATCATAAGGAAACTTAACTATATTTTTACCTGACTTAAAACACACTTAGAGCTCAATATTTCAAATCAGATAGAGTAAAGTTTGTTAAACCCAGTACAGAATGCTTAAAAGTAACAGGTGAGAAGAACTGCTTAGAATATTTAAAAAATAAAAATTAAAAAACCCCCACAGCTTGTCATTCCTATTAATTCCTTGTCTTTATACTGTCGTGCTTTTGGAAAGCTCTTTAACCAAAATAATTAATAGAAACACCTAATAAGCAAAATACAAATTTTATTTGATATTTCTTAAAATACTATCTGTACAGTGTTTAATGAGAATCCATCCTATTCCCAGAAAAGTAAAAAGAAAATGTATTTTTTTCCTTATCTAACCTGTTCATGTACATGTTTGTGTGCTTAAGTATGAAATCCTGATGAAATTGCATCACTTGTTTCTACTAATCCCATCGCTAAGCACACTCTGAGTGCCTGGTACTAAGCACAATCACACACAGGAAGAAGCAGAAGCAGAAACACATTTCAGCTGAAAGATTCCTTCCCCGAAAACCAGTTTCTTTTAAAAAAAAAAGTATATAAATAAAATTCATATCTGAATGTAGTTGAGAGACATTAGCATTTTCAACAACAAAATGCAAAGGCACCACGTTATACCAGTGACAGACTGAAGCAGCAAAAACTCCCTGGCAAAACGAAGAGAGCTTAAAGGATGCTGAAAAATACCAGAGTTCTGCAAGAGCACCAGTCCGTTTAGAGGGCCTTGGACCAAAGCAGCCTGTTCAGGGGAAGGGAGTGCAGAAACACCATGCCAGCCAGCTGTGCAGTCCATGGGGTTGCAGCAGCAGCTCCTCTCCAAAGACAAAGCACAAACCTCATTTTTTAAGCCAGTTTCTTCCTCACAGCACATCACAACTTGTCTGGGTTCGCTCTCTCTCCTCTCAGAAATGTTATTTTAACTTCTCGTCATAAAAAGATATGATTCCAATGTTTATACTATGAGCTACATTTATCTTTAAGGGCAAGATGTTGAGTTTAGTTCTAGTGATGAAAAAAGCCTTTAAAAAGGAAAACTCATCACAACTCATTATGTACCATAAAGGCCACAATTTAAGGATTCTGTAATTCCAGTGATGATCATTTTAAAGTAGATTTACAGCAGAAAATAGTTAGATACTTTTACTTCAGTTATAATTTTCCATTTTGTAATTTAACACTCCTTTAGTTTATATTTGCACATTAAAAATATAGCTTGAGAAGTCCATCATTAAATACTTTTAATAAGAGCAATAAATAAATTTTACAGTGGGCATAAATCTAAGAACAAAACACAGCTTAAATTGTTAATCTTACACTTTTTCTCATTAATTGCAATACATAAACATATGTTTTATACAAAGATATTTGCTACAAAATAAGTATAATAAATACAGTTTACCACACGTATTAATCTTAATAGTTACAAGCTGTTAATCTTATATATTAGGTAATAATTTGCAATAAATAATTGTTTATTATCTTGATGTTTGCTTGTCTTGGGTTTTAGCAATATGCAATAAAGAAATGCAATTTTGAATAATTTGATTGTAAGACTGCTGGGAAAATACTGTAAGTTATAATTAGCTGAGGGAGGATTTTGTTCACTAGATGAACTATAGAGATATAGTTCAATAACAAAAACATGCATTATTGCTAACATAAATAATTTAAAAAGTTAACTTCTGTTTCAAGCAATAAGAGATTTTTAAAACTTAAATGCAAATAAAATTAGTAAAATATTTCACATTCTTTCCTTCTTTTATCATTTTGCATTCACTGAAAACAGCAACAAGAAGCAAGGAAGCATTTCAGCATCTTAAAGTTCTTTGCACAGGTACAACCCACCTATACCTGTCTCCCCCATCAATATTCACCTGCTCAAAAGCATATCATATTTCAGTATCAAACCATAGTATAATGCTTTTTACCACATTTAATAATCTTAATACAAATTGTTTTTCTCATACATAATGGGGCATAATTTTTTTTTCCATTATCTTAGTATTTTCTGACTTTGGAATTTGGCAACATGCAATAAAGAAATGCAATTTTAAATAATTTGATTGTAAGACTGCTGGGAAAAGGGGGTAAATTCTAATTAGCTAAGCCAGGATGCCTTTGCCTCAGAAGGAGACTGGTGCTTCCATTCAGTAACTTTAAAAGTTGACTTTTAAGCAAGCAAATGTTCTTTCTTAAATTAGGCAAATAGATACAATAAAAGCATTTCACACACATCACTTCTACAAAAACAAAAGGACAGCTACAAATAGTAAATTAAATCTAGGTCCTGAAACCCCAAGGTGCTTGGGTTGGGCATTAAAAATAGGATATAGTACGTATTTTTATGAAACAGGGTTATTTTGTACACATTTTATTATTCCTTTTATTTAACTCATATATCCTAATACTGATAAATAGAGAAGTGTAATCTCTCTATATAAAAATACCAAAGAATAAGGTAAAGGTTTTTGTAAACTCTGAAATCTGGCTCTGCTTCCAGTCTGTGAAGAATACAAGTGAAACACAGAGAAACTGCCTTACACATGCAAGCAGCACAGTAGAAAAATGCAATCCATCAGTAGGTCACTACGTCATAATTTATTACCAAAGTTATTCTACACACCCCTATAGTTTCCCTGAAAACTGTCTGCTGCTAAGCGTTGCTACATAGATCAGGATTTGCAAAGCAATGCCACTCACTGTTCAGGAGTCACGCATTTAAGAGCTCTACGACACATAAGTTCCAAACACTATAGTCCTGCAATGCTTGTTGTCCCACCTATTCACCTTGCACGGTTCGGCAAACTAATTAATTACGTTTTGTTTAAACCTCATCTAACAATTATCAGTAAACCACCAGAATTTCCTGACGTACAGGAGATAAGGAAAGAAACTTCTCATTTCATTATCAGAATCTGTTGTGTATATATACACTTAGTCTGCAAAACAGAAACAAATAATTTACCTTTCTGGAAATTTTAACTGAATCAAATGCTAAGGCATTGAACATTGTAACTGGTTTAATACAAGTGCCAGTGTTAACATCCTGTAAAACAGTGGTGGAAGGAGAATTTATTTGTAGATAGATTTACACAAGTCTACTGATATGGAAAGATTTTAAGGTAACACAATTTTGAAAAATGGTGCCTAAAATCAGAAAATATTATAGGCTTAATCATCACAGAAGTTGAAACACATGATGAAAACAACTAAGTCACAATTAAATAAAAAAATAAAAATATCACTCAGATTAGAAACTAACTCCCTTGCCTTACTCACATGAATAATCCCATTGATTTTAACGGGACTGTGTGAATAAGTAAAGCATGGACAAGAAGAGGATGAACAGTGTCAGCCCTATGCCAGAATAAATTCCGAGACCCTCTGCATAATCTCCAGGAGAGATTTCCGCCTCGGACTCAACTGGAGTACAACTACTTCAGGTACTTCAAGGAGTCTGCAACAGAGGCAAGAAACCAGACTCCTGCATTCACTAAGGATAAAAGCGAAATATCCTTAAAACAAAAGCGGGGTTTTTACATCGGATGAAAGGCATTAGTTAAACAAAGAGCTGGACAAGTCTGCTATTCAAATGAGACCCTGGACTACCAAAAAATAAAAAAAGAGGCACGGCGAGACAAGCATTATTAGAGGCTCCACAGCAGATGGAACAGCTCCTTTGCTGTAGCCTGGAGATGTAAAACGCAGTGGCAGTCCCCTCGGTGGCACTGGTAGGCCGGCGGAGAACCACGCAGGCAGATGAAGCACATAAATTTCCCCCTCTGAACAATTGTTTTCATTTCGCTGCCGTGCCCCCGGCCGTGGGGAGGGCAGGGCAGGGCAGGGCTGGGGACACGGCGGGGACAGCGCCGTGCGCGGGGCTCTGCCGCCACCGCCCGGCCGCGCCCGGTACTGCACCGCGCCGGGAGACCCCCGACAGCCCGGCCCGCCCCTCTCAGCGCCGAGAAGGCACCGAGCACAGCTGGGAACAGACCGGGCCGGCCGCGCGGGCGCCCGGAGAGGGGTCGCCACCGAGGTTTGCGCTGTTCTATATCCCCTGAAGCTGCCCGCCGTCAGCGACAGCTACAGGTGCTGCTCTCTGCTAACCTGAGCACAGAGCGGCTCTCCAAGGGGTGTGCGCGAAACTAGGGAATGACAACCGGCAACTTGGATCTTAAAAAATCGAACAAGAATAAAATAAATAATACAATATAAAATGGTAAATAATAAAACTGATAAATTCAAATGTCATTCTTAAAACTAATATATAAAAGCTACTAAACTGTATTACATATATAACATTATTAACCTATGTAATATGTGACCTATGTGATCCTTGCCCATTATTACCATATAATATAAATGGGAAAATCCTCAGCGAGCTCTGTTAGCCAGATTTTTAGACATATGCTGAAATTTTTTTATTCCTATAAATAATTGCTAATCACTCAATAGTATTGTTAACTGTAGGAGCAGAAGTGGCATTTAAAAAAGAAAAAAACATGTTTTTACATCAGATAAAAGGCATTTGTTAAACGAGGAGCTAAAGAAGTCTGATATTCAAATGAAGGTCAATGTCATCTTTTGGATAGTTAATTTCATGTTGTGAATGCAATACTATTCATTTTACAGTAACGTAATTACTAGTGAGAAATCCCATGGACAGGATTCTTAGCAAAAAAGTTACCCATTACTATTGCATTTGTCAAAAAAAAAAAAAGGGAGAAATGCTGTAATAACTTAAAAACAGCATTGGGTGAAAACCAAAATATAGGCAGGAATTTCAGAAACACAAACATGTCTCTTAGAATTGCTAGATGTTTTTAAGATTATTCATCCCTCCATTTGCTTGTACGATAAAATACCCTAAAATTCTCATCAATGATCCAGACAGAAAAATAAAATAAACCCACCAAAACCTCACTTCCTATTACAAGACTAAACAAGTGCATGTTATGATATCCAAATTACTACTCCTTCTTGATTTTATAAATTTAAACAAATAAAATACCTCTAGAAAAGCTGCCAGAACTTTTCCTTGTTCATTTTGTGCAGGAAGGACAAAGCAGAGACAAAAATCACACTACAATAGATCCAAGAGGTGTGTTCTAACACAGACAATCCATTGGAGGCCATTCTGGGCTTTGGCCTTTCCCACCTGCCCTCCAGACATGCTGGCTGGGGATGAGCCACAGAATGGGCTGCAGAGAAGGTAGAGAAGACAATTGCTACAAGTCCTTGATGGGGCTTTTTTGACCACGCTCACAGCTCAGGATGCCCCCCCTGCGACACAGCCTGGGGCTAAGCTGCAATGCACAGACTGCATGGGCTTCCTTTAGATTGGGTCATTTGTGTGCTGTTTCCAGAGCTAACAGCAAGAAACTTCACAGGGCTTGCATGTAACAAAGCTTTATAGATATAAAGTTTTATAGATAAAAATCCCAAGTGTTCCATTTTAGAAAAAAATACCTATTTTAGCTGAGAAGTAGCTCATATCATGTCTTACATTACATTGAATAAAGTACGTCCTTGGTCCCCAGTTTTCCTTTGGGAATGGATTTCATCATCTCCACTTCCTTCTCCTCCTCATGACCCACGTCCTCCCCAGCCACCACCTTCCCTTTCCTCCCTCCCACATTGCTCCTTGCCACTGCCTGATGCTCTCCTTGTCTTCCCTCCTTTGTTCTCCTGACCCCTGCTGCTCCCTCCCTCTTGGTCCAGCTGCCCAATTTGGCAGTGTCAGCACAGGGCCCGGCCTAATAAGCCTGAAAAAGCTTACTAATTTAGGCTTCATGCCATGCCTCCACACTACTGGTGTATCCCTGGTAGCTGGGAACCAAAGCATATGGTGAAACTCAAAACTCCAATGTCAAACTCAAACACTGCAGAATTAAAAACTGAATTGACAATTCCTGAGATATTGATTCTGTAGGCAGGCAAAATTTGAGTGCCAATCTCTGTCTGCATTCCTCTAAGACATCTGAAGTTACAATAGGTGCTATTCCCCCAAATCATAGGAATTCAAATGCTTTATTGCCCTATGCATGTTCAAGATGTTTCATCTCCATATTCTGTGGGTTTGACATATCTTAGCTCACCAACTCCCCAGCTAGTTCAGGTCTACCTACAAAAGGATTTCTATACTTATGAAAAGCATCACAATTTCACTGCACAGAAAGGCTTCCAGGGAAGCCTTGATATCCACAAAAAAGGATTTTTTGAAACAAAAAGAAAATATTTTTCTTTTAATGTTGTATGGACACATAAGAAAATATTTTATCTAGACCACATGATAAAAATGGAAACCATGAATAACTTGACACCAAATACTAGGCAGCATATTAAACATCAGTTTGTACTGGCAAACCTGATACTATTTATGTATTCTATATACCTTATTTTACCAACATAATTTGCTCTTCATTAACACTTTGTTAATTCTTAATATCATTTTGATATCATTAAAAAATCACCACTACTGGCTCTGCCAAAAATAAATACTAAATACAATGCTAATATGATACAATGGAAAATTGCTAAACAATAAGATGGATCTCTAAGAAAATTTGATATAGATTTCCTGTAGTTTCCCTGCACTATTTTCAACCCTTCTCACAAGGGATACAGCAAAATGGCAATGAAAAGTGAATTTCCTGCCGTTACAGCTACTTTGGATGCTCATGCTTCTGTTCCTGTGGAGCCAGCTTGGATCAATTTCAAGAAAATAGCCTTTATCTACACTTTTGCACAGAAAACACATTGTGTTTTGAGGAGATGCAGGATTTGTCTGTGGTCAGTATTTTAATCTGCAACATAATATTGTTGTAACTTGCATATAATTAAAGCATCACATGTTACCAGAGAAAGATTCACAAAGCAGTTGAACATTTTTTGTGCCTTATATAAAAAAAGTAGAGAGGTATCTAGTTCAGATTATTTAATATTGTTTATGCACTTTACATGCAATGTTACATACACCTGCTAGAGTTTCATCTGCCCAAGGAGAAACTGAAAGGCAACTGGAAAGGAGCATTGTCACGATACTGGGCCTGAGGATGCTTGCCCTGTCATGTGAGGTCACCCATATCTTCTGAGCTGGTGAGGACTGAGAGACTCTGTCACAGTGAATCCTAACCCAGTTACCAGGTGTGACAATACCCACTCACTAGCACAATATCCAAGGTTATGGCCTGCTCTTGTCACCAGGAAGACAATGAAAAAATTGGTTTATTTGTTTTGGGATACAGACACTCAAGCAAATTAACACATGAAACAGCAGCACACACATCAACTATTCCTCTTTTACTGAAGAGTTTGTAATAACTGATGGGCTGTAAAGACACATTCATGCCATAGTTAATCTCATCAGAGCCTATACTTAAATATCCTTAATAAAAAAATAAATAAAATCCCACAGACTTCAAAGGTGCAAGAGCAGACACCTTTCAGTTTGAAAAAATACCAAACAAGGTACCAATGAAACTGGAGGAAGACCACTTTTCACCCTGATCAGAGGTAGTCAATTCATGCAATACCTGACTCCTGTCACTTCACAATTGTTGGATAAATATGGAGAGGCATTATAGAAACTGTACACTCTAAACAGACACATCTGTTCTGTAACTAAACAAACCACAGCATCTCTACAAGAAGAAACATTTTAAAATAATCATGAAATCAAAATGTGAGCACAGACTTTCTTACATGACTCCAGACACTGAAGAGCTGATCAACAATAGCCAAGCAAGGTCTGTGTGTCAGTGCAAATATAAATGTAAGGTGCACCTGGACAGACAGACCAATTCCTATATGATAAGCCAGCATTTATCTATATGTTTACATGAATACACTCCACCAAAAGCATTGCTCCCGTTTTGAATGCCCCTTCTCTGGAGCAGCAAAAATGGCCACATGATGCAGCATCATGCAAGAGTTGTAACACGGCAAAACAAGCTACTTCCTCAGCTCCCTTCAGACAATTTCACTCCAAATTCCAGATATTTAAAACAAAAATTGGCACAAAATAATTACTTACATAATTTTTAAAACTTAGTCATGCCTCTTAATAAAGAGTTCAGGTACAAAGTGTAGTAGGTATAGTTTCCTGTCTGCACACTCCATAAATCTGCTTCTTCAATATACAATTCAAAAAAGCCCCAAATTGCTATTGCTATCATGATAAACATTGGAAAGTTCTGCTTGACCTTTTATTAACATTTTTCTATACCAATATGGTTCTTGTGCTACAAGAACCCTAAGGAATTATGAAAAATACTTTTTTCTCTAGTTTAGCCCATGTGCACTTAATAGGCTCACAAATATAATACCATTATAAAAAAGAAAAACTGCCAACACTGCTAAAAAAATTGTCATAACACTAAATTATTATATAAATATAAAAGGAGTATGTCTGTAAAATATTCACTCAATGAACATCCCAAGGTGATGATTTTGCTATGTTGTTTTTATTCCTGGGAGATCCATAACACATTTGGATATGCCACATGTCACCACATGAATCAGGCAGTTAATGCATGTGCTTTTTAGAAGCAGAGATGTCTTCCCAATAGAATGTGCTATAAAAAAAAGAATGTTGAGATTCTGCTGCTTTGTCTGATAGGCATAATTTAATGTCTTGCTTATAATGCTGCATCTTAAGGAAAAATGTGCACTGTCCCATGTAGTTATTTACAATATATTACTAAATCTATGCAAATATATTTCCCTGAGCTTGGTATTATATACCAAAGGTCAACAATGTTTGAAATATTTTGAAACACAATCCCAATATATTTCATATATAGCACTAATGCCCAATGTACAAACATATATCTTAATATATTTTCAGATATTTCTATTCATTTTTATCTTGCTGTAGATTATTACAATAGATATGTGGGGGGTTTTTGCTTTAAGACCATAGAATGTGGCCTATCAAGCTATGGCTTTTCATTAAGAATGCTAATTATATATTTCTTACCAATGCATCATTTAAATTACAACATGCCAGTACTATTTAACAAAATAAATTTTAATAGTCAATGTTCAATATCATTCAATAATAAACAGATACTCATTGGAGAAAAATTAAGGGGAAAAATTATCCAACTTCTGCTTCCCATGCGATTTATTTCATAATTTCTTTCATTCCCATTTATTTCCACTAATATTTCAACAGAAGATCCCCAAGTACTATTTATCTGTCCCATTTTGGGATAAATACTTCTGTCTTTTGTGACAACTGTGCATATATGATTCCATTTACATATCCTTTTGTCATTTCTACCTTTAAGTCCACATTAACATTAATGAGTTTTCTCCTACAAGTGAAATTGTCTCAACAATGAGCAGATTACAAAGAGTTGGGCAACTCAGAAAGTAGGAGTTGTAAAGGGAATATGATTTTTTCCTTTTTATTTTCCCCAACACATGTTAGGGATAGCATACATTTGCTCTGCAGAAACATGGTTGCTTTTTTTAAATTAAGAACTTAAAAGCTGAAATGCAAAGTGTTCCTATGTACATACAATGTACTGAAATGTTGAACAACTCTGATGTTGCCCTGTCAAGTAACTGACATATTTCCAAACTTTATACACCTGTGATTTCAAAAGAAAGGCTCTAAAAAGTAAACATAGTCAAGTTGTGTATACCAATGAAAGTTTTCACATCTTTCCTAAGTGAAATCTGTATTATGCCATTTCAGCAGAGCACCAAATGAATTTTTATATTCATTCGTGGTGTTCCAGAGCTGCCTGTCTGAAAAAGATGCCCAGGTTTTCAAGGCCAAAAGGAATCTCACCTTCTGCCTGCTCCTGCTTGTTCTGCCACAACACTTCACCAAGCAATGCCCAGATCATATCCAACAGCATGAACCACTCTGAGCAGTCAATAAAACCAGACCATGTTAATACAGAATGAAAACAGCATTGTGTTTTCATTTCTAATGAATTTCTGGCAGTCAGCTCTAAGGGAGAGCAAGAAGACATCCTATAAAGGACATTTCTAAGTGCAAAGCATATCCTGTGTCAGCTTCTCCCCTTGAGTGTAGCATGGACTGGCTGCCTTACATACTCACTGCTAACTTGCAGACCACCTCTGTTGGACCACTAAACATAGCATTTTGGCCAGGAAGTCCCAAGCAAAACGTAGCCATACTCAGATAAATCTAAAGCATTCTCAAGCTGTTTGCATAGGTACAGACCACGGCTACATCTCAATTCCATCCCTAAAAGACAGGCCAGATCAAGCTCAAGTTACAGGGTCAGATCCATGGGTAATTTAACTTTGTGTCCTGTGTCCAGCAGCAGGTGGAAGCAGAAGGTAAGAAGCAAACTGAGCAAAAATGAGTTACATCCTCCCAATCTTCTCTCTGCCTTCAGCTTTTCTCAGATCAGAATTTTCTGTAGATCTACATTTCTACTAAAGCCCTCTACTGCCACTCTGTATCTTTTCAAAGTATTGCTAGGCATCTTATAAAATATTTAAGACATGTAATGTCATTACTCTGTTGATGCTTTCATTCTCTGTGTGCAGTGCTGGTTATTATTAGAATTAATATTTTAATTTCTAACATGTTTCAGTCATCTCTGATGGGGTTTTATTCTACTGGTTCACATCCATTCTTACCTATTGCATTTATTTCCATATTAACCAATTCAACATCACCCATTTTTATTTTTCAACTAGCGATACATTAATTTCAAAAATTAATTATATAGTTGTATTTTAATTCTAACTCCACCAAAGTGTAAAAACTGTCCTTCTGCCAATCTATTCAGGGCTATATTTTCCATAGAACAGTCACTTATTTTTGTGCATGTGGTGGAGCTTGCATTTGCAACTCAAAGAGTATAGTATGCATGTGATGACTCAATCAAAACTACATATACAGCCTGGGAAGATCATGAAACTTAACCCTATTTCTCACACTGGCTGCAACCCCAACTGCTCCCCTTCTCCTTCCATACCAAATCTCCCCTATCTACTCTGACACTTCACACTGCTTTCTGTCCTTAAAGGATGCACAGAATTTACAGATTCCAGAAGTTCTCTCAATAAAGACAACCGGCAAACCTAAGCATAAGACATTTTTAGAGGGTTTTAACCAACATCACAAGCAACAGATTGCCTTAACATGGGAAAGGATAATTTCCATAGTCTAAGAATAAATCTGGCAAACATGAACTTTATGTTGCAACATTTGTTGGTGAAGGTATGGTGACCAGAATCTATTGGTATATTTAAATAGTGAGTCACTTTGATATTATACTTCAAAAGTAAACTAATTTAGTCAACTAATCTTGTTTATTTCCTAAATATTGTTAGTTTCTATCAGTCAGATGATTTTTCCAGACACTTACATAACAAGCATTAAAAAGATACATTTAGCAGCTACAATTGTTAACATAACAAAGGCTGCAGAATCCAGAGGTTATTGCATTCTCCCAAAAGTACTTAAATAATAGCCTAAAATCTGAAGAATTACTTTAATACTTCAATAAAAATAACCCAATTCAAAACATTTTCAAGGAAACAGAGCTCCTTGCTCTAGGCTACCGAATAATGGCTGAAAGAAAGTATATAGCTTGTCACTTCTGATTAGAGAACTGTGCCTCTGTGCTTTGAATGAGAGGCATGTCTGGTAATAGGAAGTGCAGATATTAAATTTAATAAAATAACATGGAATACGATATATATGAAACTTGACCAAGTATAGCACAAAATGTAACATACATTACCCTGCTCAGTCAACTACTGTGGCCTAGCATCTAATGACTGACTTAATTTCTGTTTTCCAAGGAGACTACTACAAAAATATAATTTTCAGATCATACAAATATTTTATCAGACTACACAAAAAATGCCTCCAAAATTGCCTTACATATCTACACAAATACACAACAGCAGAAGAAATTTGTTAAGACTACAAAATGTTGAGCCTTAAAAGTCCACAGAAAGGGATTAGGTCTTGTAAATAATTAGTTACAGAGACCCTGATGATAACACATTATGGCATCATATGAGCCACAGCATATTTCTTTCTTTCCAGGTTTAAGGATTCATTCCATTTTGGGGTTTATTGGTTGGGTCTTTTTTGTTGTTTCTTTTTAATGCACAATCAAGATATGGCATTTCCATGCTACTTACAAAGAAGGAAGTGCCTTATCTCTGTTCCTGTCTTAATTCTGGCATTCCAATGCAAATCCAACCAGCTTTGTCTTGCAACGCATTAACCCTCAGCATGGCTTTTCACAATTAAATAACAAGCTCCACACAGTATTTTCCATTCCCTTTCTAACACAGAACTATGCTACCTGTGATATGACACATAAGGGATTTTAAAGCAATTCCAAGAGCTAATCCCAGTAAACCCAGAATTAAAGTTCTTGTTTTCATATTTCACTTTCAAAATATTTAGAACTTTGACAGATATGACATTATGTTTTCATTAAAACAGTTGATTTCAAAATGCTGCACTGTGCAAAAACACCATAAACAGTTTATGATGAACTGCCACACTCTTAATTAAAACAATAAATCCAGTGCACAATATTTGTGCAGCCTCTGGTTTGACCTTTGCCTCTTGCTATCCACTACCAAAGCTGCTGCCTCATTCTGTGCACCAGATGTAGAAGGTTTTAAACCATGATCTGAAAGGCAGTAAAGATAAAATAAGAGAAAATGTGCCATTACTCTTTGCAGTTATGATTAATTCAGTTCATATTTTACAATCTGGTTATGGAGTAAAACTGCAGACTTTACATCAAGCATTTGCCATTCAATATACCAAATGTATAAAAATGCCTGATACTTTAGAAAATGGCACAAAGCTAATTCACAACCACCACATGAAGGACAGAAATAGGAATAATAAAAAAAGGACAGTAATTAGCAATCCATCTAAAATAATGAAGCTATCTCAGCCACTTGGTCAGTCTTGGCAAGAAACTCATCTGTTACAACACAAACTGATGCTCTCTCTTATCTCTCTACTACTTGATTTTAGATTAAAATATCCTTTAAAACTACTAGGTCTGCTCCACAAAGAGAAACCAAAGGTTATTAATTATTATGATGTGCTGTAACGATCACAGATTTATCGTGCTTTCCTGGAAACAAAGTCAAATGCAGAAACAACTCAAAGGCCCAAGCACAGGAATTGAGGTCCAATCCTGGAGTACAAGCTGGTGTAGGCAGAAATCTTAGAGAAAAGAAGAGAAACTGAAAATTCCTCATTCTGCAAACCCTTATAAACTTACCGGTTCTTTACTTTAATCCACTAGCTTTGCAGACAGTAAAGCCTACAGGAGCAAACATCTGTTTGGTAGATTCACACCTGACTCTATTCATTGCATACTTAATATTTTCTTTTTCTGTCAAAAGAAATCCATTGGCCAAATGAAAGTAATATTGTTCACGATCACATTTATGGGAAATTGGCCTGAAAAATATTTTTCTCCTTAGGATGAAAGAGGGAAAACATTGTTTGTTGCCAAATGAACAAATTCAGGATTCAAATGCAAGTCACAAAAGTGGGAGGGTGATCAGGAGTTTTTCCTCAGGTTTGTTTCCTTATACAGTATTCATTATCCATTCAAAATCCAAGTGCATTTCTGTATAAAGCAGCGTATCACATTTCTACATAATTCAAAAACAACACAAAAGCTCAAATTCAATGAATGAGTTCTACAAGGACATAAAATTGAAACACACATGTATTTAGTTTCCTGCCCACTGAGAAACTGGAAAGTGTATTTAAAAAGGCAAAAACTACAAAAAAAACCCCATTGCCTTAATAACTCCAGTGTCATTGTTAGCATTAGGAACTACTCCTTGGATTCATTTTATTTTTGGTAAAAGGAAACACAAAATAATTAGATGATAATCAGTGAGAATTAAGTGAGCAGAGCAAAAAACCAAGCAAGCCCAACACAAACAACTTCAGCTCCTCAAAAATAGTGTCCAAATATTTCTTTTTAAAAAATGGGAAACATGCAATTAATACAGACTTTAATATTTATGTCTTTCTCTGACTCTTCCCACCTACACTTGGAGAAAAGACTGTAAAAAAACGTTCATAACGAATGAGATCTTTTAAACTAAAAATTAATTAAGCTTTAAAAGAGGTATTCTACTTTTAGAGCTTCACTTGTTTTACTTGTGTTATCAGAGGTCCCACAGAAGTGGGTCTAAAACATCTGTGAAAAATTAATAACATGAATTAAGAAAAGATACAAGAAACTTTGGATTTTAAACCTAACTCAAGCAAATCATTCTTCCAATAACTTTCCCAAACCACAATTTTCCTGTATTCCATATTTCTAAAGAGACAGCGGGAGAAGCTGATGCTTGTATAACATTTCAAGTTGTTAGCTAATTTCTGCAATTCATTAAATACTCTTACAGACTAAAGATAGAACAAGAAAAGTGTTACAGTCATCCCTTTACGATAAACTCAACACCATACTTCTAAAAAGAGTAACCAAGGAGGAAAATATTTGCACTTTCACGTTTACCTGAATTCTACCACATAAACACACAGTCTACTATGAAGTGCTGCAAATTCCTCTTCACATCTTTTTGATTCCTTCATATAAATATATAACATATTTTAACTAGGTATTATTAGCTAAAGATTTTATATTCTTGCCAGCTCATTGCTTTAAAAATACACATATTCTGAGTACTCAGATCCCTCTGCCACAGCTTTTGTGGAAACTTTCAAAGATAAGCAAAACTCTAACTCATTACCAAAAATCCACTATTGTGTCAAATAGTCCTTTCTAAATCTGTCACACAAAACATATGAATTTCACACCAACTATACATATTCCTAAACTCTACACACATACCTCTTCCCTCAGAAAGGCCTGGATGTTCCCCACACACAGGGAGGAAAACAGGAGCACCGAGGACTCACCAGAAACGCTCTAAATGCAGAAGGAGGTGAGACACGCCCTTGTCAATAATTTGCCCCAGGTGTTTTGGGGCTGCAGCCCCAGGTGATCCCACTCAGCCTAATGAGGGCCCAGAGCAGGTGTTGGGATGGGTGGGCAAGGGAGAAGAACCGTTTGGGAAGGGAGAGTTGATGTAAATGAAGGTTCAGCTTTTGTCTTAGTGTTAAACAAAAAACCAAACATCAAACAAAAAACAAAGCAAAATCATCAGAGTTGGTTTATTCTTCAAAGTTAAAAAGACTCTGAGTGTGGTTTGGACCTGGTTTACTGTTATGTCACCTGGCACCTTTCAACTGCCCCATGTGACACAGCAGGGTCCCGTCAACCAGCTTGGCTGCACACACCCATGTCAGAGCTCCTGCAATCACTTAGCCAATAAGGACCTGGAGCCAGAATAATACACAGATGCTGGGACAACTTCCAGATAACTAATTAATCCTTGATGCTTTCACCAGCCTGGAATTAGTCCTACCACTGTATCAACCGTGATGCTTTATGAACAAATATTAAACTTGCACTTTCAAGGTGCAATTACATTCCAATGTAGCATTTTCCAAAGCAGAAATCTTGACCCTGACAAACTTATCTGCAGAGTTAAAACTTTCTAATGAACACCTGTAAACATGACCAGATCATGACTAATGTAGTCACCAAAATGCAAAACAAATGTGTCCTGCTATAGATGTATTGCAAAGAAAGTGAACCTTAAACTTCCAAAGAAACAGGTGCAAGACATTTGAACATTAGCCAATAGCACACTTCCTATAACCTAGTTCTCAAACACACTGGAGTTGGAAACTAAAACATTTCAGTTGAAACACACAAATTTCAGGAACTACTGTTTTTAGCCCATTAAAATAGGTGACATTTAACAAAGTTTCAAGACACTGAAAACCATTTTGTTTAATCGGCAAGGCTGGGCAAACTTAAGGCTGATGCATAGGTTGCTGTAACAATATTTGCGTGCCTACAGCAGAAGAGTTCATCCTTTTAGAAGAAAACATTGTTCTACAGAGTACATCATAGGGCAAAAAGATTAAATAAGCTTTAAATAGGAATTCTGCCTCAAGATCCATTCCACTCCAGCCTCTGGTAATGCTTTTCTGAAAAACATTTTTTTAAATTCTGTGCAGCATTTAATTTCCCTACTTTTTCCTTCCTGGAGGAAGGAGTTGGTCAGTTTTGATAAGATGCCCAGTGTGGGCACCCTCACATGAACTGGCTTTGCATTGCCAATTAAAGCGGTGGAGCTCTGATTTGGAAAGAGCACTGAACGCCTAACAGAAATGAATCCTGGCACATCTATATGCAGCACACAGATTAACATAGGAAAGTAAAAAAGCAGGCAGCAAAACCTTCCCCACCCTCCTTTTCAGCCATGAAATGTGTGCATTACTTCTCTGCTGCTGGATCACATTAACAGTGCATACATGTGCAGGAAAAGTGGTGCCCAGCAAGATAAAAGCACCCAGAGCAGCCCAGGTGCAGGACAAACACAGCCCCAAGCGTGGCTGCTCCCACCCCACAGCCCCACCACCCCAAGGGCTGGGGGAAGGCACACAAAGGGTATAAAGTAATATCAGTCACTACAGGGAATTTCCATTAGGTCGGCTGACAGTCAGCCAGCTGGAAATGATAATTATAGATTCAGCATGATGCAAGACCACATTCTTGCAACTCTTTTAATGAACCTTTAAAAAGAAGAATGAAATGCATGGAGAGAAAAGTACAAAATCACCTTCCCATTCAAAATGTTCATCTTCCTTCCCTCCTCAATGTCATCTTTCCCCTAGAACAGTATTCTAACACTTTAATGGAGAGAAGTCAAATTTCATTCTAAACAAAACTGTGAGGAATTCACATCGACAAAGGAATCAGTGAGCTGCCCAAAATATTTAAAGTTTTGACGTTCATAACTGCCCATCTCTTCAGGATTTCAGCTCACTTCAGTGGCACCTGCAGATGCTCAGAGCCCTAAAACAAACAAGCTCTTTTCTCCATGTTACGTTGGAATTAGAGGTGTAGTTTGGACTCCAGTGCCTGACTTTGCCTCTAAATAGAGAAATCTTTAAAGTTATCACTCACAGATTACTAAATTTAGAATAGTCATGATCCCAGCTGGCTGAATAAAACAGTTCACAAATGTTACTTCAGTCCACAGATTCACAAAGATGACATCTGTTGGACTTCAGCAGAGAGACATTCTGTGCTTTAAAAGGACAATATAAATATAGTGTACTATTAACACTGCCAGAAACAAATCTGTAACAACAGGACTATGTTTTCAAATTTCCCCTGGAACTAAAAAGGTTAGGCATTTTGCTTTAAAATAATTTCTGGGGGTAAAAGTGTATTATTTAAAACTAGTGGACAGGTATTAGATGTGCTCAACAGCATAAAAATCTGAATTGTGTATTTCTGAAGTTCTTCTGTGAGCCAAACTTTCCTATTATCTTCTTTATCCTGACTTGAATAGCAAAGATTTGAAGAACTGGAGAAGAGTAGATTAAGAAAAATAAAATATATGCTTGAGTCACAATATTCTTTAACCTTCGATCAGAGAGTGGGCATGTGAAGATCAGCCTGTGAAAGATAGTACCCATTAAGGTTTATGCTGCAATGGCTTTAGGGTTCATGAATAACAAAAAATGAGCTCAGTGAAGAAAAGTGGTTGAATAAAACTGAGAAGAAATACAGTATCCACACAAGGGCTGAGAAGTCCACCTTCCTATGAACTCACTTAATGCTGTTTTCCCATTACATAAGTAAGAAATTAGTATTTGTTTAATTTTAAAGCAGGTAAGTGAGGGAAATCTACATTTTCCAGCGTATTATAGGTAACAAGCCTTTTTTTACTCAGAACTGTATATCAGGTGTATAATGGAGGAAACAGAAACGAACTGGTATGTTCAATGGATTCTAGCTCAGTCAACACACAAATATCTGTAGAGGTAAGAAATTTGTATTGCAACAAATGAACAGAAAGGAACAAAGCTGTAATTTTTCACAGCCTATATAGCCAAGGATTTCTTTTACCCTCAATAGATGAGCCCCAACATCTAATGAATGGTAACAGCAAAAATGTTCCCGAAAGAGTTGGCAACCCAAAAGAGCAGGCAGTAAATGAGTAGTGTAACCCCCTCTGCTCAATTGTCAGCTTCAGGAATACTCTTGCAGCAACTCAGATATTTGCTGAGTGCATCTGAAGACCCAGGGAAAGCGTTCAGTGGTCCCAAACATCAAATCTACCCTTGGATTCACAGGAGTTGGTAGTGGTTGTTTGGTAGATGCAGGTGACTGGTTTAACAACCCAGCTCTGAGGAGACCAGCTGAATAACCTGGAATTACATCAGGTGACATCAAGTCTCTGTAAAAGATGATGTCAGAATGTAATCTCCCTTTTCAAGGCTACGGAAAGGGATTCCTGTTTGCCAAGATGACTAAACATATAATGAACTTTGTCCCCAGTGTTTTCATAACTTTTGTTTGAAAATATACATCACACACTGAAGCTACAGCAGTTATAAATAAGAAAACGAGACTCTTGCAATTATTGTGACTAAAATTCTCCCCAAATGAACAATCAAGATCTTTGTGATGCTGACCCAGGGAATCCCAAATGCCATGCTTGGAGCTACAGAAAACCATTGATAAATATCCTTGTAGGTTAAAGGAAACCCTTTCTGTACCTCATGTGAAAGGGGTTGATGCCACTCCATATTTACATGTGAAACAAATCAGTCATCAGAGAGAATCACAATGAAGTAAATAAATTTCACTCTGAATCCTGTTATTGTTTTCTTAACAGCTCAATTTTTTTCAATCTGATTTGAAATTTTTTGTATCGATGTGTAAAGTGGGAACGCAGAGCTTTCACCCAAAAGAACCACATAGAAACTGTTTAAAACAAAGACAATTGGCTAAATTAAAGAAACCTGAGGCACTGAATCATTTTGATTGTGGGTCTTAATTTGTACTGCAGCACACATAATCAGTGCCACATGTGAACAATTCAATACAAGTCACACTCACCTGCTGAAAAGTTTGAATTCTAGTTTGAATTCTCTGGGCATTATTCAGGGAAAAATATCCACATTTCACAAAGAATTCTTCTTGAGTTATGCCTGAAAATAAAAAAATCTGTCTTTTTCCTTTTTTAATTAACAGAGGCTCTAAGACATTTCTAGGATATTTACTCTATCCTGAAAAATCAGTGCCACTACACATGGAAAAACACTGTTTTAAAAATCCCAGAAAATGAGCTGTATTTCCTCTTTAAAAGTGTGTCTTACTAAGTTCCACAACTGGGACAGTAGAAAAGAATAATAGTGATACATCTCCATCTAATTTCTTATGTCTTTCTCAGTGCCATTATAGTACTAACATATTCTCCCTCTCAAGTTTTGCTTTTTTTAATTGTGGTAGCACCACTGGGAGCAGGTGCCTTGAAGTGGGGGCACATACCAAGCCTGACCTCCCTATGAACAGCTCTGAATTCCCTGATCTTGTTATGAATATTTTTTCTTCAAATGCAAAGCCGCAAAATGCATGAAAGCTAAAGTAATTCAATTAAGTATCTATTCTGAGCTGGAAAAGACCATTTTGTTAGAACCAGTGGAGCACTAGTTTAACCCTGGTGCTCAGAATTCCCAAGCAAGTCAGCACATTAAGCCAGCTCTTCAACTTAAGAACAATTACTGTCATTTATCAGCCTGAATAGCAATAATGCACAAATCGACAGCTTTCAAGAGGCAAAGACCGAGGTAGGTGTAATGATATGCAAAGCCACAGCACTCTACATTTTGAACTGTCTTCAGCCCATCAATACATCTCCAAGTACCTACAATTTATCAATACAAATGTGGTACCCGATGAAGGCAGGACCAAAAAGATAAATATGAACAGGGTGGAATAAAAGGTTCAAGAATGTTTGAATTTTATAATGATGAAGTGCAGATCACATTCTTACAGCATTTTACATGCAGTGACCTGATCACATCACATTTCCTTCAGCAAGAGGAAACCAGGAGAAGAGATTATCTTTCTTTCAGGTAGTTGTAAGCAGCTGCTTGGCTTTTTTCCCCTGCCATTTCTATTTCAATCATGCCTCTATGCAGTACTTACACAGACATGGTTACTTTTATTGAAATCTATAATTAACATATCATTATTTTTATCTAAAGAAAGCACAATATATACAGAAAGCATCATGTGAGTCTCATTACTTTATAAACTGATTTTAGTAGCAACTGAAGGATTTAGAGATCGCTTGAAATTAATAGCATATCTACCAAATGGCATTCTGTTCATGAAAGTCTCAAGATTACAGGACTGAATTCCTCTGTACCTGATCTAATTGTGTGAGGGGTTTGCTTTTTCACTTTTTTGGCTTTTTTAACATACACAGCTTCTTTGTGAATAGAACCTTTCAGTAACTAGAGCTATTGCAATGGTCAGGCATTCAAATTTCCTTTCTCATACAGGCAGGTATTGGCATTTGGATTAGCAGCTCACATCTAAAGAGAATAAAGACATTTCTATGTTTTATCATTAGGGAAAAAAAAAATAAAGACTATGATTATTTCACCTGCAAGTCTGGTAGTTCTACCTGAAATGCCTGGTTTTATAATACCTTTTAATTTTCTAGTTCTTTCTTTCCAATTATTACAGCATGTAAACTGTTACATGTAGTCCGATCTTAATTCAAGATTTCAAGGAGTTAAAAGTCTGCTTTGGAATGAATGTATTTTGCACAGGGGATCTCACTGTTCAAGTTATGTTTCCTAAATAACTTCTACCTTCAAAAACTTAACTGTGTTACAGAAAGTAACTAACATGTCCAAGTGGATAAAGTGAGGTATGAGCAGAACTGAGAGAGGGCTTTGCCAAGGAGAAAACAGTAGAAAACAGTCTTGTAGTTAAAGAACAGAGTTCAGGAGCTCTGGGGTTTCTTCCCAGCTCTGCTACAAACTTCTTACAGTCTTGAACACATCGCTACAAACTGTGCTTCCTCAGCTCCTCCAGAGGCAGGGGAGAGCTTTCCTAAACACAGGGTAGACCTTCTTCAGGGGGCAGAAAACAGTTATTGATCAATGGAAAACACAAAACCATGATCCATGAACATCTGTGGCATTCCTAGCAGAGGTCTGGAACAATATTGTCTACAGCCTTCAGGAGTCAGAATTTGCAGAGAGATACAATTCATCATATGATATAGCTCAGAGTCGAGAGGATTTAACAGGAGCTTTCACATTATTTAAAATGCAAATTTAAAAATTTCCTCACAGTTTACTGTCTTTCTAGAATTCATTCATCTTCCTCTGACTATTGGGGGCGGGTTTATATTCACATGCTTTGAGTTTATTTTTCACATCCCTTTTTGTTCCTGAAAACTCCTTTCACCAACTGTTACCTTCTTACCAAGTGGACTCATTGCCTGTTCCTAAGCAATAGGTGTCTCAGACAGCTCAGGCTGCTGGAGAGGGTGCAGAGAGTGAGAGGATATCAACCCCTGGGAATGCCTTGGAGACCACCAAAATGTCTCCAATGGCAGAATATGCCAAAGTGTGTGGGGGATGAACTGAGCCTAAGACATCCTTTTCCTGGAGACCTTTCTTACACTGCTGATTACAATTGGTTACCAGTTTAGGAGACTTACCAATTAGTAATGTGAGCATTCAGTCAGAAGTAGTTCACTACCAAAAACCCCAATGAATAGGTTACTAAAGAAATAATATGTAGGGTCACCTCAAGGCAAAACCAGAAGACAAACCTCCCACTGAGCAGGACAGCACAATACGGAGAACTTAAGAACTGCTGTTTTGTAGCCAATGACTTCTGTGTTTGCTGTAGTATTCCTCTTTCAGCTCAGTTAGCAATGCATGTGGAGGGAGCCACCATAATGGAAGCAGAACACTATTATTTTCCAAGGAGGTGAATGGGAAACTGTCTGAACAGTCTCCTGTTAGTTGGTATCCCTTCTTATCTAACCACTCCCACAGTAGCATTATTATATTTTTAAAAATCTTGTTTTCTTTTTTAAAATTATGTTTCTAACATTCTGTAATTCTAAGAAAACACTGCAAGTTCACAGCCAAAACTTTCCGAATACTAAAGGCAAGGAAACAAAAAGAACTTCAAGTAAATAGTTTTAAAAGATTGTTTTAAACCAATGTCACTTTTTTGTCTGAAAGTGGTTGTTGGTCTGGAATCTTCCTGTGAGTAATGGCTCTAAAGCTCCAGTGATAGAGAACTTTCATCCCTGCAACTTTTCCTTCTAGCCTGTTTGTGTCCAACCTCACTACTGTTACTAAGCTCTATTGCTCCTATCTAATAGCAGCTTCAGAAATGCAAATTTACTATAAAAATCCAAGGCATAAAACATTACCCTGATAAAAAAAATAAATTATTCAGAAGAATAGGAGAATATTCTCAAATAAATGTGTAACCTGAACAACTTAAATGACATGTTATTGTGTCAAATCCCTTTGTTCATTTCTTATGTCTAAACTGACTGAGAGTTTGATCTTGCTTCCTCTGAATTCAAAACAAAACTTCCATCTTTTTCTTTGAAAAAGCACAGAAAGATCTTCTGGAGCGATATGATATTTCCTGTTGAAGAGACTTCAGATTTGTCTATTCCCTGAACTAAAAAGCAGAAACAAAATAGTGAGAAAAAACTCTAATAGTTGCAGTTTCAAAGACCAATTAACTTAAGAACTATGGGGTAGTCACTGGGTTCTGCTAAGAAAAGTTGAGTATCACATTTTGGCTAATTATCTAATTAAACTACAGGTAATTCTGAGTTACCACAATGGCTTGAAGGGACCTGGAGGTCTGGAAACTTCCAAGGCTTCTGCCACCACTGTAGTAATAAGAAAAGGGGACAAGGATCTATCACATCTGCTTTCTTCCTCCTTTCACTGAGATCTCTGGCAAAATTACCCCTTACACTGTGAGAGCCAAACATGGGCTGCCTAACAGAGAGGAGATATGGAGTCTCTTTTTGCCAGAGTTGGGGTTTCTTATTTGTTTCAAGGTTTTTAAAAATCAATAAAGCTACAGGATACTCCAGGCACCAGAGGAAGAACATCTCTAGAAACTAAATCCAGCTCATCCATGTTTTGGTTGCCTTGAAGACAGCATGGAGCAAAGCTGGGTATCAGCATGGCTTGGGTTCCCGAAGATGGTTTAACCAGACACTTAATTCCACCAGTAACACAAAGAGAGGATGTCAGGAGCAGGGCAGAAATGAGGAATTTTGGCAGCAGAAGTCCAGCCAATCTCCTCCCAATTAATGGTCACAAAGGACACAATCAGTCAAACACAGCTGGATCGTTCTTGGAGTGACCTTAATTTATGCTAAAATTTGATGCCAACCTAGTGCAGAAATTGTCAAAAGGGGATTCCAGCATCAACTGTTTCAAAGTGCCATAAAGACTGATTTTATTTAATAAAAAAGAGCTCAGCTAACCATTGTCATTACTAATGGGCCTTCTAGCACAAAGCTCTTTGTTGGAAATGGGGATATTCTTTTTAAAGGAAGCATTCCTAGATATGGATATTTAATAAAAAATTTCATATTGACATCTGGACTTAAACTGGCAGGAAAGACGTTACAGCCATTTTATCCTTTTTTTTTTCTATTAACTGTATAACAAGTATGAAATATCTACAGAAGATGACATGGAAGAAAAAGCAAATAATAAAATGGGAATCAAACACTCTCAACCTGCAGAAAAACTTCTTGACTCTTGTTACTCTTCTCTTTGAAGTATCCATCCAGTAATTTAGAAGACAGTGCAAACTCACAGACTGAAAAGAATAGAGGGCAAAGCAGGGCTAATTCAAGGATTCAGATCCAATGTTGATATATTTAAACATGCTATAACCCAAATAGGAGGGTTTTCTTCAATGTCATCTTATTACACTGCAAGGGAGGAAAACAGACAGTTCAATCACAAAATCATAATGCTTAAGCAGCATGAAATCATAAAGCTAGCAACAAAACAGGTGAAGCATGCTACATTTATGATTCATATGCTTCCTTTCACCCTAGCACAGTCTTGCTTTACTGATAGCCCTAAATGGCCAGTCCCTGCTGGTCTCCCTAGCACAAGAGGAGGGAGCAGGATTATCCTTTTGGGTGTACTTACTGTACTGCACTCCATCATATAAAAATAATGCACATGAATACTTAAACTGTTTATCCAACTGTACACATAGGTTACAAGATACCATAAATAGGATTGTTGTTTAGACATGTACATAAAGCTCAGTGCATACAAATAATCTTTACTGTCACATTTTAGATCCACTGAAATTGGTCTACTGCTACAATATAATTCGCTGGGTTTACTTTGCTACAGACATCCGAATTCCCCTAAAAATTGATGTGAATCAAAATAAAAAAAATATTTGCAAAATCATATCTATGAGAGAAGGTCTAAATGGGAACTTTCTTTGATCATGTAGTTGTCTCATAATTTTTTCTTATGTGATTTTGAGACCATCAGTGTTGATATTGTCAAGAACTTGGAGGGCCAGCACAGCTTGCAAGAGGCGTCTCCTTAAGATTTACTTGAGTATAACTCCAGAGTAGAAAACTCTCAGCTTTATCTTGTGCCTCCACGTGGTGAAATAGGCATTTCCAGCCAAGATATGAAACTGAAATTAGAACATCACAAAATAAACTGGGACATTTCCTCTCTGCACTAAAGCTGGACTCTGACAGAGGTGAGGGAAGGGCAAGGACAGCTCTGATGGGCTGGAGCCTCCCTCAGTCTCTGCAGCAACTCGTGGGGCTGAGTAAGGAATTGACTTGCAGAATTCAATCCACCTTTTATTAACCCACATCTTCCTGATACAAGTCAATTCCTAAAAAAAGGATAGTATTTTCTGGAGTGACTAAATAATCTAAAAGAACTGAACTGGGCTCTCAAATGCCTTTTTACAAATTTTAACCTTATCTCATATACTGACATTTGTTCATTACCAGGTAAATACACCTGCTATACTGACATCTGTTGTCAATCAGTAATTCATAGTATCAATGAAATTTCTAAATTGATTTCAAGATAGCACCATTGCTCTCAAAAATTATATGAACTAACTTTTCCTATTTCACATGAATGCAATAAAGAAGTCTTTTTCAAGATGTACCTACAATATACTTTAGCACATGAAACTTGTTGTTGTAGTCAAAAAGTAAAGAGAGTAATAGAGAAACTAATGGAATATTTATTTGCTACTGGCATTTGCATATCATTTTCTGAATGCTAATTCTGAGACACAGAATTAACAGTTTCTACTGTTGTCCTCAAGTAAGACTCAATCAAAAATTCTTCAGTTTCTCTTTTCAGCCAGAAGATGGAGTGACTGTTTCCTTAGAAAGATCACACAGCCTGCTATCCTGCCTCCTTCCCAGAGCTATGCCAGCTTCCAACCAGGGAAATGTTAATAACCATGGTAAAAGCTCTATGTTATTCTGAATTTTGAGACATCAATTCTGCACACTACAATGCTGTTGTCTCAGTTAAAAGTCTACTCCATCAGCTTATGACAAATCTTTCTAGAATATATTGGGGGTGGAGTGTTTCTGAATTACTTCTGTCATTGTAGTCAGTATCTTTCCAGTCACAATCTTCACTCAGTGAAATTTCCACAGAAATAGAGGCAGTCTTCAAATATAGTTTACTGATCACTCTTCCTGAGAAGTGATTTCCCCACAGTTCATCAGAGAGCTGGCAATTCTGGAAGAGGAGCTTGCTTACTAATGTTAGACCTACTGCAAATTCATAGCAAAGAGTACATCACACAAGAAGCAGTGTGAAAAAAGCAGGTAACTCATGGTTACGTGTTCTTCACCAACAGGAGTTCCAAGGAAATGAACAGGCTCCTGTCAAACAGCTTGAAAATGAGACTAAAGACCAACATGAAAATCACCACCTATGATTATAATTAAGCCATCAATTAAGAGCATACTTCCTGAAATGACTGAACAGTAGTAAGAACTTGGCTCATGAACTGCAGGTATCACAAACAGACAAACTGAAGAGGCAAATGCACTAAAGATTACAAGTAGCTGACACTCCTGGAGCTCTGAACATACCACAGTGACCTAAAAGTTCTGTTTTAAGAGGCTTAATGTGAAAAGCAACTTATCAACCACATCACTAAATTTGACTTTGACGCAGCACTATAAGCACTATAAGCACTATAAGCAGATTACAGGTATTCTAAAATTAATCACATATCTGACTACACCTGTAGCTGACATAACAGCATTCCCTGGCTATCTGCCATGAATTTGGGGCCTGTCTGGCATTTACAAAATAGAGACACCTAAAAAAACAGGGTTATCTTTACCTTCTGGATTAGCTGCAAAGGTGGAATAGAGGGGCTTTTTCTTGCTTTAAAGCACAGAAAGCAAATCACCACCCAGAATTCAAACAAATGTGCCAGTAAGCACAGAGACCCAAGTTGTCAATATGAGGAAAATGTTTTGCAGTTAATCTGTAAATTAGTCTGATCACTTGTAAGTTCCAAAAAGTAAATGTAATGGAAAAAGTATTATATTTCATTTCCTCGAGATTTTAATTTAGACATGTCTGCAGAACATTTTTGCATAATAAGACATGAATTTCTATAACTGAATACATTCTGCTCCCATGATTTTTTTCTTAAAAATACAATACAATAACCTCTTAGGTACATAAAAAAATGTATTTTCTCAGTTATCAGATATTTGTCTATAAAGTTTTCCCAGTTACCTTACAGGTACAAGTTTCATTCACAAAACATAAATAATTTAGCTTCTAAAACGTTGTGTTACTTCCCATAAAAGACATTCACTCACATTTACAGTTCAAAAGGTTTAACCTGTTATTGCAGCATTACCAAGGGTCGTGATGGTAACTCCAGACAGGTCAGGAAAAAAAGATTGTTCAGGAAGTCCAGCATCAGGGAAACTCAAAAAAACCCTGGACAAATGACAAAAAATACAAAGTCCAGCATTAGCAAAAGGAAAACAACTGAGAACTAGACAGGTTTTTCTCAGTGTTATTTTTTATATTTTATGAAAAAGTATTAACTAACAATGATATTAGATCTGAGTGTCAAAAATCAAGCTTATTTCTGCTTCACCACTACTTTTTTAGACATTTTTTTCAGACATAAACCATCTCTCCTAAAACAGAAAAATGTAACTAATATCTGCAAACTTTTAGATAGCAACATGCCTACTATTGTTATACAAAAAAATTAATGAACTATTTTCCATTTCTTATCATTAATACTGGTTTTGAAACTACTACTTTTGTGCTAAAACTGCAGAAGCAGCCAATATGGTACAGAGATGTAAAGACTTGAAATACTGAGCTCAGCACTTTTGCCTGCATGCTCACAAATACATTATGTGTAAGAAAAACAATGTATTATTGCATAACATACTTAATTGCATCTCTCCCTGCAGGACTCCATCCAAACACGGCATGTTGTATCTTCATAAAAAATATTTTGTAGAAGGAATTTGGAAAAGCAGAGAGCTAGTAAACAGATAGCCATTGCACATAAAATTACAATGCATTATGTATTTAATAACCTAAATTTTTCAGTTGACAGTGCAGATTTTTAGTGAACCTGAATGGACAGTAACTCCACATGCTTATTTGTAGTGCTATCTTTCCCAGCTCTTATAAAGATAAGCTATTAGCCCACATGGCAGATACTGTTTCTATGCTCACAAACACTGTCTAAATATTTCTTCACTTAAAGACATATTTAGAGTTCATTGCTTTCCAGATTTGAATTTATATAAAAGTTGGAGAAGAGGGAGGTTTTCTGAACTGGACTTTCAGGGAAAGTGGGTGAGTTTGTCCTCCAAAAGCACATTATCATTGTGCTCCCTGGAGGAGAGGAGCAAAAGGACTAGCAGGTGAGGGCACAGCTTCCCAAGGCTGCTGTGGGGACAGCACCTCTCTTTCTGATGATTTGCTAACAGTCTATGCTATTTAGGTCTATGTTCTTTAGAACATGCACGTGTAAAAAGAGAAAAAATTCTGACTTCTGCAGAATTGTCTTCAGAGAGACAGATTTTTCTATCCCATACCAACTACCAGAAAAGTTGTGATGTTCTCCTTTAATTGCCACGACAGCAGTTGGGAACTAGCTCTCGTTCAATGGTACAGGAGGATTAACTACAAACATTATAATATCAAATAGCATTTAAGTTGGCTTCCCTTTGAACCCCCCAGCTTGGGCAGAAGGAGGTCGGGAAGAAGAAACCAGAGCAGAGATGCTGGTGGGCTGGGTATGTATTGGTCCTCCCAAGGTTTCTTCTCTGTGGAAGCCTTTCCACCCTACTTACTCCTCTGCTGTCCTTGATGCAAGATATTTCTGCGGTCTTTCAGATGGAGAGGGCCTGTGAAAACATCTGATGTTACCACAGTCAACGCAGAAAAAAGCCCTCACTCTCACCGTGCTGATCTAGAAGTACGTCAGTCTTCTTCAGAATCTTCCAGAATTTTTTTAAAAAGTCCTTACAGCCAAAGCCCCAGCTCATTAACATCAGCAGCAGTCTTACACGAATAAATAATTAAGAGATGATTCGTGTCAAGCTAATCAGCGTTGGGTGTCCATGCCTGGGGGCCAGCAGTGGCGTCTCTGTGAGGGGAGGACGGGGCTGCCCCACACGGGACAGGGACGGTTCCAGATGGTTCCGGACGGTTCCGGACGGTTCCAGATGGTTCCAGATGGTTCCGGACGGTTCCAGACGGTTCCACAGCCACCCCAGCACAGGGCACCGCTGAGGCCCTCGGTTACACTAGTGGCACCTCTGTGGGAATATGTGTGAGAGAGGGAGAAACTGGCCAGCAGTGAGGGGAAGGTGTGAGGGAAAACGGGAGCAAAAGCATGAGGGGAAGCAGGAGCAGCCCTGCAAGCACAAAGTTGGGATAATCCCTGGGGCTGGGTGTGTAGACGGGTTGGGAAGGAAGGAGTGAAACTGCACCTAGAAAGAAGAGGAGGAGAGGGGAGGAAGGTGTTATTTTAATTTTGTCTCTGTTGCTCACTGTCCAAATCTATTTTACTTGGCAAAAAATTAAATTAATTTTCCTCCAGTCGGGTCTGATTTGCCCATGCCAGTAAGTGGTAAGAGATCTCCCAGTCCTTACCTTGACCCATGTCCTTTTGTCCCTGTCCTGTTCAGGAGAGCACTGAGAGGGCTCTGGGTGCACCACTGGCTGCAGGACAAGGTCAACCCACCATGCCCAAGCTGATGGACAACAACAGGGACTGCCACCTGAGGGGGGAATAGGAAAAAAAAGGGGGAAAGTTAAAGGGGGTAAACATAAAGTAAAAATTTATTTGAACTCTTATCCCTACCAGGGTTATTACTGACTCTAGGGTCTGCAGTCAGTCTCTGGTATATTTGGATATTTTGATCACACATCTATACGGCCAATATTTATTTCAGTGACACATTTGGGCCTCTGTACTCGTTTAGTTCTATTCTCAGCACACAACCAGAACCCTAAATATAGTCCTAGTCTGTCTGTGGGTATCATGCTGTGCAGATACAACAAGCACACTTTACTGTAGTAACCCTTTCTTCTACCCTTGAATTGTGTAAGCACTTGGAGGGATCTATATCTAAAAATGCTCAATTTCTTCTATTGTGTCCAATCTTGTATATATCTATTTGTAGGCAAAGATGTGAATGAAACAATATGGATATACATAAAGATATGGATATACATGGATATACCTAAAGAAACAAGGTTTCCAATAAACATTGAATTAATCTGACAAGGATCATATATAAAAGGAACAAAAAAAAGAAACAAAATACTTTTAAAAACATATTTTCAGGAGATGTAGACTGAATACACATTATGACACTTGAAGTATGCTATACTTTTACATACATTTTTTCCTGAGATGCATTGAGTATCCTTGGAGTCTATTATCAATTAACCTCCATTTCCACTAAATTTCTCCCAGTATCACACAAAGTTATTCCTGGTTACAAACCCAGCCGATGCTGCCTTTCCTGCCAGGCCCACCATCTCCCCTCACATACTGAAAAGTGATGTGGGCTTTGTTTTTCCTTTCCCAGTTTCCTCCATTCCCCACCAATTTCACACTTCCACGTCTCCTTTTTCCTTAAGAAACCGTAAAATCCTGCCAAAAATGTTCAGGAAAATTCTTGTCCTGTAATGCCCCTTGTGGCTCCTGAAGAGTAGCAGTGTCATTCCTGCACACTCCATTTGTGTAGCAGTTGTGATACTGATCTAACAGTCCACCAAAACACGGCTCTCTATGGTTAACATAATTGAGCAAAACACGTCCATTCTGAAATTATTAATACTATCACAGGGAGATTAATTTCCTTTTGATGTTCTTCTATCAGGAACTCCACTTTGATTCATTGATGTCACAGAACAAATTAGTGCAGTACATAGCCAACAGTATGATATTAAAATCGGACATTATTCCGCTGCTGATATCAAACAATAAAGTAGCAGATGGCTTTTTTTCCAGAAATGCCTTTCATGTCAGAGTAAAAGGCTGCATCAACCAAAATGATTTTTTTTCTGGAAGTTGTTCTTGTTTGGTTGCATACCGAGATCAAAATCTTCAATGTATGAAAAGGCTACGTGATATGATAAAAGGTCAAACATTCAATGGTATACAGAAGATAAGAGATGTCATAACCTTCTATGTTTTGGCTCTTTAGCTTCAAAGTGGCAACAAATCACTACACTTGGTGAAAAAAACCCAAACGCTGAACAACTTGTGTTTACTTTTGAACAAAATATTTGCCAAACATTCAATTTTAATAATATTGTCTTTTTATACACTAAATTTACTTATAACACATGCTACATTTGTTCTGAAAGAAATTAGTCATAATTAATTGAAAGCAATTATATTTACACTACCATCAAAACTGGATTTGTAAGTGCAAGCATTACCGTTCCAATGTTCTCCATTTCTACACTAAAACTGAACAAAATAGGACCACTTACTTTGACCTCAGACCATAGGACTGGCAAAAAAAGAGCAGGGAAACATACTTACATATTGAGTAAAAACAGAAGAGTCAAAATACTGAATTCTAAATAAATCTACAGAATCTCTAGAAAGGAATAATACTTCAAAACGTCCTTAAAAACCACCTCAACAGAGGAACATGCTGCTAAGTGGATTAGCTGCAATACAAATCCAATTGAACAAAACAGGCCTTCTAACAACTTGCAATTTGCATTTCTCCAAGGAAAACTGGTGATTAATTTTGCATTAATTGCAACAACCTGTTAATACTATCCCAGCCAGGTTTCACTGGCAACCAGAATCACTTCTTTCAGTATCAATTCTTATTATTTGTTGTATGTATCTAATGCTAACACAGGAGTCCAACTGAGTTTTCCCATTATTCTCATTAATATGGGATCTTTTGAAAGCTTGGGCTACTTATGAATGAAGTTGGGGAGCTACTGTTCTGAGTTATTGTGCCTCTTTCTCTTCCACCCCACAAAACACCCCAAAAACTGTATTCACCATCATTTTTAACACAAATTAGGTTTACAGCATATCATGTTTAATACACCGAATGCATCTAGTAGTTAAACTAACAAAGATCTCCACTTTTGAGCGTTAAAGATCTTTCCTATCAAATTAAATGAATGGCCAATAAGATGTTAGGCACTGAAAATGTGAAATATTTGGCTCTGCCAGCAACAGCCCAAGTACTTTATTTTGTGTAGAACAGGATGTGGGCTGCTTAGCTTGGAAAGAGAGTCAGTGAACAGGAGTGGGAGCTTTCAAAACACAGAGAAGTACAACTTAGTGCTCTTTCCCCATAAAGCTGCACAATGCAGGTCCCTTTCAGCTGTTAAAAGATTGAAGAATGACTTGGAGTAGAACAATAATGTCAGAAGAACAGCCAAGTGCACACCAGACAGCCATAAGAACTTCATTTGACTTGTATTGGCAATTGATTTAAATGGAATTGCAACTACCCATCAAGGTCAAGAGTGCTTTCTTGACATTAGGGACCTCTGTGTCAACTGTAAATGTACAATGGCCATCTATTTTTTACAAGCATGTTGAAATCATTATAAATCATGTTTTAGAATGATTGTTTTAATGTTCTAGGTAATGTGATTTTGCCAAACAGCAGTATTGCTAGCTGAACAGTTTGAAATGTGTTCTTTGCTATACAAATTACTCCACAAAATAATAAAACACCTTTTATCAGCTACTACACAGCTTAGCCAAAAGAGATGGATCACACCAGGTACCTTCCATTTCAGTTTAACAATAGTAGCTTTAAGACAACAGTATTCTGATTTCAGGATGACAAGGTCTTGCTTAACATTAGTGCAGAACATTAGGCAAATGCTATCCTAACACTTGAATAAATGCTCAAATACAGGCTCCAAGTCAAAATCCCTGGAATATCCTGCAACATCTATAGTAGATTGTCCTCCCACTGAATTTGAGGACAACCTGTTTATTTGGAGTTTGCATGCCCCCACTGTGGCAAATACAATTTTTAAATTTCTTGAAAAAAAAGTGTGTTTATGGTGCTCTAAAGACAAGTAAAAACCACGTCTCCCTTTTTGGATATTGATAATCAAGGTCCCTGACCTACAGAGATGAGGGATACTCTGTAAACATCCTTTCTATTTGGTTCTAAGAAATTACTCATTTAGTTTCCATGTTAAAACTGTGTTCAGATTATCTTGTTCCAACACCTGCCGTGGGCAGGGACACCTTCCACTAGCCCAGATTGTTCCAATCCCCATCCAGCCTGGCCTTGGAGACTTCCAGGGATGGGGCAGCCACAGCTTCTCTGGGCACCCTGTGCCAGGGCCTGCCCACCCTCCCAGGGAAGGATTCCTTCCCAATGTATAATGTAAACCTGCTCTCTGTCAGTTCAAAACCATTCCCCCTTGTCCTGTCACTACCTGCCATGGTAAAAAGCCTCTCTTTGTCTTTCTTCAGGCACTGGAATCATAGAAATCAGCTCAAGATGTGAAGTGTGACAAGGAGAAAACAACAGTACAGATCAGGAGAAGTAAAAGACCAGCTCTGTGTCTCAGTGCAGTAATAGTATTTGTATTGGCTTCAGTAACCACTGGCACAGCTCAAACAGCATTTGTGTGGTGGAAGCTCTGTTGGCTTGTGGTCTGTGGTGCTCTATCTATTTTTTAAACCTAATAACACGTCATTCTGGAGCTATAATTCAGCTTATATTTTTGGTTATATACTGCTATACTTGTTTATACTTGATTTCATGAGTTGGTGAAGTCAACAAACAAAACAAGTGAAACATGGGTAAGGAATATAAGGTTAAACAGGTCTAAATGTCATATCTTAATATAAACATAAAACTCCAAAGAGTGAATAAACCCAAAACTTACATAATAAAAATAATCTTATTTTTCCTTGAATTACACTGAATTATGTTAACTATCATGTAAGCAATCTTTAAGCGGTTATTGTGACTCCTTTAGCATCAGTCCCATAAGGGGATCCCTTCAAACCAGCTTTGAACTGATGCATGAACAAAACCCTAGCATTCTTTTTCTGCATTTTTTAGGGAAACTGCTTTTGGATGTTGCTGCTTCACCATCATTACACTGGATAACAGACACCTCTTTTGCCTTCCAGCCCCGACCTGGGTTCATCTTGCAGAACAGCAACTCCTGAGCACAAAAACAAGATCATTGTGGAGTATCCCAACACAAATTGGCTTGTTTGAGAAGTTTGCAAACACCTTTTCTTCTCATGCCTCCCCTTTTGACTAATTAGCTAATAATAATTTGGTAACCTAATAGTAATTGACAACATAGAAATGCATCATATCCATGTCCTGAGAACTGACATGAGCTGCACTACATCACCCAGCACTCTGCCTTTCATACAACTGTTTCATTACCTGGAAGCTTCTCGGTAATGAATATGCTATTAAAAGGGTTTTTTAATTTTCATGTTTCTCATGTTGCAATACTCCAATAAATTTCTCTGACTTCCAACATAAATAAGTTTCATTATTCCTCATTATTAAAAGAAACAAACACATTCTCCTTCACTGAAAGGGTGTCATATAATTAGATGACCTTCCTACATAAAATCATAAATGAAAAAGGACCTGACAACTTGCATGAAAATATTTAATCAGACATTAGGACATTAAATATTGTTAGTCAAAACACAAGACATTATTGTACTAACAAATGCTTTCAGAAACAGTCTTTTACAATACAAGAGATCAAAACAGACTTTAGTTTTACTACACCATTAGACAAGTCCCAGATTTTCAACAATTTATCACCAATTTCTTCATTTGGTTGCTTTAAACATGCTTTTAAAACGTACTTGATAACTAGTAAAAATTGTATACAATGCAAATGACATTTCAGATAAGTTTTATTGACTTAATGCTCTGGTAATAAAATTATAACAATCAGTATTATTTTGATTTATTGCAAATTTTACTTTCACCTTTAATGGACTTGGTGCATGGCAGAATTGAATGTAATGCTGCTGCCACCTCAAGGTCACCACAGAAAATTGTGATGGCTTTTTTCAGTCTACTTGGATCTCATAAACAGTAGCAAGATTTGATAACTAAGAGTGAACAGACTCCTTTGTTTTCACAAAGTTGTTTGATGCTCACTGTGTCCAGATTCCACACACATATTTGCAATAAAAAACTAGCCTCCTGTCTCTGTGCATGTGGAAGTGCACAGACACACACACAGCACTAATGTGCTGTGATAAAAAAATCTTTGGATGTTAAGGAATTTCATAATGTGGGCCAAACCACACAGTCCTAATTTCACACAAACTCCCCAACAAGAAGTTGGCTCAGAAAAATTGAAAGGGGCATTTAAAATTCAGTCCATTACTTTTTCAGGGTTTTTGGACAATAGGATGGACAGCTCCAGTTTGTCACATTTATGTCAGTATTTTAACACAGACTTCGAGGGGACAAGCACGCAGTAAGTTCTGTAGCACAGATAGGCAAGTTGTGTGAATTTTCTTATTTAAGATTCTGCAGGGCAAATAAATATTTTAATGAAGAAAATGGGAGCCATGTATTTACCATGTATTACCTGCAGTGATCTGTGTTTGTATGGATGCTCAGAAATTATAACAGTTTGTACTCTTAAAAGTTCTACAGGAACATCACAAAAGCCTCACACCATCCTACACATGTCAAATATGTGGTCAGTTATATAAATGTTGCAAAATTTATCAAGATTAGGTTAACATGACTGCTACACTGAAAAATATCACACTCTAAAATTATGATCTACTGCTGAAACCCCATCTCAAGCACCTCTGTGCTTGACTAAAAAAACCGTGTCTGATCCCATTTGGCAAAAACCAGATTTCAATTCAAATGAAAAAGTCTGCAGGAGATCAATCTACAGAATTTAAGGAAAGTTGCCAGGAGTAGCCAAGACCACTGGCTGAAGGACAGGCCCACGATTCCCTTTAGTGATATGAGAAGTACCCAAAGGCACTCCTTATTTTTTGATTTAAGTTATGCAGTTGCCATGCTGAGCAGAAAGTCTTAATACCTGTGTTCTGGCCTACATTCATAATTGATACTGAAATTAAGTCATGGATATACCAGAGTTTCACACCTGACTGGGTTTACAAGTTTTGGGAGGTATTTTATCCTTTGGGAGCTAGCATCTAGCTCAACTCTACAAGTTCTTTCTCACACCAGAAATTAGTGTGTTTTAGTCTACACTGCCTGATTTAACAAGGAGGAAAAAGTAGTGCCTTTTAACTACAACTGTAAAAAAAATTAGCAATTAAATCAATTACAGGAATATTAGCTATATTGGAACTCCAGGGAGTCCAGTTCTTTTTAGGGGATCTCCTTTTACACGTGAAATAGTAATTTATGTGATGTCTGATCTGATTCCAGGCTTACTGCAGCTTATCACTCACAAATGAATTCTCTTGAATGTGTAAATACCCACTGAGGACAGTCACTGGGGCACATAAGAATGGCAAATGTAGCAAGTGGGATCAGTCTGGCCCTGCTATAATGCCACGCTTCACACACAATAATTTCTCTCCAGAATGCAAAGGACATTTCTGTGTTTTCACTGACTGTAAGAAAGGAAAAAGAGTGGTGGTTTACTGTTGTTGCTGGAGTTTTTTATGCATGTGACTCCCCTTGCTACAACTGCCAGTAATAAATCACATTGTGCACTCCCTTAGTTGGATTACATACTTTAGAAAGCATTGGTTGGAGTAAGAGCTGGCAAAAAATATCAGTATCAAAGCAAAGCCATAAAAAGGGAAAATAATAATAGTCATTACAATATAGTACATCATGTGGCAAGTCTACATGAACTGCTTTGATCTTCTCTGTATAGCTAAATAATTTTTGTCCCTACTTTAAGCAGAGTTCCATGGCCAATTCAGCAGCAAACTCCAATCCAAAATGTCCTTGTGGTTCTCACTAATTTAAAGCAGATCTCTCCTCAATACCTGTACACAGACCACACTATATTTATATTAATAGGTGTAAGAAACCTGCATATTCTGAGGGCTATGGAGAAACACCTCTTAAGAATCCCACCTGCAAATTTATCATTTCTCACAAGAAAAGAAAAAGATGGCAGGAAGGTCCTTCCCCTTTCACACTCAACTACAGCCCAAGTTCATCCTCTTCTGCTTTACCCTCCCTGCACACCTTCCAAGCAGAGACAAATATGCCCATTGTGGTGCTTTGGCTGAGTTAAAAAAAATCACTACTTACATACTAATAATAGTTAGAGATGTGATTTTGGGTGACATTTTTATGTAAGATTTAATATAGAATGCAGTTCTAATTATGTTTTGCCAATAGCACTGACAGAAAGAAGCTTTCACTTACTTCCCAGATGAAACCTGCAGATGCAGCAGTTGTGAAAAGCACTGCTGTGCCAATGTAACCTCTATAGAAATTACAAGTTATGTAAGTTGCTGGTGGTATAGCTGTATCAGAAAAACAACTTTTATTTATTGTAGAGAACGTTTCAGCACCTTGATTTGAGCCAATGTGAAGCTTTCCATAATGTCTCCCTATTTTCAGCTCCTCTGGTTGTCTCTTCTTCTCAATACCAAGAGAAGTCAGTATGCTGAAGACAGTACAATATATTCCACAGAATGGCACGAGGGGAACTTTGCAAAAAAAATTATATTCTCTTATTCCTGAGAAAAAGTTGTAAATATAAAATGAAGAAGCCCATGAGAAAGAAATATAGAAATTTTTTTTCCGTAAAAAGCAATTCCAAATAAGTGACTTATGGTCAAATAACTAAGATTCAAGGGAATGAAAGTAAGTTTGCAAATAATAGGACAGATGCTGTTAAATCATCTCTAAATTGCAATTACGTATTTTACGTATACACTTACTTGCACACATAAAATTAGATTTACGTAGAGCTTAGAGGTGGCCCTGAATCACAGGGTTTAAATCTGGAGTCAAGCCTATGTCTACACTCCCATAAAGCTGGGGGAAGCAGGGGATTGAATATAGGGATTTTAGGCCTCATTTCCTCTACAAAATAAAGTAGATGTGATTCTAGGAGACAGAATAAGTCATATAAGAAAGCAGAAGCAAAGAGATTTCCCTTTAATCACCTAAAAGTATATTTAAAGTACAGAGTGAAAAAAATCTCATTGTTTGATAACTTGTCATGAAAAAATACAAGGTCCCAAGGAATGAGGAATTCACTGATTTGCAGTGTTAGCAGTAGTAAAATAATTAAAAGACGGATCAAGGACAAACAAAAGTTCAAAATGTCATGGCTATTCTCTGGATATATGACATATATCAGACTTCGAGCTTTTTTACAAATACTAATAATTTAGATTTAGTAAACATATTAGTAACCATCTTCTTAAAAATAGGAGATACGTATCTAAATTAAATTAATATAAATCAGCCCCTAGATGTCATTGTTGCAGCTGAAATATCATGTAATACAGAACTTTCCTAATTCTCTAGCAGAAAAGGCTGTGTAGAGCAAAATAAGCCATCTAAGTAATATAAATTCTGCTCGGTTTTAATGCCTCGCTGCCAAAGCACAAAGAGCTCAGAGGCTATAACAAAAAAATAACTATAACTTCCCAAAGTGGTTGTGTAGCAGATTTGGGTTCTGGCAGGAGGTGGGCACAATCACCTCAAAGAGTATTGCAATCTAAACCTCAGACTAAAACCTCACACAGCCCTTCCACAAGGGAAGAGGCTTTGTAACTCCAGTCAGTGCTTGTCTCAATACTAAAAACATTGACATGTTATATAGTTAACATATCTCTGTCTCTGTCTGGAACAGCTGTACCTGTTCTATCTCTATATACAAAAATTTGGGGTTTAAAAATATTGGGGTTTAAATTTGCAAAGTTTTGTTTTCTACCATATCTTGTAGCAACGGGTTCCAGAGGTTAAATGTACATATACAAGGGAGAAGACAGAAATCCAAAACTTCCTGTACCTGTTTTGAAAATGCAACCATTCAACTTTACTGAGCATCTAATTAGTCTAATAGTAGGAAAAACATATTTAAAGTTTAATTTATTTTCTCTGTACTAGTTATTATCCTTACATACCTATCATGCTCTATTGTATTGTCTCAGTACTTCTAATAATTCTCAATCCACCTGCAATATTTTCTCTCAGAATACCACATAGTCCTATTTCATAAACAAATAACACAATATCATTTTTCCTATTCAGGGTTCTTCCCACTCTCTTCTCTCTCTCTGCATTTTCCTAGATTATACACCACAATTGCAAACTTCTGTATTTAGAGGGTCAAAATGTCCCATGTAGGGCTCCATTTCACAGTAAGGGCTCCCACAACACCAGTCTGATAAATCAAAGCAGCCAATACATGTACCCCTTTGTAAATATGTGCAAATTCTTCCACTGTTTTCTGAGAAACCCAACATTCCTTTTTCATGTGATAATGGACTGCATTTTATATACTTTAAAGGGGTTTTTTCCCCCCAGAAACAGGACAGCTACGAACAGATAAAGCTAGAATGCAGATACAGACAATAGAAGACACATTCTGTCACCCAAAAAGAATGGGAAAAAATAAATGGAGGCTCATGTGTTGCAATTAGTCTACAAAGAAAGCAGAAAAACTCCTAGGTGCCACGAGTTTTGCAATGCTACTGCAAATTTCACCTTTTTATATAGTGGATCTACCTCTTGGTAGATAAAGGTCCCCTCCCAGGCTGCCTGAAACTTGAGTGAAATATCAAATTAAAACCCCAGTTCTCTAAGTGCCACTCCAAGTGCTCACACAACACTCACGGTCAGTGCTCACCCAGGAAGGGATGTAAAAGCCAAAGCCTCCATTCCAGCCACTGTTCCATGCAAGATTCACTTCACTTTATTTAATGCCCACTCAGGAAATTCAGGGACCCCATTTATATAAAACATTATAAAATGTGAAAATTATAAAGCTTTCGGAATGGTTTTAGAACAGCCAGGCATGAAAGTGTAGAAAACTGATGGGCTAAATTGAGTTTTTCATTGACCACTATGTAACTCATTGCTGGTACAAGTCATTAATGAAAACAAACCTAATTGTTAATCTTGATGACTGGAAAGAGTTTGAGGTAACAAAGCATAAACAAGCACCATACAGGCAAGTTACTATATGTAGACTTCTCTTATTTTAAAAATGCACACAAAAACCTCTGTACACTCTGCATGGATTTACTTCAAGATTGTATCTTTGCTGATGTAGCTCGAAATCCACTAGACTATGTGTTACTCTTTTAAATTAAGCTTATAATGTTTACCATAAAACTCATGCCACCGACATTCTGTACATATTTACAGTACTTTGGAAGCAATTTTGTATAAACTTTTACAAAAAACATCAACATTCTGAACATATTACACTCAATACAAGAGGTTCATCTCTGTTGCTCAGGGAGAGTTGCCTTATCCAAGTTTCATTTGGTTTCAGGTCTCCTTCAGCTTGAAGGCAATGAAAATGAAAAATGGGAAAATACCTTTGTGAATTAAGGAGACTTTCAAATCAATGTAAAAGTGTAAAATCTAAATATGTCTTTTTGTACAATCATACCTACGCAGATAATGAAATCTTTAACTTAGTCCAGGTTTAATTACAACAGAGAAGAGTAACAGGGTGTATGGAGATGATTATTCACTACCAACCCTGCATTTTTTAATCCAGACATATCAGATCCTAACATATTCTGATTGGAAAAAGGAGGGTGAGAGTTCTGTATCTAGAAGAGTGATTCAATTCAGGTAACTGGTTAATTAAACTATGACAAATACAGAAGTAGAAACAAAGCTTTTAAAGGAACAAGGTCCATGAAAAATGAACCCTTTTCCATGAAAAGGCTCGACTTACTATGGCAGAAAAAAGCAGAAACAAGCTGCCATTATTATTTGACTGCCTTTGACATTGTGAATACCATACAGCTTCAATTTTGGGGGTTTTTTTCCCCTTAATTAAATGCATTTAATAGGTGCTAAGAAGATAGGTTGTATCCTTGCAAAGAGTCTTACAAAAGTTATCTTACCAAGTCAGAGATTGTACGATAATGTTTGAAATGTCTTAAAACTTCCCATTATTAAACAGAGCTTCATAATGCAAGGAGTTAAAGAAACAAAGAAAAATTAGAGATACCTATTGAAAAAATGGCTAAATCCATGTCTTGAATAACACTTATTTGCCAGTATTTCAAAAAGGTCCTATCTCTGTGAAACAATACACAAGCATCAACCAGACTCTGAGAAGTGAGAGAAGGGAACTTGCAAAAGGTTTCTACAGTTTTGCCAGACCCCTCCAAAGCCAAGTGCAGACCCATCCACGTGGATACACTTCGAGCCCCTTTCTGGAAACGAATATTCCGTTTTACTTGCCATCAGCCAGCCAAGAGCCACTTTGGAAGCTCCGTATTTCCCTGAATTTGCAGTTTGTATGAATTAGCTCAGAAATCCCCTGCACCTCCCAAGGCTGCCCCCGGCATGCAGTGTGTGTTTAAAACTCGGTATTTCTGCCCACTTCTGGACAGGTTTCTGGACAGGTTTCTGCTCACCTGCCGAGGGGAACAGCCCCAGCACCCTGAGACTGGGACTGCAGACCGGTGGCTCTGCCACTGCTGGCACTGTCACTGGCACAGTGTCACACACCAGGGCTGTGACACTGCGAGGACTGCCACAGCCTGGCACTGGCACACACACCAGGGCTGGCACACACGCGGGCACCGTGTCACACTGTCACACACATGGGCACTGCGTGTCACACACAGTGTCACACAGTGCCACACACAGACACACACACAGTGTCACACACACTGTCACACACACACACACACACACACACACAGAGTATCAGACAGTGTCACACACATTGTCACACACATGCTGTCAGTGTCACACACACACACTGTCACACATTGTCACACACACAATGTCACACATACAATGTCACACACACACACAGTGTCACACACACTGTCACACACACAGAGTCACACACTGTCACACACAGTGTCACACACACAGTGTCACACACACACTGTCACACACACGCTGTCACACACACGCTGTCACACACACACTGTCACACACACAGTGTCACACACACCCTGTCACAGTGTCACACACAGTGTCACACACACACAGTATCACACAGTGTCACACACAGTGTCACATACACACACACACACACAGTACCCCCGCGGTCTCCATGGCAACGGGAGGCGGCGCAGACGCGTGGGCAGCGCCCCCCCCGCCGGTCACCTGACAGAACCCGCGGGTCACGTGATCGGGTGCCCACCGCCGCCATCTTGCCGCGGCGGCCGGAGGTGAGTGAGGAGAGCTGGGGTTCATCCCCAAACCCGGGGCACTCCCGGCCGGGAAGGGACGGGCCGTGCCGGGCCCTGCGGGCGGTGCCGGCGGGGAGCGGGCGGTGGGCAGGGCGCGGGGCGCGGCGGCGGGCGGGCCAGCCAGCCCCGGGGCGCCGCAGCGCTGCCCATGTGCGGAGCCGCGGGCGGCAGCGGCTCCGGCGGAGCCTCCCGGGCCGGGACCGCCTCCCCTTCTCTCCCCTTCTCTCCCCTCCCTCCCCTCCCCATCCTTTCCCTTCCCCTCCCTCCCTCCCTCCCGTCCTCACCGCCTCCCCTCCCCTCGGCTCCCCGGCCGCGCTCGGCTGGCTGTGCACAGCCCGGTGTGGCTCTCCCAGCCCCGAGGCGGCCCGGCCCGGCCCGGCCCGGCTGCCCGCGGGGTCTGACACGGCAGGGACCGGCAGAGCCTCCAAAGGACCGTCCTCTCTCCGGGCCATCCCCTCCGGGCTCTCTGTCAGCCCCAGAGCACGCGTGTGAATGCCGGTGTGGGCCGTGTCAAGGGGACGTGCTGGCACGGGCACTCACCAGACTCGAGTTTTATGCCGTGGGAGATTGAACCGTACCCAGTGAAAGCACTGAAATCCAGACAGTCTGTGTACAGGTCCTGTTATCCCTCTAAAAGCCAAAGTCTGCGGCACTCCAAACAAACAGTGATGTACCACATGTTATACCGTAGTGATGCATCTGGTAACTCCCATCAGCTCGGAGCATCCCAAATCAATACATCCAAAGGTGCTCTCTGTGTGCATTCTTGACACAGCAACAGCATATGGCAGCATGTTCCTTTTATGATTTGTCTAGCGCTTTCCCTCTTGTTTTTTATGCTGCTTTCAGATTAAAAAGGTAGGGGAAATACTTGCCTATTTAGCATCAGTTACAAAGTTTCAAAAGGACCAAGTGTAATTTCAAGTAGCACTGTAAGGTCCTTATAATTATCCTTAAATTGGAAATATTTCAGGTAGACCTTATTCCTTTGAGGACTTCATTAAATCTGTTTCCAGGGGAAAAAGCACATTTGTTTACTTTTCACAATGGTTTCTAAACATGTTACAGCCAGTATGAAACAAACAGCAAAGTGTTTCTGTATAACCAAATAGGGTGGTTTTCAACTAATAGTTTTCAACTTGAAATACTTAACATGAGGTGCAAATGATACTAAAAAACTAACACTGCTTATTATATTCATAGTTCTGATGATAACCTGAGCAGTAAGTTGAATAGCAAGTAAAGGTAACTTGAGTAGCTCTGCCTGGAATTTTTCTGTAGTGGAAAACATACAACACGGAACCCCCTCTCATATTTTGTGCATTATATTGCTGCATACCAAATCCATAAGTAGAAAAGAGTGGATTTCATGGGTCTTTAGGACCAGTTCTGGTCTGGCCTCTCCGTCTTTCTTAAGAAAGAAATCCACATGAAAGAACTTGGCATAAATTTTCAAGGATGACTGATAAGTATCTGCAATCTCTATGTTCTAAATTTTATACAGAGTATATAAAACCTTTGTCTAAAATGTATGTGTGTGTATGTAGTGGCACTTGAATAGGTTATTTGTAGACATTTTTTCAGAAGTAAATTTCCCTGTAAGACTCTTTGTCCAGCTCCTTCACCCCCAACCCCACAGCTCTGGCCACATCACAAGGTATGTTTTCATGTAAATTTATATATATTGGCTTCTAATTTAACCTCCAACAGTACCACATTATTGCCTGTGGTTTATGGTTTGATATGTTGAAAGGAAGTGTAAGTGGAAATAGTTACTGCCGATAGCTTTCCCTCAAAACAGAAAAGAATTGCTCTTTTCAGCTTCAGTACCAATTTATTTTCCCTACAATTAAGGAATTACAGGAAAAGCTGCAATTAGTAGGTTTTCCAGAAAAAGACATTTATAATGAGAAGTGTGAGTTGACATTTAAATGGTCTTTAAAATAGTCATAGTTAAATGACTAATGCAAGTAAATGCCAGAACTGCTTTCTTCTCCTAACATTTGAAGGCAAAAAGTGGCTTATTTTTGTAAATTATATTGTTGCAAATTGTCATTGGCTTTAGGAGACATCAGTGTATCAGAGTAACTATGTTTTGATTGTATTTTTGTATCACACTGTGGTTTTTGTAGATAAATATGATTGGTAGTTAAGTGTTTAACATTGAAAATACTTACCTTGCCCTTGTAAAACTTGGAGGCAGGCTGTTAGAGGCTCTCTTGGAATGAGTTAGTCCAGCTGTATTGAAGAGCATCCTTGGTGTCCAGGAAGTGTCCTCAGCATCTTCAGCTATCTCTGTAGCTATCCTGAAAGTTTTCATCAAGTCAGTGCCATTAGGCTTCCATACTTAGTAGAGAGAGAAATCTAAATACTTCTAGGTTGTGTTTTTATGATTGTGCATGTATAAATCTTAATTGTGTATAAACCCTTTCTCGCAGGTATTATGGAAGAAGGAAGCAGCGTTGCAGTCTTGGTGCCAAATATTGGGGAGCAGGAAGCTGTGCTGATTTCTGAGACAGTCATTGGCCCAGCACTGCAGAACAGTGAAGATCAGAGAAAATGTAAAACTGATCCACTGATCCATGTTATCCAGAAACTAAGCAAAATAGTTGAAAGTGAGAAGTCACAAAGATGCCTTTTAATAGGGAAGAAACGTTCCCATCCTGATGCTTCTGCTCAGTCCTTGGACACAGATGATCTCTGTGAAATCCCAGCTAAAACAATTGAGCTGTCAGTGATTGCTACTAAAAAGACTGAAGAGTTACAGGCAGATTATATTGTGACTGAATGTCTTCCACAAAGCAAAAAAAAGGTGACGTGCTACCAGTGTAGTCTCTGTAAGTTTCTGTCACCTTCACTCTTAACACTACAAGAACATATAAAACAACACGGGCAGAAAAATGAAGTGATATTAATGTGCTCAGAATGTCATTTTGCTTCCAAAAGCCAAGAAGAGCTTGAATCCCACTTCCAAAATTACCATGAGAACGGTGGTAAAAATAGCATCCAGCCAAAAGCGCAGCAGTGCGTAAATGTCGCAGGCTCGTTCCTGCAAGGGCCAGTGGAAGGAAGTGTCAAAGCAGGGAGTGATCAGGCAGGACCTGTGGAAGGTAAGGATGTCCCCCAGGCTGCCCCTGTGGCCCAGGGGGGCAGGAGGAAGTGGTACACCTACGAGCAGTACGGCATGTACCGCTGTCTCATCTGCCGCTACACGTGTGGCCAGCAAAGGATGCTGAAAACACACGCTTGGAAACACGCCGGGGAGGTTGATTGCTCCTACCCCATCTTTGAGGAAGAACAGGAAACTTCCAGCCTGGCGGAGACAGTTGTAACTCACACACCTCACAGTGTGGATACAGTTGTCCTTTCTTTGGAAAGCAATGAACTCGATATCCATAGTGAACCTTCTCTTCAACTGCAGATTTGCAATTCTGAACAACTGTCGTGTAAGTCGCCCATTGGAACAAATGTAAAAGAGGAGGAGATATTAACTGAGTCTGTGGTGCATTCTCCTACTACTGAGGTTGTAGAGGAGACTGTATCAGACACAGAACCGGACAATATGGTAACTGACAGCCTGCTGTCATCAGCACAGAAAATCATCAGTTGTAGTCCAAATAAAAAGGGTCACGTTAACGTAATAGTAGAGCGCTTGCCAGGTGCTGAGGAAAGTGTCTTACAAAAGCCATTCTTGATGAACACTGACATTGAAACGGAAAAAAAATTAATCTCTGAGGAGTCCCATGTTACCTGTGAAGAACCTGGTGAAGTTTATCGTTCAGATGAAATTCAAGAAGTAATAATAGAATGGAATAATACCGAGAAGAAAGATAATGAATTAAGCGCTAATAAAAATGTAGCAGCTGATGAAAACGTGCCTCCTGCACGAAGGAGGACAAACTCAGAGTCCCTACGACTGCACTCCTTGGCAGCAGAAGCTCTTGTTACAATGCCTATCAGAGCTGCAGAGCTGACACGCTCCAGCTTCAGGGTTCTGACTGGAGAAGATGCCGTGGATGCAGGTGCAGGACAGGGAGGAGGTGATGGCCCATGCGTGGCTCATTCTAAAGCGGTGTCCTCACTTAAGGATCCTTCAGAGGAGTTTAGTGGCTTAAACCAAAGTGAATGTGCAATAGTCGAGATAAAGAAAGACAGGCCGGAGTTATCAGAAGCACCAATTAAAATGGGCATCAGTATGTCACTGCTCACTGTCATTGAAAAACTGAAGGAGAGGACAGACCAGAACGCTTCTGATGACGACATTTTGAAAGAATTACAAGACAATGCACAATGCCAAAACGCTAACGATGCCAATATCCCCGGCAGTAACCTGGTGGAATACATCCCCAACGTGGAGCGGCCCTACCGCTGCCGCCTGTGCCACTACAGCAGCGGCAACAAGGGCTACATCAAACAGCACCTGCGGGTGCACCGCCAGCGGCAGCCCTACCAGTGCCCCATCTGCGAGCACATCGCCCACAACAGCAAGGACCTGGAGAGCCACATGATCAACCACTGCAAAACCAGGATGTACCAGTGCAAGCAGTGCGAAGAGTCCTTCCATTATAAGGTAAAGTTCTTCCCTGGGCCTGTCTGCAGTAGCTAAATAACCTAATTTGCTACTTTTTTAATAACTGGTGATCCCTGTCTCTAACTTAATTCGGTCTGACATCCTGGCTTCATTGTAATTACAGTTAGGGATTACTGCCAGCAGCGCTTGCTGAATATACAACTGAGCTGTAATTATTCTGGGTTGCCCACTGAAAGAAACTTGCTTCCTCACGTAAGTTATTTTTCTGGGAATTGTCTTATGGACATAATAATATCATGTTGTTCCTCTGCCCACATGTAGCAACTACAGGAAGAAATGGAAGTATCAGACAACTTTACAGTTGAAACTTTGAAAGAATGCTCAAAAATGCCTGCCAGTTGTGAGCATGCAAATGTAATCATGGCATTTGGGAGTAACAGGAGACATGTTGAAGCAGAAATGGTTTTCTTTTTTCCTGTGTTGTTGCGTTGGTCTGGCTGTTCTGTAGAACTTAGATTTGAAAGATTAAATGCCAGAACAGAATAATACATTTCTGCCATTTTCCTAATTGCAGTTTTAAGTGTTAATGCTGGTGAGTGTGTTCCTGTGTACTCAGGAATATGGCATAGGTTGCATCAGTATCAAGCTCTACAGCTGAAACTGCCATAGGCAATCCTATCCCCTATTTGCTGTCCTTTACTCCTAGTTTGAAAAAATGTATAGGTAGGGTAACAAAAGACTCTCTCTTTCCTGCTCTCCCCAAACAAGTAGAAAAAGGGCTAATGTATTCTTAAGTCACAAGGCAATACAGAAATTGAGTTAATTTTCACACAAGCCTCTAACCTCTAATATAATACTGCTTTGGGATTATAATAATTTTGGAGGAACAATAGTGGCCAGTGGTCTGTGGGAATCAGGGAAGAAGGAAATTTATTTTCTTAATAAACACAAATCATAGAATTCTCTCAGTCACTGTCATCAATCATTTATGTTACTAATTCATGATACTTTGTTTTATTTCTAGTCAAGTTACCTAAGGGATAATCTAGATATATGTTAAGATACATTTTCTAGCAATTGTCATTAAAACCTGAGTAACAATGTCACAGAGGATTGCAGTATTTCAAGGGCTCACTGTATGTTTGTAGTGTATATTTAAACATGAGAAACTGTTTTTTCAGAGCCAGCTGCGGAACCACGAACGAGAACAACACAGTCTTCCAGAAATCTTTTCAACAGCTACATCTAATAAGCTCATAGTTTCCAACGAGGTAGATGACAGAGAAGGTACTGTGTATATTTACACCTGAGATTACAAGAAGTCACTCATAACATTACGTCTATTTGCTGTATTTGTATACCTGGTTTTAAGGTCTGCTGTTGAAATGTTTTGGTGCCTGTTCATAACCTTAAACGTGTGTTCTTTTCAGTGTGAAAAATTTGCCACAGTCAGTCTTGAGGTGGCATTTATTGTTAGAGAAGATGTTCTTAGCCCCTGTAATTGAACCTTGTATTGTGAAAGTATGAATTTTTAAGAAAAAAAATCTTTTTTTCCTTCCTTCAGCAGCTACAGTATTTTCCAAATCACCTACAGTAAACAAAAGAAAGCCCTTTTTTTTTAAAGTCACCATGGTGATATAGTTTGCTGTTAGCATATACATACAATTTCATCCCTTCTGTGGTTAGAAACTTCTGTTTAATTGTGGTAATCTCCAAAATGAGTCATTTATTTTAGCCCTAGAGAGGCAAATATAAGGCATTCTGAATATGTAACCTGTGTCTGTAATAGTTTCCAGGGTAACAGTAGGTATGGATTTTCATAGAATCACAGAATATTAATGGTTGGAAGGGACTTTAAGGCTCATCTTATTCCAGACCCTGCCATGGGCAGGGACACCTTCACTAGACCAGAGCTCAGAGCTCTATGTTTGTTTACCTGTGTATCTGCTTATAATTTAATAGTGTTTGTTTTAAAAACAACAACAGCAACAAAAAAAAACCCAAACCCTTGATGTGTTAAAGTAATCAGATAGGGGAAAAAATAACCACATTCTAAAGTTTAGGACAAAATGTGGTCTTAAAATCCCTTGAGTATCCTGGAGACCAAATATGCAGTGTGAATGCATCCTGCTCTCTGGTGAGTTACACTTACAGAAAATATTAACAGCATTTTTATTTTGAAGGCAACACTGTAATTATTAATACTTGAAAATTTTAGAGCACTGTGGAAAAATACTAGTAATTATATAGTCAGTGAATAACTGTGAGCTGAAGTATTTCCATTTTGTGCACACTCTTTTCTGTCCTAACGGTGCTCTCCTGCTTGTTTAGACAGCGGAATATGCACTCTAATAGTACTTAGGTTGCTGTAGAACTTTCTGGTTTCTACTTTCTTTGGTCAGTGAGTGCAAAAGTTACTGAAATTGATGCAACTCTTTGTGAGAAAAGGTACTAACCAGAATTAGCCAGGGTGGATGGCTTGAACCAGCAATGATTTTCCACAGCAACATGGTCCATGCTGGAATAGAATGAGATCCCCAACTTTTGCCTTCTCTTCTCTTAGCTCACACTCCTTTTCTGGCTTTCAGTATCCAAGTTAGAAACTTAAAAGCTAATTACCTTATCAGCCTCGGGTAGAATGACCCTCCCAAGCTCCTTTTTGCTCTCATCAGTGCCAAAGGCATTAAATTCAGGAAATTGATCCGTAGTGCTCAGTATATCTAAGCCTGAGAGAGTCACCTGAAGTCAGGGGGAGACAGGAAAATGGTTAGGGAGCATCTGCTGACAGTGGGAACGTTGCCCAGTAAGTCCTGGCGTTTTTTCTTCAGAAGCAATAGCATAAATATTTTACTGGAAGTGATAGGAAATAAAACATTGTTAGTTTAGCTGGTTACAGCTTGGACTGTTACTTCTGACAAGGTTTTTTTTTGCTATAAACCAACATTCTTAAAGATGTCGTGATACAGAAATATCTATCTTGCAATGCCTGAAACATGTCAGATTTTGGGAAATACTGTACCTTTTGAGCTAAAGTCCTGTTAAGGTGACTGAAAATCAAGAGGATTATCTGCTTTTGAAATTAGTATGTTTTAATGAGTTTGTTTTACAGTTTATATCCTGATCTTGTAATTTTAACTTCCATGAAAGATGAGTCCCTGATCAAGAAATCTGCCTGCTTTTAATGTAATTACTTTGGAGATTTTTTTAAAATATTTTTTTGCTCATTATTGTCTTATTACGAGTGTTACAACCATGCACTTTAATTGATTGTTTACCCTACATGAAATTTAGTAATGTGGCTTGAATGAAAGCAGTTCTCCTTTTAAACTTTTATTAACTCATACTGTGGAATGCTTAAATTATTTCAGAACCAATTTATAATCAAATTGCAACACCACTGCAGCACAGCAATCTCTTGTCAAACAGATGTCATCCCTATAAAGCGACACAAAACAAAGAAGTTTATGGCATAGCATCTGTTTATGTGAAAGATGCCTGAGCTGGAGCAGTTTCCTTTCTTGTTTATGAAATAGTTAGTCCTAAAAGTCTCTTTATTCATCGTGGTTGTACAATAAATTAAAAGGGAGCATTATGACACTGGATATGATCAGATTGTAAATGTCTAATAATGAAGGAATAGGGTAATAAGCAGCATTACAGGAGCACCTGTTACTGCTGCTACAACAAAGACCTCTCATTTCCACATTCACTTTTAAGAGACCTGATATTCTCTATCCAGAAAGCAAAAAAGGCCCCAAACCCCCAAGAAATAAGCCAGTGGAGGGGATGAGGGACATGACTGCTATTTTGGAACAGCAAGAGATTATTTGATGTATTATAATTTATGTACATTTTGTTGAAGGAGTAAATATAAAGTAGTGATTGGTATCAATAATTGTTCCTAAGTGTGTGCTACTGGATGTGAGCCACATAGAACTATGCAATAGCTAATATGTTTGCATAATGCTTTAAAAACCTCAATAGACACTGTTTGATTTAGGCTGCCTGCCCAATAAAATAGCAAATTCATAACAGAAAATACATTTGGAAGCAGTTTATTCTAAAACTGCTTAGAATTTAAGATGGAAAACCCATTCACGTAGAGCATGCAATAGCTTCACACGGCCCCTGCCCGCCTGTGGATCTGCAGCCCAGTCTGTCCTTGTTTCATTTGGGATCTTCTACACAAATGTGCTTTCATAAAAGAATAATTGTAGAAATAGAAGTTCCAAAGTCTCCAAGCACATAATTAAGATTGTTTTGATAATTGAAATTAAAGGAAAACCAAAACTAATAAATTTTACTATATGAGCACATTGTAGGAAAAATTCTGATATGTTTTGCCTAGAGGTTGAGTTGCAGAGAGTGCCTGTTATATATTATTTCCATATTATTTCTTATAAGAATGCTGCAAGAGTGAGCACTGTGTCATGCTTTGAAGTGAAAAATAGAAAATATATTTTCTGTTATCTTGATACACAGAATTATTCAAATTTTATTTCAGACTGTATTCAGATTGCTATTTTATTTTATATGATATACTATATATTCTTCACAATGACCCTCTAATAACCCTTCCTAATTACTTTGCACCTTGAACCAGAAGTGCTGAAATTTGGAGTGCAAGTTTAATTAGTGATAATTTTTCCTTTCCTCTTCACTTAGCTGTGTGACTATATCCCTCAGAACAATATTTCTAAAACATTTTTTGTCATAATTCAGTGCCTACCTGTGGGAAAGAGAAAATATCCTCTTAAAAGATAATGTTAATACCTTAACCCAGTTCCATTATTCAGTGAGGGAGCAGGGACAGAGCTGTTTAAGTTTACACACTTACATCTCAAAGATATTCCAACTGTGCACTTGTGGGCACACATCTTCCTGCTTTAAAGGAGTCATTAGCCTTTGTCTCTGCAACCATTAATTCTTCAAGAGTCTTTTTCATTCTGGAAAGAAAAAAATTATTTTTGTTACAATTGCTTTTTAGTAATTTGGAGAAGTTCCAAATTATTTATTAAGACATCTGGTCAGTATCTATTTTTTTATCATCTCATATCCTCTGGAAAATGTGAGTGTACGTGGGTGATAAAGAGAATTTAGAGGCTTTGGGAGGCCTTTTGCTTTGGTTTCCTGTGTTTGCCAGTTTGAAACTTGTCCTTTCTCAATCCCCATGTTTTCCTTTGATTGGATGCATTTTGCAAAGCAGTGAAGCTGCTGGGTTCAGCAGTTCCCACATTTCCTCACCTTTTGCTGTAACACAGGATTTTACCCAACTGCAGGAAGAAGGGAAGTGTCCACATAGAGAGAAAGGATGTGTTTTCCTAAAATTTTAATAATTCCAGTAAATGGCAGGGCTAATGTATGGTAAAATAAACCATACTTTTATTATCTCTATGTCCATTGCCTGCTTAATACTTTAAAAGTATTCAATATTCATAGATATTCAAAAGTATTCATTTAAAATGTTAATTCCTGTTTCATAATTCAATTGTGATGAAATTATCATTTGAGAACTCCTTAAAATGCTGGCTGCAACTCTCTAAAATAATGGATTTTGTTCCCTGTAGGAAATAAATCTTCAGTCCAGAAGCTGTACAGATGTGATGTGTGTGACTACACAAGCACAACCTACGTCGGGGTACGCAATCACAGGCGAATTCACAGCTCTGATAAGCCATACAGGTGAGGGCTCAGTTATCCCCAGCTAATGCCACGTGCCTGCCTTCCCTCTGACAAGGCTACTCAATGGCTCATGCCCTTTTGAAGGTATTGCTAAAGAAGGGCAGTTACATAATTTAACTGCAAGTTTGAAGGAGCCACACTTGCTGGTTCACTCAAACTATGTAATTAAGATTTGGTAATTTTTCCAGAATGCATCTTTTGCTATAGCAGTCTATTGCTTGTTTTCAGTTTGAAGCATTCACATGTGGAAAGGGAAATAATTACATTGTAAAATTGGACTTTGGCCAACAGTAATAATAGAGTTCTCAAAATCCTTGCACGCTTAAGTTCATTTTGGATTTGCTTTCTTGCAAAATGTTCTTCATTGCCATATTGCTGCTTTAACACTGGCTATTACAGAGCTGGCAAAATTCTGCCCTTTATCTTGTCACCAGTCCCCTCTGGGGACATCTTCACAGGTTTCAAACAATATTAACACACTCACTTAGGATCAAAATTTGTAAATTTTCTATAAAGGTATCATATAGATTTATATAGAAACTTGGATATCTAAAGTCATGTCTAATGCTCTAGCTCAGATCCCTAGCAAAAAACTAAATCCTGCATTTTTCTATTGGTTGCTGCATAAATTCCTGCAAATTCAGTCTGTGCTCAGTGTGGATCTCTGTCCCTCTCTAGTGGCTAGAAAATAGATCTGACTTAATAGACTTTTTGAGCTGATATACTTCTATCTTTTTAATACAAATTCTGGAAACTCAACACCTTGAAACGCTGAGCTCAGCCAGGGACTTTCTCTTTTGGATAAACAAACCCAGAAGGCATGTTGTATTTTGATTTGTGCATTATAATGATATCCCAGAACACTAGCAAAAATTTGCAAGATGTTTGCTCAGAGAGCAAATGGGGAATAAAAAGAGATTATTTTTCTCCTCAGAATCTTGCCTATTGCCATTACTTATTACTTAGTGAGGTTGAAACAGCAGATACTGCAGACTGTCTTGTACGTGGTTGTTTTAGAATTGGTGTTAGTCGGCCTGTCTTGATTGAGGAACCCTTGGAAATTTTCCATTGGTGATACAGACTGCTGCATACTAAAAATAACCCTACTGATGTGGCTTGCCTTTCTTACTATTTTTTCATAAACCCCTTAGACAAATCTGAAAAACTGGCAGGATATTCAAGCAAGAGCCTAAAAACCATAATGATCCAGTATTTATGGTATTTCTCCTTCTGCAACATGTATTCCTCAAGGCCTCCATAGTATCAAATAGCAACCTACTCAATTGCTGCCATTTTTAGAGCTGTAAACGTATTTTATTGTTTGACAAAAATTGTTGGAAATTAACCTCTACAGCCTCAAATGATGTGTTTTTGTAGATTTGATACCTTCTGGATTTTAATACTGCACAATTAAATCCTTTCAAAAATAAAGTGAGTATTTTCAGGCTAAGTATCCTGCAGTCTCAAACTATTTCACGCTATAGACCAGATAAATATTGGATGTTTTACCATTTCCAAAAAAAAAGAAACAAGACTTAACAAATACATGAGATTTTTAGCTGAGCTTGATGGTTTCTGTTTATATATGTTCTGTACAGGAAGGTTGTGTGGGACTAATGATATTTATGAGTAGCATAGAATTTGTGTAATACTTTGAGGTCTAAATCCACAGATCTAAATCAAGATTCAGACTGGTTTATGTATTGTTTTTATACAGAGATACGGTGACAGAAGTAAGGAAAAAAACCCTCAGTGTAATTTGGACAGCATGATATGACACACTTGTCTGAGGGCACTTGAATCTAAATGTGTTGAGCTTGCCCCTTATTTCTATTTCAGTTATAATGCTCTGAAACTTAGGCATTTCATTACTAAATAGATAGTTTGGCTTTTAAAATGGCATGAGAAAGATTGCTGTTGCATTAAGCAGAACACATGATCTTGAGGAGCAAAACTCATGTCTAAATAGACTGTGTCCCCTGCAGCTCTCAAGGTCACACTGTGCCTTTGCTCAACACATCCAGCAGCTTGGATCTTACACTTACACTTAGTGGTGCTTGCCCACATCAGGAGGGGTGCATGAGATACATGTCAGGAAGGAAGAGAGTCCACGTGCCCAGTGATTCCTGCTGAAGGTGGAGGTTTTTTTGGGCTGCAAAAGGTTCTCACTGCCCAACAGTTGCAGGTCAACATCATCACTTGGACTCCTGTAAACACTGTTAGCCTTGAACTGTAGTCTTTCTAGATACCTTTGCTCTTCCATATTTTCAGAACAGCGCTAGCAGTTAATTGTCAGATTAGTTCACTTCTTGTTGTCTCTTCAGGTGTCGAGTCTGTGACTTCGCCACCACAAATATGAATAGCTTGAAATGCCATATGAGGCGGCACCCCCAGGAGCATCAGGCAGTGCAGCTAATGGAACAGTACAAGTATGTAACGGGTCTCATTTGGCAAAAAGCTGTCATAGTACTGAGTTTGTTATGTTAAAGCAGTGTTCAGATTCTATTATCCTCCCTCCTAGATTCATTCCTTGTTCCAGAAAGTTGTTTGGGGTTGGGTTTTTTTGTGAGAGAGATTGGCCACAGCATTCCCAGGCAATGTTTATGCTCGCTGATTAAACATGTCCATGCCTTGCCTCTGGTACAGTATTCAGCTTTTTCTTCCCAGAATGTGGTGGGTGCATAGAAACTGCCTGTTGCAAGTAGTTTCTGGATCGTGTTAATTACCAAAGCATGCCTGGAATTGTTTGGGAGAATGCATGTGCCAAAACCATGCCATGGCACTTCTAATGTTTAACGTTATAGATGGGTAAATTCCAGTACCCAGGAATGTTCTCTGGCTTTGTTTAACATCCTAGTCTAAGCACAGCCTTTGCATATACATGTTAGTTAGAATGCAGGTTGGCATTACCTAGTTAAGAATTAGTATGAATAGTCATTATGTTTAACTGATGAGTGTCCTTTATAGTTTGTCCATAGGTATATGTGGTTGATATATATATATATTTATATGAGAAAGTTGGCACAAATATGTGTAATTGTCTACTACTAATTTGCAACAAAAAATAAAATCTGGGAAAGGAAAGAAAATCAGGAATATAAAGGAAAGAATATCAGGAGTATTCTGAACATGTCTCAGTAGCAGATTTTAAAGACAATAGGGAGAATGCAAATAAAGCACATTCACATAAAGGTTTCGTCTCAGGAAAAGCTTCTTCTACAACTTAAAAGTCCTTCCACTGTATTTTTCCCCAAAATACTCCTAGAAGTGTTAAGTTCTATTTGTTCCACTGTCACACTTCACACAGTATTGCTGAGTGCTCTTCCTATTACCAGAGATTACTGAAAACCTCCACACTTTGGTCCCTGCATCCCCAAGGAATTAGTCTATCAAAAGCTGCAAGGTAATTGTTTCCTCAGTAGATCAATTTAGGATACACCTGAACAGTAAAGTTTAATAATTCAGGATCAGTCAACCAGTAGGGCAGATCATGCTATGGAATTGAAAGGCTTCTACTACTAAATGCAATAGTAAATAATTTTGTTTCTCTGAGAATGTGTTGCATATACAGTAACTATATTTTAAAGTATATGATCATTAACTGTAGTGCATCATGCTAAAACTGTTGGAGTTTCTGTGTCTCATTTGAACTACACACTAAAGAAGTCAACAGTGTTTGGCTCATGATACTCTTCTCAGAAAAGTAAATCTTATTAGTAAATCACCTGAGTAAATTAATATACTTCAGAAAAATGAGAGAGTAATTAAAAAGGGATGAAAACAAACACTGGACTGCAGCTTCATTCACTGTGTTACCAACCCACTGACCAAGCTGTGTTAGTGGCACAGAAAAATCATACATATGAGGCTAGTGGCTACATGTGCACATAGAATGGAACTAAGATTATTTGTTGAACTTCGTGTTTTTCAAAACAAAATTATTTGGGCCTAATTTTATCCGTAGATTAACTATAAGCTCTGCCTTTTATCTTATATTTAATGATTTATTTTGTAACAGCCTTATTAGAGAGACACATTCTCAATCTGAGAACGAACTTGCTTGTCTTTGAAAGCATCTGTTTTCTTTGTAAGGCTTCACATTAGAAGGAAAAGAGGAAAATAGGATACTACATTCCAAATCAAGTAATAGAGAAAGGTGAGCTGGCAGGACATGCCTGTTGTTCCCCAGCAGGACAGAATTACCTTGCTACATCAGCAAGGTAATGTACCGTGCCTTCACCCAACCTGGCAGATTTCTGCTGTTCCCTGCAATCTTCTGCTGAGCAGAAACAGTTTCCTGCATATGATTGTTTGCAAGGCATTTAAGACTATATCCTACTGTCATTAAGAGAAGTCATAAAACCTGACTGAATTGTAGTGTATAACATGTTTTTATGTAGGCCTTCTTGTGTTTCCAGGTTATGTTTGTGAAAAGGTCTTAAAAATTTCCAGAATCTTGCTAGTATAGTAGTAATTTTACCTGACTCATCATAGTGTAACATACTGGCATCACATTGCTTGAGCAGAAAACATCTTACTTTCAGTGAGGAATGAAATGCTTTCCTAGCTATAAGTTATTAGTACAAGGTCACCTTCAGTTGCTTCTGGCTTTTTCCATATGATTTGGGAAACTGCAGACTTCCAAAGCATCAAGTAGCTGAGCAAAGTGGCTTCCTTATCCAAGAGACAAGGAGCTGCGTCATCTTTAGCACGTGTGAGGTTCTGCTCTGTAGTGATGCCATGCACTCATCTCCTTTATGCTGAGGTGACTTATTTATCAACTTAGGAAACATGTAAAAAACCCTCTCCTGTTGTATGTTTATATATGAAAAATTCATATGGAATTTGATCAGTCTTGGGTTATTTGTGGCCATAAATATACACTATATCTCTCTTTAAATAGGATTTATTCTTCAAGGTTTTGTTCTTTACTGTGCAAGATGGTGTTTTACAGGGAAATGGAAAATTTAGTCTTGTGGTACCCAAGCTGATGGAAAACACTATGGAGAAAATGGTCACCTGTCTGAATCTTGATTTGTGAATACATTCAGAATCTGAGTGGACGCTGTCCTCAACAACCAACTCAAGCAGGTGGATTGCAATAAGTGATCTCAAGAGGTCCCTTCCAACTTCAATTCTGTGATCCTTAAATAAACTAATATATGTTACAGCAGCAAAGACTTCGTGAGTTCAGTTGGCATTATCAGTGCTAATTACACAGCTCCTGCTTGGTTCAGAGCAATGGCAGAGAGAGCTCACTACCTGCCTGCCAGATCCCACACCAAGGCACGCCCTGTTTCTGCAGTCATCAGAAATACTGCATTTTTGCAGTGTTTAAACAACAGCCCAAACAGATAAGATTTTCATTCAGTTGGTTAAGAAATCAGAAAACTCGCTTAAAAATTCTCAGACCCTAAAAATAGTCTCACATTTCAGGATGAAACTTTGCAAACTAACATGACCTAGTTAAGAAACTGAAAAGGGGACCAAGAAGAAGATTCACATGGATCTCTACTCATCCTTTTGAAAGAACTAATCCATTACTAAACTAATAAAATTTAACTTGTAAATGTTTCTCTTTTTCCTTCTCCATTTTTTCCTCAGATGTTCTCTCTGTGGATATGTATGTAGCCATCCTCCATCCCTGAAGTCCCACATGTGGAAACATGCAAGTGACCAAAATTATAACTATGAACAAGTGAACAAGGCCATTAATGATGCAATTTCTCAAAGCAGTAGGTATGTCTGATTTACTTTGCAGCCCTTTTATCCAGAATTTTCATAAGACCCAACCCTGATCCAAAATAAAGTTCCTATCAAAAAGCAACAACCATACATTTTGATATTTGTTTCATTTTTTTACTGTTATTTCAGGTTTCAAGGACAGCTCACTGACAAAACCTTGTTAGAAGGCACAGATGAAAGTGCAGTACCTATACTAGGAAGTTCAGACAACTTGGTGTCTTTTACAGAGTCTATTAACCAGACTACGAATGAAATGTCAGGTTCTGATGAGAATGAAAAGCCTACCTTGATGAATACCTCATGCAGCTTAGAAAAGAACTCCACTCTCCCCCCTCTTGGCACAGAATACTGTGTTCTTCTCTTCTGCTGCTGCATTTGTGGGTTTGAGTCCACCAACAAAGAAAACCTGCTGGATCACATGAAAGAACATGAGGGTGAAATCATAAACATCATTCTAAATAAGGACCACAGCACGACTCAAAATACAAACTAGGTGAAGCAGTAAGTTAAGAGAGGATTTCCTAGAGTGAATATTTTCTTGCTTTGCTAATTTTTGCCTGAGAAACTTGCTAAAGAGAAGAATTGCAAGCAAAACTTGATTTCCCATCCTGAGTCCTTGTTTCAGTAGAAGTACATTATTTTAACCAGGGACTGATGAATCTTTTAAGAGATAAATATAATGAGTGGTGAATAGAACGAGCCATTTTAACCTCTTATTTCTTTATATGGTGCCAGGAATGTAGGATTGTTGGTTTTTGCTTCTTTTCTTGTCAGTTACTTGTCAGTAACAATGCATTAGTACAGTATCTTAAAACCCAAAGGTTTGAAAGCTTTGTATCAATTGAAAAGCTTTTTTCTTCTTTCCTCTTTGTTGTTTTTAAAGTCATACAGCAAAGAAGTTTTTTACCCTGTTTTTTGAAACTGGCAACAGACCAGATAGAAATTTTACAATATGATCTCATAAAGCCCACTGCCTGGATTCTGGAAGGTAGAGCAGCAGGAGTTGAAGGGGCTAGAAGCATTTTGCTAATAGCTATTTGTCTGATTATATCCTAACTAAAAAACTGATATCTTTCCAACTCAGTGTGTGTAAAAGATCCTTTAAAATAATGACCTTTTGTTTCTTACTGGTGTTCTTGACACATTCAGCAGAACTATTTAAAAAAACAACCTTGTAATGTCACTTTCCATTTATGGTGATTACTTTGCAGAATGTATGAGCAATGTTTTTAATGAGAACAAGATATGAACAATAATTGCCACAAAATGATGTAGATTCCAAAATATGTAGGTGAGCACAAACTGGGATTTTGAGAAATGCCTACATACTTTGGCAATCTCTGAAATTCCACTGGCTGGCTAAGTTTCCCTTGTGTCTGTCAGAGCTGTAACTGCAGAAATAATGAGCTGAAAGATAACCTTTCTGTAGAAAATCTTATTTTAAAAATAAGGCAAACAATTGTCTTAAGTCAAAACTGTATCCAGTCACTTATTGAATACATTTTACTAGTGCATATAGTATGGATTCATAAAGGGAATTAGAGATTACTTTGTTTTCTAAAAACCACATAGAAATCTCTCCCTTTAAAAAACCTTTAGCTTCCAAAATGACAGTGTGTGGGTTTTTTTGGTTTCTTCTTGTTGTTTTTACAGTTACAGCAGTCTGCAGTAGAAAATACTCATCTGTGTATCAGTTTGGGGGATATGATTATACTGGCTAATTATCTGGCAACTTTGTTGAGGTTATTTATAAAGTTGGCTGCTTGACTTGTTTGAAATACATCTTTCAATCCAGTGAAGTAGCAGCACTTCCAAAGAAGCCCTAGAAGCCCTTTAGCAGCCGGATTTAAACTTTCTGGTTCAGGCAGGTATTCCTGCTTTTAATGAGTAGCAGATGCACAGCAACAAGCCTAGTTCCTGACATGGGGGTGCAGTTGCCTGATTTTTAATGGCTCATTACTCAAAAAGTTACTTAATCTTAGCAAATCAGTCGTTTATGGTTCCTTTATTTATACATTTCTGCTTGCAGAAATCAGCTCCAGCTGTAAATGTTAGATAGAGGGTGGCACATGCAGTGTCTGTCTGCTGTGCTATCACTGACTGAAGTAGCAAACAGGAAAAGAAAACAGGTGGTCTTTTTACAGCCTCATGAAGCAGCACAAAATGTAAAGGCCAGGGTAAAAGCACTAAGACCTCAAGTACATTTGATGATATTTGCTTGCAAGAGATTTCCTCAATTTTACTTACTCTTTTGGGTTAAATAGCTATTATTTTGTTTATAAATTAGATAGCAGAAAGTACACATTTTCCTTTAAAAATGGGTCAGGATATAAGGTCAAAGCATTTTTCTGTTCACAAATTTGAGATACTTTAAATACATATGTGGAGTTAAGTATACATTATTTTCAGTTAAAAGTTATTTTTCATGTTCCTGCAGATGGATTTTACATTTAAATCACCCATTATTTACACAATCTCAAATTCAATTAGTAAACTCTTAATGGGTTATTCATATTGGCTTACTGACACCAATATTTCACCTTCAGTAAAGAAGTAATGTGAAAATACTACATTATCTGGAATACATCTCCACTTTCTCATTCAGAGATCCCATTTGTTGGAAAAATTGAAGGACAGGATCCATAGTAATGCTAAACTACCAGTCAGTATTCACAGAAACAATATTTGCCACATTGTTATTTTTGTGCAAAGGGATGATTAGTTTAAAGTTGCTCAGCTAGTGAAAGATACAAGTGAAAAACTTGCATTCCTAAGCTAAGAAGGAGCTGACAGTGAGCCAAGACTTATTAAAAAGTGAATCAAAGTGGACAGCTTTGGTGTCTGTGGAAGCCACACGTGGAGCACTGTGTGATGTGATGTCATGGCGTGGCATTACTGAGCAGGATGTGTCTAGTCACAGTTGTTCTTGGCCATCTTGTTGCTTTTTTCTTTCTGACCACATGTTCCTAGAAAACAGTAGAAAGCTACTTGCCACTAAAACCCCTTATCAATCCTAACAAATGCCAACAAAGAATTCTTTCCCATGTACACGGAGGTTGATTTTTTTTAGCTGTCTCCATGCTGATTGCCATTAGTTACCCACTCGGTTTCCATGGCCTTTGGCAGAAGTTGTGCATGGAAGGTAATGATAGACCTAGTTTTTCTGAAAGCCCATTGTTGCTCAGGTGATCTGCATTGGAAAGCCTGTGGCTGGCTTGTCTGCATGTTCTGTAAGGGGGTTTCAATGCATTTCAAAGTCACAAACACTGCGGGTTTCCCCTTGCTTTAAGCTTTTTAAATATGTTCAGATCTTTGGTCACAGCACTATCAGGTGATGAGCTAATCACCTGTTGTTTGTTTTAATCAGATTTTATTCTGTGATATGAACTGTAACTTGCAGCTGTGTTTTAAATGCCTATACTTCCACTAAAGAGCAAACTTCATTCATACTGGGCTGTACTGATTTCATCTTCCCAATTTATGCTTGGAAATACAGAGTGGGATTCAGTCAGAGTTATTGTATTTTCCTCTTTCATAAGCACTTATTTAATCATTTGAAGAAATGTACAGTTGGTGCTCAAAGTAACATTTGTTAAGATATATTTAATAGAAATTTACATTTGCATTTGATATTCATGGACATGGGTACATGTATTTTTTTAAGAAAAGGTATTGTAACACTATGGCGCTGCTTTTATAGCCAAAGTATAAAAAAACCTTAGAAAACTGACATGTAAAGACTGAAGTTAATTCTGATACTGTATCTTATGAAATAGGATGAGTTTTGTTTTATAAAGTTATCCAGCACATTAAGCTGCATGCCTTAAGCTCTCTCTAGGATTGTGTTCCTGATAGACGACTGTTTGGAACTATGAAGCAAAGTCTGTAGTACTACTTTAACTACCTTCTGGAATACTGTACAATGGTAGAATAATTTATTTTGCTTTACAGGAGTTTGTCACGTATTGACTTTAATATTGTATTTTGGTAATAAACTTTTTTTTTGTTAAACACTTTAGTCACTTTTATTTGACCTGTATGAAATACAAATATGGAAAATTCAAACGCTGAGCCTGTGTTTAGAGAGAGGGGAATCTGTTTAAATCAAAAAGTATTTTAAATACTTTACTGCCATTTCTCACTCTTGTGTCAAGTTTTTACAGTTTTAATACAAGTTTTATCAAAGTAACTAGTGATGAGACTATTAAGTCAAAATACTTCTAAGCCTGCCTGCGGTTAGGATGAGACTGTTGAAGGACAGGACTGCAATTTCAAAATTCACAGTGAAGCTAGTGGGAATTTTTTTCCCTAATTTAAATAGGCTGAAAGCCTTACACAGCTTTTTTGGGTAAGTGATTGACCTTTGCTTATACATCACATAAGCTAAACATATATTGCAACCTAATTTTAAATATACAGCATATTTCTTGGCCTTGCTGGAGCTTTTCTTCCCATCTTTTTCAGGGAAAAAAAAGGTCTAATTCAGTTGCAATTGCAGGAGACAAAAGAGAGAATATGGCCAAAGTACCCATAGATGGTATCAGCATAAAAATAAACAGGCAATCTTTTGTCATTTTCCTGTTGTTGTTATTATTATTATGACCCCGGGCCAAATATGTTGAAGTAAGAGCTGGAAAACTACAAAAGGGTTTAGATGCAATGCTACAGAATGCTGTGTCATGCAGCTTCTTCACATTTTCCCTAATGGAAAACCTGGGAAAAAAGGTGCCTGTAGTAGGATGTGGCATCCAGGTATTATCCTATGGACTGATCCTATGGACTGGGCTAAAATACCTTCCCCACTTGGGCTTAATAAAGCACAAGAGCCTCATCAGAAGGTTCTTCCCCCCGCTAAATAACCTGGTTGTGTGTGATCACAAATGGGACTGGGAACAGCTGCTTCAGACAGAGCAGCACTGACTGAACCTTGCATGATTGGGACACTCCTGGGAACTCTAAGAAAGGGATGTGAATTACTCTGTCCTATATGGCAACTATTTATGGCTGGAATTGCTGCAGAAAAGTTAATGCACCACACTAGTGTGCTTTTTTTTTTTTGCAGTCCCTTCTAGGTATGTTTGGGAAAGGGCTGTTGCACTCAGAAGGGAAACACCATTAGAACAGATTTGACCTAATACTAGCTTGGTAACAAAATTTAGAATTGGTAAAACTAAGATTCTTTTGCCCAAAAGCAAAACTTCAGGACCCTGGCAAACTTGAAAAGTTGGAAAAAGAGAGCACCTGGAAACTTAGTGTGTTTGTCACACACCATGTGGCTGCTGAACAGCAACTAAAAACATTGCAGGTTTAAACTCAAAATTTTCCTGGGCAGAGTTTGAGTCCTGTGTTTCTAGTTCACAGTAGCTCTTTCTGCAGTACTGAATGTGACAATCCAAGAGAAAACAGGAATGTAAACAGTATAAAGAAATGGAATTTAAAGTTTCATTCATTCCCTGTACACTGGTTTGAAGATGTCTGGCATTTGTTGATGTTATGGGTAACCTGGTACTAACATGAAAACTTTGCTACTTGAATCTGATTGGAACAGAATGAACAAACAGAATATTGTTAAACATCCTTTTGCTGTTTTGGCAAGTAAAAAGCCAGCATTACAACAGTATTATAACAATACAGTAATGCTATAATAATAATCTGTATTACTGATTGCTTACTACAGTATCTTGACCTTTAATTTACTTTTTATAATACAATTTTCAGATGCTAATATCAATCTGGAAGCTCTTTAGTTCTTCTGTATTCCCACAACTTGAAACATTAAAGTTCTATCAACAGACGTTGCCTAACTAATACATTGTTTCAGTGAGAATATGTTAAATAATAACTCCATTTTTCTCCAGTGCTGCACTCAAACACTTACTGCAACAGGAAATGACTTGTTAAAATATACAGAATTCAGAAAAATGCATTTTTTATTTTCCCTACTATCTAATCCTCTGCTGTTGAAATTTGAACCATAGGTGTTAGTATTTCAAAATGAAGGTGATAGCTGATTAGCTATTCTAAAATGACTTAAAAGTAACATTTCCTCTTAGATACATTAACAACTATGTAAGGCTGTCCAATGCTTTGCCATTAGACAAACTGCAGCTCTAGTAACACTATTTTGCAGTGTAGGTTGTGTTAGTAGTTCAGGAATGTCAGTGGTGTTTGTACTGCTGGTCCTGTGCAATCGTTGTCACAACATGGAAAACTTCTTCATCTGACCACAGTGACTTACCACATACAAAGCCATTACATCCACTAACTGTGTCATAAAATACCACAGAATTAAGACAACTCCCCCCTTCTCAGGGATTCCTAAAGCTCTTCACTGATTGTTTTCTAACCAATTCTGCAACTTCTTCCATGCAGAATTTACTTTGCATTGGCCTCTTTACAGGTAGTGCATAAGGAGGAACATTTTCCACCAGATTCCCTTTCTTAGAAACTGAACTACATTATCTGACCTCCTTTACACAAAAACCTACATACATTTGAGGTGTTTTTTCTTTATTTACACTATAAAATTGCTTATATGCATATGATATGTTAATTTTAACAAATACCTGACATGTTTGATGTGGCAGTGACACTATTAGTGACAAAAAGAAGGCAAATCTAATGCCCATGGTAAAGCCCATAATTTTTAGTTTTCATATTCTGAGTTAAGCATTTCCCACAAATGTACCACCTGCCTAATTGTTGAAAAAGAAAAAAAAGAAAACAAAAAAAAAAGTATGGCTGGTCTGTTTGACTTACAGTAGAATTTTTAACTATTCTGAGAGCTTAATCAGAGAAAGTAAGAGAAGATCATTCTGCTTGTTCTAAAATACTTATAAAACATTCTAAGTGTGCAAAGCAGACATTGAAAAATGTGCTGATTTCTAATGTCAGTGCCTTCAAAGCTCTGAATTGCAAGGATGATCACTACTTACAGTTTTCTGGGCATCTCTGACCACACCTCCTGGGGATTTCATGCCTCTTTTTGCTCAGGGACATTTTCAATCAGCCAAGGTTGTGGAATGAAAAAGAAAAAAACACAACTAAGTATTGTGGTAGTGTAAAATGGTGATGGAAAATCAACTAAATACTGTCCTGACAAAATCTATCCCTGTCTGTTCCACAGTTTGTATGGATTATTGGGAAATGAGCTTTCTGTGACAGGATCTGGGGGTCGGTACTTTGGTTATGGCTGTATGGGGAGTATTTTATTCTACAGTACCTTTAAAGACACTACAAATAAAATCTTCAACAAAGACTTATTGCAAGGGTAGGTCGTACGTGTTAAGCAGAACAAAGTTTGGTGTTGGCGTTACTTTCCTGCTACAAAAGTGTGGGAAATAAAAGAATATGGTTTTATTACAAGCAAATAATTCATTAATTCAGGAATTATCTTCTTTAGGCGTATCATGGAAGTTGTAAGGTACCAGGTCTCACAAAAGGTCTTTCCCCCTCCCTTAAATGTTTGTGGTGCTGCTAATTAAGAAATACAGGGGAGCTTATAACGAGCTGATACCACACACGCCTCTGTAGGGTTATAATTTCAATTAAAAAAAAAAAATAAATCTGATACATCTGTACAAAAATCTGATACACCTATGATGGGGGGGAGGAAAAGCAAATAAAACCACTACAGGTAAACTCAGGGGCCGTGTTTTAACCCGGGGGGGAGCGGGCGGGGCCCGGCACGGGGGATGGGATGGGTTTGGGATGGGGCCGGGGATGGGTTTGGGATGGGGCTGGAGCTGGGATGGGGCCAGGGATGGGTTTGGGATGGGGCTGGAGCTGGGATGGGG
>JAWWTY010000019.1:4518904-4611595 GCA_035222235.1 Margarornis squamiger | reverse complement strand
GGATGTCACCTGTTCCCAGGGGTGCAGTGACAGGGCAGGGTGGGATGTCACCTGTTCCCAGGGGTGCAGTGACAGGGCAGGGTGGGATGTCACCTGTTCCCAGGGGTGCAGTGACAGGGCAGGGTGGGATGTCACCTGTTCCCAGGGGTGCAGTGACAGGGCAGGGTGGGATGTCACCTGTTCCCAGGGGTGCAGTGACAGGGGCTGTATCTGCACTGTACCAGCACTGCTGGGAGCACACAGGAGCTGACAGGGCTGTGCTTTTTGTCTTGTGATGTTCTCACATTCTCTGGTGCTTCAGTTGTACAAAACATCAAGTATGTTTTTTAATGCTCTCTCCAGTTTTTTATAACACCATGCCCTGGCATCTTATGCCCCCTCCCCCCACCACCACCACTTTTTTGAGATTTCCTGAAAGACAGGATTTAAAGAACAGGCTTTATATTCTAAACACCCAACTGAAATACCCTGAAAAGACTGATTTTTCTTTGAAAGGCCCACACTTTTTATAAAAAGGGGAACCATGTGTGTGTTTTGAATCAAGGGCTAAAAGTGAGGTCAGTCAATAAGTCATTCTGAAAAGCTGTTCAAGAGGATGTAGAATTGTGAACTTAAGTTTTTACAAATGTTTGCTTCACTTTCATTTGCTGTGTTGTACATATTTAAAGAACCTTGCATTTTTGTCAGGTACACTTCAACTGCAGTAGAGTTCTCTAAGCCAGAGTCTCTGATGTGAGTAAGATATGGTTCTGTTTTCACATATTTCATACAGTATTAAGTGAATGTTTGGGGAGGAAGATGCATTGCTTGTGTGTGTCCATTTAGGAGTCAGGCTGAAGATAATGAATTAAAGTGACTGACATCATGACAACCATAAGACAGAGAAGGGTTGGAAAAGGCACAGAAGCAGCTGAAGATCAGCCTTCAGAGGAGACAAATGTGAAGCCTGATGGGAAAATTCCATCTGGTGGGTAATGAAAAGGATTGTGATTTTATGGCTTTTTAGTAGTGTTTAGCTTTTTGATAAAGCACAGGTTAGAACTAGGTATGTACCAAAGGCGTTTTCCTACTGAAATATCACCATAGTTGGATGAGACATAGCACAGGCAGACTGCTGTCAGTCTCACCCCTATTTTAAAATCCTGGTTTGAACTGGTGAGAACGATTTCAGGCTTTATGCAGCCATTGTAGGTTCTTAAAAGAATCTTAAAAGTTCAAATAATTGGTAACCTAAATGGATTTGGAGACAACTGATGAGATGTACTTAAATATAAGCAGATTGCAAATAAAATCTGACTTTAACTGCAAACTTTTGCTTTTTAATTTATAGGACACTAATAGTTAAATTTAAAGACAGACATTAAGTGTCTGAATTTCAGGATCTGTTTAAGTAATGAAATTCTGACAATATTTTCATATGGAATTACAGCTTTAGAGCTGAGAACATTTGTTGAGTTTACATTTGTTTGGTTTTTTAAGTTACTTTAAGGGATGTTTAGATCTGAATTGTTAATGTTTCTATATAGGCAGTTTGGGCAGATGAAAGGAAAGTTGTGTTGTTGTTTGTAAATACCCAAAGGGAAAGTGATCATCGTTCTCATCTAGTCCAGCTCTCAGATCCATGGAATTGCAGTTGGAGCTTGTTATGTAGATGTCACACAGTATGAAATAGCCATTTCAAAGATAAAATTCCATATCACTAAATCCATATTAAACCTTACAAGAACTTTAAAAAAAAACCAAACAAAAAACCTCACCAAATTAAAACCCAGGAGTGTTAGTGTACAGTAAATGGTTTGAGCTACCTAGAAACACAACCTTTCTTTCCTATGATTCCATCCCTAATCTTATTTCAATGTCAGCAGGAGGCCATCTGCAATTCAAAGCAGGACACCATTATCAAAGGCTGCTTTGGCTGCTGTTCAGGCTCTTTGTGGGTATTTAGTGAGACTTCTGAACCTTCAGTGCTGTTTTTTTACAAAAAGCAAGCAAACCCCAAAAAAACAGGGAGCTGTTTTATGACGTGTGAAGGAGATCTTACTTTCTTACTTTGTGTTCTAACAGTCATCCTGTATTGCTTGAATTAAAAATGTTCTCCTGGAGGCCATTTCAATTTAGAATTACAAATTAGTTATGGCATTGATCTAAACTTGAATAGGACCATGGTGGTCTTGAATTATAACTACATTTTACCAATTAAGGCACACTTTATTTCACTTTTCATGTAACTAAAATACTCTTTGAGTTTGCTATATGAGAAAGTAAAAAACACATCTCAATAAAATGTGTTAAAACCAAGTGTCCTGTTACCTACAGAACGTAAACTGTACTAGCATAGGCAATGCATAAATGACTTTCCAAAATTCCTATAGGTTCATTTATGTGTGTCATAATTACAGCCTGAATTATTTTTCTTCCCAGATCATACAGGTGGAAAGCTATGGAACGTAGTCTCAATAACTGTTGGTGGAATTGTTGCCATCTCTCTTGGACTTGTTACTTCTGTTTATGTTGCTACACTGCATGAAAATGACCTGTGGTTTTCCAATATTAAGGTAACAGTCATTCTCATAGTTTCATCAGTGCTTCTGTAGAGCATTAGTTAAAATTTCATTTATGTGTTTGTCTTGTAACTTGCTCAAAAAAATGGAATATTTCATTTTTAAAAGTTACATTTAAAAAAAGCTGTGCTCTCCTTCCCACCATTTTTTTCAATACTTCATCAGTTCTATAAATACCTGTCCCCAATTTTTCTCTAAAAATATTGCCACACAGCTCCTGAGTTGTAGCTATGGTTCTTCCAATCATCCATCTTTATCTAGAATAGAATTTCAACATTCTGCTGTATTTTTCTCTATAGTCATCTTTCTTTTATCCAAAGCAATTCAACATTTTAAAAAAAACAAACCACAAAACAGTTAAAATAAACAATATGCAAAATCCTGGCACATAGTTCTTTGATTGTATTTATCCTGTGATATTGTAATACAGTTTAGGGACAGTCTTTTACTCTTCAGTGCTAATTTTATATAATGTTATCCTAAATGTGCAAACCTCAAACGTATTTCAGCCATTCACCAGTGTAAAACCAACCATTCCCTGGAGCCAGGACTGACTAGTGTTCTCCTGTAATCATTGCATGGCAGATAATGCAGCTGTACCCATAGCTAAATTTAACTAGAGAAAAGAACAGGTGAGTCATTTTCCTTCCAGATGCCTAAAATCCACTCTGCCAGGTCTGTGTATTATGTTATTAAAAGAGTACATGTATTTAACTGGAATACTTGCATTGCAGTATGTCTTTCCTATACTGCACAATCTTTCTGTCCCAGAAACATTTGTATTGCCCTTATAAAAATAATGTGCACTTACTGAAACAATTGGTGTAGCATGAAACATATAATACTTTTTGTAACCACTCTCACCTTTCTTTGAGTGTATAGATAGATTGTATACAACATATTTAAGATATGCCTTAGGTTTGCCTTCTCCTTCCAAAAGCAGATATTGAATAGTTTGAAGGTGTTGTGTATTTTGAAGTCCAAACAGGCATGGATTTGTGGCAGTATGTGAACATAACAGATAACAGCATTTCTAGTTGGTCAGATTAATCCAAGGAGCACAAAGTTCACTGAGATAAGCAATTCTGTAGTTGTAATTAAGTTGTCCCCACTCATTTCCTTTGATAATTAATTGTTTTCATTTTAAGTACACTAGAATTCTAGCCATGAGATATCAAAACTGAAATATAACCCTCTAGTTATTTTTAGTCTGGATTCTGTTGTGTCTGTAGCTCTCATTTCATCCTGTGGAATTGATTGATAAGCAACATTGGAACATGAGCAGTTTCAGCCAATTTGATGAAAAGATTATAAAAAGCATTAAATTCATCTGTCAGCAGATTAAAGGAGAAAGGGATGCAGATACACTCTGGTGTCACAGTGTCCCTTCTTCAGTAGGACATGAACTCCACCAGAGAATGCATGTGGCCACAGTGCTAATTTTAAACAAAATATTGCTTTATGAGTATTGTGGGAAAAGAAGATTTATATGAAGAGTGAAATTTCCTGCAAAGCATCCATGAACCAGTGTATAGACATTTCTGTGCCTCTGTGTGTGAGTGGACAGTGTAGCCTCTCTAGGAGTTTGAATAATCTTGTAATTACAGGACGTGCCATATATTAATAAAGACTAGAATAAACTACACTGGAACAATCTGAGACCCTCAAAAATTACATGGAAAATAAATGGAAAATTTGCTTCTTTTCTCTAACATTTTATAGTTTAGCCAAAGCATGTATTTTTGCATGTATTAACTGAACTTTCTAAAAGTTTGGAAAGAGTAAGTTTATTTTAGTTCAAACCCCAGCCCACATTCTCAGAAAAGGGAGGACTGGAGTCTAATCTTTGGCCCACAGTTATTGCATGCCTTGCTTGGTGAAATGCAGAGGTGATTTTGTTTCATTATATTTTCATCAAACATAACATATGGGACAAATGGATGCAGTACTAATGCAGTACTAACCCCCATGCCTATGAAACACAGTAATGCATCACCACTGCTCTCAAACAGAAAAGAAAATAAATTCTAAATCAGTTCTATTTGCATATATTTTAATTTAGGAACTTTGGCCACACTCAATTGGCTACAAACAGTGCAAGTTTGGGGATTTATGTTACTGAAAGCTGATGCAGAAATTATTTAACAATGCATTATCCCCATGAACTATAATCCTTTCTTTCAGTAAGCTACAATTAGTCAGATGATAAGAATTCATGCCCTAAAGGGTGTGTGTGGCAACTAAATTAATATAGTGAGATGTAATGGGAGACTTGTTTTGCCATTTTTTCTTTTACTCCTCTATTTGTGCAGCAGTAGAAGAAGGTGTGCAGTGTTTATGTGACACTTTTGCACTAGGGGGATGGTTTTACATACACTATTTAGGTACAAAAAGTGGAATTTTTGTTCCGAAGACCCTGTGGATACACGAACAGCACAGCTGCACGCTCACAAAACTGTGCAGTTTGCCAGTTGTACTCAACCCTAAAAACTGGAGGTAAAAACAGTTCATGATGTGACGCCATGAGTCTTAACTCCTCAGTCATTGTGGTCAGAACTTGCACACACACTTGTAGTGATTGCCTTTCTGTGATTTCAGTTGAAATTCATCCAAAGCCAGTTCAGTTTTGGGTGCCTTTCAGCAATGGTTCACCCAACCAGAAAACTGTTTGGTGGCTGTTAAGCTGTTTTGTTCTGATTTGAATCTGGCTTTCAACAGTGCATTGATTTCAGCTTATGCAGTGTGTGAGTCCTGTTCTTATTTGCTAATAAATGCACCTGCTATTACCAATTTGCCATGGTCACTGGAGAAGGGTGTAAAATTGTTTTCTTACCAGAAAAACTGAAAATGCACATCTTGAAGAGTGGTTTGTGCTATGAAGGAGGTACACGATTGCTGCTTTTTTTTTGCTTTATTTCAAGCCTCCCTGAAAGAATGTCACACAAAAAACCCAGAAAAGAATGCAGCATACCATGTCAGAAGCTGTGTTTGTGTCCCCTTCCAGCAGGAATCACAGGTTTTAATCACTTACCTTGACCAAAGGATTTTAAAAAAATAAGTTTGAATCCCTTCTCAGAGGCGTTAAACCGACAAAGATTTCTGTTTGTGATGGTGAAAGTCAAAACAGATTTCTTATCCAAAAATCCTTTCTCAGTTTTCTGAAAATGTTCTGGCATAACACATCTGAAATGGCTTGTCTACTTTCAGTGATTTCCAACAGCACTTAAGTGACTGCTCCTCCAGTGTAGCATCTTTTGCAACAGAATCTGCTTTGAAAATAACAAAGTGGGGGGTCACCTCTCCCATCAGCTGTTGCATTGCTTGTTCACACACAGATTCTGAACAAACTTTGAAGGGGAATGAGCCAAGGCCACAAAGCAAATTAATACTGTAAGATAAACAGATAAACTTCAGAGCATTCATTTGTTCTTCACCCCTGCTGAGTAAGCATTTAAACTACTGTTACTGAAGTTTTCCTGTAATAAAATTGCAGCTTGCAAGAAGTCAGTTGTAAAAATACAAAATTTTAAAGCATTCAGACACGCAGCACAAGAATCCTGGGATTTAGTCTCTGAAGTGCTTCTATTTTACATTTTGAATGCAAAACAAACATGTTTGCCCAGAGAAGCTGTGGCTGCCCCATCCCTGGAAGTGTCCAAGGCCAGGTTGGATGGGGCCTGGAGCTACCTGGGCTGGTGGAAGGTGTCCCTGCCCATGGCAGGGGCTGGGATGGGATGGGCTTTAAGGTCCCTTCCAACCCAAACCATTCCATGATTTTTTAGAAAAAAATGGGGGGGAAAACAGGTAGCCAGTTATTAGAACTGTACAAAGTGAATGTGTAAGGCATGAAGAGAATGGCAGTGCAGAACTTTGGTAGTCCTTTTCCACAGCAGTAGCTGTTGAGTGTTATGGGTACTTTCCCTCTGGATCCTGAGTCTGACCTGAGTAGGGAGGTGCCATTCCAGCAGATGGGCTCAAGGATAACCAGCCAGGAGACCATGGCCAAGGACTGGATAGCTTTGCTGAAGGCACGGTCTCAACCAGGAACATTGACAGTGTGGAGTGGGACACTTGCACAGTTAATTTTCAAATCTTCCTGATCTTAAATTGAACAACTGAAAAATAGTTTCAGTTACAAAGATTTTGCTTGAGCTGTGTCAAAAAAGAGAAGTAACTGGAGCTTTATTTACGCTCTTTATTTATTACTTATGCTCAACTCAGACTTTGGCTGCTTGCTCAGCATTCTGAATGACTTCTTTTAAGCTAAGCTCTAGAATTTTGCACTGCCCAGGAAAGAAAGTCTTTTATATTTTGCTCTAAGTGCTTAATATTATTAGGATACAATTGCATAAATTGAAATAATTTGTAACTCTGTGTATTTTGGAGAACAGTGGTCCTTTTTTTTTCCCTTGGAAGGGTGATAACTTCTTTGTTAAAACCTCACTGAGTGAATATGCAGAAAGATAAGTGTGTGCCCTTACAATGCTTACCCATAAGTCTCTATGTTTTTATTGACGTGAAATACAAGGAAAAGTATAAATTGCTGTAGAACTGGAAAAGTATTGTGAGTGAACAAAACAGATGTTATCTTAGCATGAAACAGATGTAAAACTCACTAGTGTTTGTCTCATAAAGTATAGCATTTGGTTGAATACAGCTGGTGCCAGGATTACAAATTAATCATGTTTGAATGCATTTTTGCTAATTAGATCCCCCTCTGTGACTCCTCTCTCCCCCTTAATAAATTCCAAATGTTAACATTCCTTTTTTCTTTTTTCTTTTTTTTTTTTATGAGCACTTAGATTCAGCCACTTTTTGGTATTAGAAAACTTTTCAGTAGTAATGACTTCGAACCTAGGACTTGTTCACCATCCAGCACTCCCATCTTGCTAAGCATGTGGCTTTTGGTCTGTAGTGCCAATGTCAGTTCCTTCTGCTGGTATGATGAGAGTTTGTGTGTCACAGAGCAGCTGGAGAGTTTCATTGTGAACTGAGATTGAATCAGCTGTGCTTTACTCTGTTGACTTTTCTCAGATCAGAACTAATACTGGTTTGTCAACAGTTGACTTCAATAAAATACGAGTTTTGAGATAAGCTGCTGTACTAGGGAGTAAAGAAAAGAGGAACATGATTTTTTATCCAGCTTTGTGTTAGCTCTGGTATTGATTCTGTTCCAGCAAAAGAGATGGGCCTGTGTAAGGGAGATGAAAGTCCTGGGATTCTGTGTGAGGTAGCAGTAACCAGAGTGGTATTCATAAAAGTGTCCTAAAACAGTAGCATTTTGTTACTTCTGAAATGTTCTTTTGTAAGGAAAGATGAATTAATAAGGTTATTTTTAGAAATCTCACCTAAATTTCTGAATTACTTGCATACACCACATACAGGAATTTCATCTCAATATAAACTTTTTCTAACTGGATATAAACCTTTTCTTACACAAATATATAAACTTACTGCTTATGAGATACATTTGCTGCGATGTTTTTATACAAACTACTGAAAGGATCACTAATACTAGAACACTTTTGTATCAGATGCCTATTAGTTCTCTTCAGATTGGTTGTTCATGCAGTCTTCCTTTGTTTTAATGTGGTTGCCCAAGGCTGTGGATTTGTTAAATTTCATTGGGTCTTCACAACTAAGGAGTTAACAAAAGGAAGGGAATTCCAAAGCAAAAGCTTTCAGATCTCACTAGACTCCATCTGCTGCAATATCAGCCGAGAAAGAGGCATAGTTTGAAGTGCACCTAGTGTAAATAATTGGAATGTTTTTAAATTAAAAGTAACAAGTTTACCTAAAGCCAAATCAAGAGCTGCTTTTCCTTTAACCTGTAATTTAAGAATGAGAGTGATGACAGCTGGCTTCCTGCCAGAGCCAGCACTGACGGCGTGGGCAGCAGCATCCCCTGCCAGCTGAAATGTCCCTGGCATTGTGGTGCAGCCCCAGTACAGCACCCTGGATTAATGGAGCCCTAAGCTGGCACAGCCATGCAACACCATGGCAGAACTACATCTGCATGAGAAGGTTAAGTGCACAGAGCAAGTGCATGCAGCTTTGAAGCCCAGCTGTTTGACACTGCATCTATGTGAACATTTAATATTACAGAAAAATAGTTAAAGCTCCAAAATCTTTCTGAGAAGCATGTCAGAATCACAAAGACATTTATACATTTCCCCAGTTAACACAGTCATTCACACCTCAGCCATTTGCCTCTCACCCTGATTGTCCATGTATTTTACCTTTAGCTGAACCAAGTTGCATGGAATGCCCAAACCCAAAGAGTCAAGGCTCCGTGTAGGTGAATTTCCCTGGTGCAGCAGCTCTGAACACAGCTTTGTATGACTGTGAAAAGCAAATGGAAAGGGAATTTACTATTGAACTTTCACTTGCAGGAAGTCGAAAGAGAAATTTCATTCAGGACTGAATGTGGACTTTATTATTCCTACTACAAGCAGATGATTCAGGCTGCTTCCATACAGCAAGGTATTGTAAACTGTAAAGTAAGTTTTGCTTCTTGTTGCCAGCTGACTGTCCTTAGGCTTGGGGTTTTTTTTTTCAAATAGAGTTGAGAACAAGGAATACCATAACTGTGAGATAGTGTAACAATTGTACTGGAGACAGATATATTCTGTTCATATGCCAGGGAGCCACTAAGTTATGGACATAATAAATTTCACAGTGATGCATTGGTTTCTGTGCCACACCTTCACATGCTGATGAAGGCAATCACTTTGAGGGACAGTTTTCATATCTGTGAAGGTTTCAGCCTTGCTGGTTTATTTGGTATATTACTTTCATTTTTATTCTTCTCTTGTTTAATTTGAACTGTTAGCTATTTGTGGGAAAGGACAATGGCTTTTTGCTGTATGCCTGGACAGTAAGTGACACAGGGAACAGCTTCCAAGGAAACCATGCAGTGATGGGGCTTTCTGTGACAGTCTCATGTTTTCTAGAGACTTAACTGTTGCTCCCTAGCAATTTTGCTTATATTACACAGTTGTCAATATTAACTTCACCTGTGATCCAAGTAGGGACAAGAAACTTCTCAAGATCCAGTACCACAGATTCCATGCTAGGGAAGCAAGTATAAAAATAAATGTTTTATACACTACTAAATATATAGTACTTGAATTAGCACTGTGAGTCACATTTGAAGCAGGGAAGCTGAAGACCTCAGAAGGTCATGTTGATTCAGAGGTAATGAGTTCTGAATCATTGACTCCAAGTTTGCAGTTTCTGATGAGAGATCCTAAAATACCTTTGAAAAAGTTATTCACTGTTCAAATGAAGATGGAGGAGGAAAATGACAATCTCCTATTTCAATTTCTCTTTATCATTAAGGTTTACATGGTTTAGTATATGACAATAAAACTGAATCTGTGAGGACAATTAACATACTTGAAAGAATGAATGTTTACCAGGAGGTGTTTCTCAGCATTCTGTATAGGATTCTTCCAATTCAGGTAGGCATTTATTTATGGCTTTAGATTGTAAGTGCATTATGAAGATTGCGCAGTGAATCATAGCTCCCCTTTGTAGTTATCTTCCAATTCAAAATATTCCTGATACCTTTTTAATTTATAACAGCAAAACCTAATTCGTACTAAGTATAATCCCCCCCGTGAGTGTTTTAATGTCAACATCAGTATTCTTGTGTTTTACAGCAATACCTAGAGCCTGTTTATTTTTATATCTACACTTTGTTTGGACTTCAGGCAGTTTATGTCATTGCTCTGTATGTAACAAGCTGGCTTCTTAGTGGAACATGGCTTTCAGGGTTGCTGGCAGCTTGCTGGTATATTACAAACAGGTAAGTGAGACTAAACATTCAACCTCACTTCAAAGGTAAGGCATTAAATCTTTAACTGCATGATTAATTGGACAAAAAATAAAACACTAAGGCCTCTCTCTGATCAGCCAGACAATGGGGAAAAAAATGTTTCAGTAACAATTAGAAAATAATCAAAAATGAGCTGACAGTTGCAAACTGGGGTTTTAAACTTTCAGGAAGTTTGAATAGAAAATTTTGGCTTAAATTGGTCTCTGAAAGTGGACTACATCTTTCAGATGTGTCTGGACCTCCAGATGATGTGCCCTGTCTTCTCCAGCCTAGGAGCTCTTAGGTGTTACAGACCTCTGCATGTATGCCCTTCAGGTCTCTCCTCACTGCCCCACACCCAACCTCCAGGGATTCCTTCAACAACCTCTGCTCATCAGAAGTTCAGCTTCTCTCTTCCCTTATTCCTCTTGTAAACATCTCCTGCAGTAAAGCTCACAGAAAAAAGATGGTAATTGAGCTGTTCTGGTGCTTTATCACTTGAAGACTTCTCAATTTGGAGATAAGAACTGGCTTTATGCCAGAAATAAGCTGCTGGCATAAAGCTAAGACTGGTGACATGGGCTGTTACCTGTAAATGAATCAAGAAAATAAAAGTCCAGTGTCAGTTCTACCAAAATTGTTTGATACGTTGATTAGCAGCTCTGAAGAAGTTTATCTGAAGCACATCCATTACAGACTAATTGTAGGTGTATAGTGGCAAAGTGTTTCTTTCTCCAAATATGAAAGTAATTAAAAAACATGTGCAGTATTTCACATGTTTCTTTCATGAGGTCATCTTTGCCATTTACAGAATATTTGGAGCAAATTCGTTCTGTCCCTCTTTCTAATAATTCCTGAACAATGAAAGCTTGTTATCCTTTATACAAATAAAATAAGCACATGGAACTGGTTTGGATAAAGACTTTCTGTCCAGATAAAGCACATCTGAGGCTACTGAGTAACTCCATTTAGACACTTCTTTCATCCAGCTAAGCATGTCTCAGATGTCTTGCTTGCTTTGCTTTTTAGCAAACATTTTCTCTACAGAAGAAAAAAGGAAATGATTTTTTGCTTTTAACTTATAATTCACATTTTTAAAATGACTACTCTTTGGGGAACTTTTACTAATTTCCATCACATCCTGTTTGTGTTCAAAAGCTTCAGAAAATGACCAGAAGCTCCTAACCAGTTTAACTGTATTCAAATTCAGTGTACTGAGATCACAGTGAAGAAACAGATTATATGCTGTTTATGTCCTCACATGTGCACTTGCAAACCAAAAAGGAAGTAAAATTACTTGGGCTGTGAAAATCCACAAGCTGCATTCTGGGACTGGTTTTAGTTTGAGGCTTGGTTTTTTGTTTTTAAATTACCCAAGCTGTGCTTCTTAAGTAAGATTTAATCCATGGTATTACATTTTTTTACATTAAGTGAAGCTGAAGTACAACATTTGAGGTACAGAAACAATGGATAACTTGCAGTACCTTCCTAATGACTTTTTTCAGAGCCAGGCATGTTGAAGGAACTAGAGTGTAGAGCCTCCATTTTTTGTGAACAAGCAGTTAAAATACCACAAAGATGCCTGTCATTGCAACCTCTCTGTCATTGAGCTGGTGCTTTCTTTATTTTCAATGTCTGAAACTCTTTGTTTTGTACAGAGTAGATACCACAAGGGTAGAATTCACCATTCCTTTAAGAGAGAACTGGGCACTGCCATTCTTTGCTGTGCAGATAGCAGCCATCACATACCTCCTCAGAACTCATTTACAGCCTGCTCAAGAAGTGAGTATTTCTGACAAGTATGACACAGTAAAATTAGTCACAGAACTGTCCTGATCTGCAGGAATAAAAGCAAATGGGTGATACAGTTTCTTGGACAAACAGTTGTTAAGCCATTACTGCTCAATTTGATCATGTAAGTGCTATTTATAGCACAGTAGAACACGTATTGCATGTTAATCTGGGGGCTGGAACTGGTGGAGATCTCACTGTTTTCTTGCAAGTGGTATTACAGTGATAAAATACAGGCAGAAGACAAGAATTCATAACTCTAATAAATACTTGTTATCCTCCACACAGTTAGGGCAGTTAGAAAACTCATAGTAATGTTTTAAAAGTAGATTTAAAATAAAACCAAATTAAGGTGAGGTTTAGTTGGTTTTGTTGGGGGTTTTGTGTTTTAATGAAGGAAACTATAAAGTTAAATAAAACTTCTTTCTCTCTTTCCAGAGACTGACACTTCTGGTTGTATTCATAGCCACGTTTCTCTTTAGCCTGACTTGGCAATTTAACCAGTTTATGATGCTGATACAAGCACTGGCATTATTCATACTGGACTGCTTGGACATGCTTCCCACAGCAAAGGTATCTTAATGTTTCGAAATAATCAGGGTTTGTTTCTTTACTGCCATGAAACTGACAGTTCTGGAGGTATTTTACTAACCAGTGGCCTGGTTACCCAGAGTAATACAGATTATACATTGTGCATAAATAACTCTGCAGTTATTTAATGTATCTGCTTCATTGTAGGATCAGGCTGCCTTAGTTATAACATGGCCATAAAATACTAACCTAACTAGTTCAGGGCATAAATATAGCCAGGATATAGTAATGGCTTTAAACATAATGATTTAGTGCAGGATGATACAATTTTTGCAAAAATAATAGACATTGAAATAACTTATAAATCCTATTCACACATAGAAAAGGGGCTATGACTAAAGTTTTGTAGACATGAAATTCTCATTATTGTTACAGGTTACATGGCTCTATATCATTCAGATTTCTGGATTACTGCTAGTCTGTGTTCTACAGTTCTTTAATTCTATGATTCTTGGATCATTACTTATAAGTTTTAATACTTCTGTCTTGATAGCAAGAACAATCCAGGTAGGTACCAAAATATTTCTGTAGTGCTATTTAAAGAATGTGATAGATATCTATATACAGATAGATATATATAGATGTAAATGAGTAATTTATATGCATTATAACTTTCAATTACTAATACTAATTAGAGGAATTATATAGTGTAAAGCAGCAAAAACACTGCCTGATCAAATAATGACTTCAATTACAGTAACTGCAGCATAACCAAGCACATCAGACACCATAATTCTGATTGCTATTAACATTCATGATGGTGCAAGCAGCAGTTTGGATCCTGCCAAGAAATTGCCTCAATGGACTTTACACCTGTTTCAGCAGGACTTGGCTGGAATTTATGGGTCTGCCTCCAATAAATATTCGGGGAGAACTGGGTGCACGTTGAATTCAGCTTACTGCAATCTCTTCTCTTTCAAAGATTAGGGTTTTCTAATGTATTTACAGTTCTCTTTTTTCTGATACTGACATAGACAACAGTCTCTGACCAGCATATATGAACTGACAGGGCCATTGCTGTTCTCTCTCATTGCTGAGCACCTAAAATCAGGGCTGTATTTTTTATAGTCAGACAATGTGTGTGCCTGTTCCCAGCTGCCTGCAAACAGCCCCTCTGGATCTGGAGCTTTTACCTGGAAAACTGCTCAGAGTCCTGTCAGGTGACAGTCAGAGCCAGGAGACCCCTTGGCCCTGTTTAGGTGGAAGGTCTAATGAAGAGGTGTTTCAAAAGGCACATGATACTATGGAAATTAAGGAAAAAATACCTATAAATGTAATTGGGCCACCCTCAAAGGAAGGCTGTTTGGCTGCTTCCAAAGCTCTGCCCCATCAGGAGCATGGGAAGCTTTTATGATGTTGTCCCTTCAGTTTTTTGGAAGAAATATATCTTTATACTTGATTTTTATACATTTTTGCTTACATGAAGCTAATATAAATTTGATCCTTATCAGGCCTAGCAGACCAGCTGTTTCAAATAGCCTGGGATGCTTTTGTTCCAAATACATATAAAAAAGTACTGAAATACTAATATTTTCTTCTTTACAGAAAAACCTAAAAAAGGGTGGCTTGCTAAATAGGCTTGGGAAACTTATCCTCCATGCTCTGCTAGTCTTGTGCTTGACTCTCCTAATAAACAAATGCATCAAGGTAAGCAAGTAATTTTTAATGTAGACAGTTACAAAATGTATTATGTTAAAAGCTGTTTGTTAACCATCTACAGTAATATCATTAAATAAAAATGGCAGTGAGATTTCACTGCATTTCATTTTAGAAATTAAAGATTGTTTTGCTAATCTTTTTGATATAAGGATTTGAAAACCCCATCAATTAGCCCCAAATAGTTGGTGTTAACTTGAATCTCACCAGTAATTTTATAACGTGTAGATTTATACTGCATTCTGATGCTGCTACTGAGCATTTGCAAAGTTTTTAATTGAATTTACTTTTCAATGAATGCACTTAAAGCTGAATTCTCATTTGATTGCAAACCACCCATCTCAGTAAGCCTGTGGTGCTTCATTTAAATGATGACAAAAAATGTGTTGGCATTTTTGATCCTTAAAATATTATTTCCTTTCTTTTTCCCTACTTTATAGAAAATTCTGAATCTTGAGTCAGATGAACATATATTCAAATTCCTGAAAGCAAAATTTGGATTTGGGGCAACAAGGTATGATGTAACTGCAGTTTTGCTTTTTGGTTTGACTTCATTAATTGAAGCCTGTAGGTTGTTCTCATTTAAAATGTGTGTGATAAATCATGGAGTTTTACCTCATGGTCATGTCATATTTTCCCTTACAATAACCTGCACAACTGTGGCTTTTTAATTTCTTGTGAGAAAAGGAAACTTTGATCCTCTTTGGCATCAGGTCATGAAATAAATAGCTGATGACAAGGATTATTCTCTTTTCTTTAGGGATTTTGATGCTAACCTGTATCTCTGTGAAGAAGCTTTTGGTTTATTACCATTAAATACTTTCTCAAGACTCTCGGATACGTTACTTTTTTACATCTACCTCTTTGTTCTCCTCCTCATGGCAGTGGCAGCTGTAATTGTTGCCTTTCAGAACCTCAGGTAAAATACAACTTCAGGATAATTCACAGCTTTGTCAATTTTCTCTTCTTCAAATGGCTAAGGAACTGACAGTTGAATTGCAGCAGCAACCACTATTACTTTCCACAGGTCCTGAGGAAACAGCAGGATGTGTAATACAGATCAGGCAGAATTAGTATCCTCCTATTAAGGAAAAAATGTAAACAAGCATTCTTCCCTGGATTCCTGCAAGCTCCTTTGTTTGCTGTTGAAGTTTGCACTATGTGTAGGGTTGGCTGGGTTTGGCAGGATAAGAGTGCCAAGTGTTCTCCTCAAACTGCCCAAAATGAGCTGCAAAGTCTGTGCTGAGCTTTGTGATGTGTGTGAAGAAGCAGGAGCAGAGGACTGCAAGTGTGTATCACTTCCATAGCTGATCTGTAGGATCCTGAGGTATTTAGAGAACAAGAGAAGAAATTAGAATTGCTATTAAAAAATAAAGTAAATGGTTCATTATAGACCTCTCTGTTTTATAGGTACAACCTGGGCTAAAGTTAGATGGGATGATATAAAACCTGATTAAGCAAAAATTCAAGGAGTGTCATATAAGTAGTGCCACTCGTCATAGACTTTAGGGAAGACATGGGAAAAGGGAGAGGGAGGAGAAAGGAGAGAGAGGAAGTATGAAACTATTTTATGACCATTGTGAAGTGAGCCATCTGTAAATCATTTTGGTACTATTCAACCAGCCTCTTACCTTACTGCATCAATCCATTTTAGAAACAAAGAAAAGACTCCACAGCTCTTATTTCGTGTAATCCTAAATGGAATCCCAAACATCACCTGCATTTTTGACACTGTCCAGTTATCTCACTTAGCCCTGCTGAAAAAACAGCAGAAACCCCCACACATTTATACAGCTGCTTTTACTCCATGGAAGTAGTTACTTCAAGCAAGAAACCAAGCTTGCCTTTCTGTAAACAATTTTATCTCACTCTAAGCCAGCTCATTTAAACCCATTACATTTCCAGAAATCTAGACATGAAAAGAAATAGCTGCTGCTACATCAAGGTGGTGGTATCAGGAGTGATTATATCACAGGTACAACAGTGCTATTGCTTTCGAGCATCAGAAGGACTCAGTGCTTTTAAAAATGCAGATAACTCTATGAAATATGTCATAGCAACTTAATATAACACTTTATTTCTTTCCTTAGTGGTTCAAATCAAGTCCAGTTCATGGAAAAGATGGAAGAGTGTACAATAACACTGAAGCCTGATGCTGCTTACAGCTTAGTTCACACAGTTCTTTTTGGATGTCTGGCATTAAGCACAATGAGGTACATTTTTTTAAATTCTGCTTAGGGCTTGTTTAAATGATTGAGTGTATTTTTGTGAGAGTGTAAATTATACTGACCACAAATGATGGGATTGTGAACCTTCTTTCTTTCCCTGGTGTGTTTATACTTGTAGACTCAAGCATGTCCCAAAATTCTGCCAAAAAGAACCTTTGGAAGTTTGGGAAGAGATCAAGAGCATATAGCAAAGTGCAAAGTCAGTCTTGTACTCAGTTATTTCAGAGTCCTGAAAGGCCACGAAAATTGTGTTCAGAATTTCTCTAGGCATTAGTGCTCTCATCCAGCAGCTCAGCAGAGCTCCAGGTGATGATGAAAAACTTGTGTTTTTCCAGAATGAAGTACCTCTGGACATCCCACATGTGTGTCTTTGCATCCTTTGGCCTGTGCAGTACAGAAGTTTGGAAACTGCTCCTGAAGTGTGTCCATCTCTACACAGCCCAGAGGGTACTTACAGCTTTTCATCCAGCTTGGATGGGGTTTGGTCCATATCCAAACCGAGTCAGGGCTCACAGCTGGATATTGTTTGTAGTTCTATTAAACTCTGGTGTTCATTTGTATAAATTTCATAAGTAAAATGTATTTTCTACTGGTTTCTATATTAAACAATTCCATTTGAATACACTAGATGGCAATATAGATGTGGCTATGAAAAATAACCACAATTTTACTAAAAAAGTTGTATTAAGAAATCCTCAGCAGTCTGAGAAGACCTTTGCAGTCAATTGTATTGAATGACAGTGTAGAATATAGATTTAAACATACAGATATAAAGCCATCATTTGGGAGAGTCTGTAATTTGGGTTTTACTTGAAAACAAAATCAGAATATGATCTTAAAATTCAAACTTTAAATTCTGCTACACATTAAATATTTCACATACCAATACATTAAAAATTAAGTTTATCCAAATAAATGTATCATCAGAATAACCACTTTATTTTTTTCAATTTCTCTTAGGCACAGGTGATTAAGTATTCTGTACCAATAATTACATTAGTGTACATTTCATATAAGGTAAGAAATTTGTTTTGCTCAATGTTTTGACATTTTTTAAGTTGCGTGGAATTTCCTTTTCTCATAAAAGGGTGTTGTTTTATTAGTTACAACATACAAGAAGTGAGGAAATTTTGATCCATCATGAGACTCTACAGTCTCATTTCCCAACAGCTGAATTTATTTCCCCATCTCTTGAGAGAGCTCCTGCAAAGCACAAACGTGTCTGTGATACCACGTCGTGCTTCCCAAAGCTGCAGGGTGGTGGTGCTGCCAAAAAACTCTTGGTTGTTACCCAACCTCCCAGTCAGCAGGACCTGAACAACTGCAAATGTCTCAAGCAAACAGTTAAACTAAGAGGTATCTGAACTGGCCCAGTTTAGATTATCAGCTGGGGTTTCATACACTTCTCCCTGTAGCATTTCAGTTTTCAAGCCAGCAATCCCTACCCTCCTAAGAAAGCAGGTTTGGAATGGGTTTCACTGCCACATCCTCTGCAGTAAAGACTGAAGCACAGCAATCTGTCAGTATCTCCCTTAATGCTGCCCCTTCTGCCCCAGAATATTCACTAGCTTAAACAAGAAACCCTTAAATAAATCTGTGTGTTTCCTTAGCTTTTTTTTTGGGGGGGTTAAGCTCTACAGAATCAGTTTCAATCCTTTTTTTGCCTCCTCCAGATTTGATTTGTGTATTCCTTGTCTGCAGTAAGTTTAGAAATGTTTTACCCTGATAATTTTCCTCTTGGTGCTGTTGAGTCACTTTTCTTTTTGCCTTCAATGATTCTCTTTGAATTCAAACTTCTGAAATATCATTAATGGTATCCACAGCACATCTAATGATCATAACTTTTGATACAGATTACCTAATTTTGGTTTATTTAGTTCTAAGATTCCTTTCCAAACTTTATGTTAATTCCTGGGCCTCTCCTCCTCTTGTAATCATTGACATTATTTAATGGCTTGGCTGTTATATATTGAACTGTTACATGATGCTTCTTGATTTTGTTCCTTTTCTTAAAGCTTGATCTTAAGAAATAACTTAAAACATCCCTCCTACAGCCCAGGGAACTGAAATGTTTCACTTGTGTCTTGCAACTTATCCATGAGCTGGACAAGATCAGTTCCAGCTAAGAGGGAATAATACGTTTCAGCATCCAGAACTTGTTTCATTCATTTTATCTTGAGTTTATTCTATTTTGTTTCCATTACAGTTCTGGCCAGGAATAATGGATGAACTATCAGAGCTGAGAGAATTCTATGACCCAGACACTGTGGAGCTGATGAACTGGATTAAGTAAGAGGATTTTTTCTCTATTTAAGTTAAATGCTATTTGTGTAGATCTAATGTTCTTAGTTATAGTGTTCTCCTTATTTGTCACAGCTTATCAGTGAACTCTGGTGACCCGTGGAGATAGTTAGGATAAATGGGTTACCAAGAGGTTGGGCTCCCAGCAGCTGTGGAGAACAGCTCCTGCAGAGCCCCCAGCCCACTGGGGTTCAGGGTCATTGCTGTGCTTCATGGGCCTGATTCCATTTGCTCCCTAAGTACACACAGTTTCCCCAGCCAAAAGAGGTAAATTTGGAGGTGTCAAGCTTCTTTCCCCATATTTTAGCCACCTCTTTACATTAATAGTCCTTTGCAGTGAAGTCATTTTGTTTTTCCTCCCCAACCTGGTGTTGTTCTCAACTTCATAATGATAAAAAGCTGGGGTGTACAGTGGTGTACTCTGCAGTCTGTTTCTTGAACTTTAAAAATTTAAATTGGTTCTGCTTGTTAGAATTAATCCCAACATGTTCTAAACTGCAAACAAAATATTTATAATTGAACTTGAACTTGTTACAGCTAAGCATAGGTGCAAAGTCTCTTTCAGGAGTTTGAGTTAATCATTCCAACCCCACCTCATCACTTGTGCTTGTCCACAGAGCATAGAAAGGGATTTTTCAGGTGGAAACAGTTTGCAATACTGCATGTAGAAGAGCTGAGAAAAAGGCCAGGGAGGATGTTCTCTGGAGGGCTGTGAATTCAAGGGGTATGGTCTCTGTTAAGGTATGGTCTCTGTTAACATACAGTAACCACTAAAAAGTTTCAGGTCAGGTTCTTAACAGGGACATTTCTGGGACTTGTATTTATTTGGAACTCTGGCAAAGATTTTTAAAGAAGAAAATTAATTTCATATTCCAGAGGAAAACATTCTGAAAGTAAATCTGAAAACAGAGCATTTAACACTGTAAACAGTTTGGAGTATTTCCTTCATATGCAATGAATTTCAGAGAAACCAGTCACCCAGCCTGTTCTATCCACAGCAACGTATTTACACTCCATAATGTTGTATTTCTTTAATTCATAAACTAGAAGGAGTAATTTAGAAGTAAAATATATTACAAGCCTTCACTGACTTATTCTGAAGGCAGGCCATGTTTTTTTCCATCATTTAGAATCTTTCCAGCCTTATTGACACATTTTTGTGACAAATGTTTACCAGCCAGTTCCATTTAGCACTACTGTTTTATTAAAAGATGGTAAATGTCTGATAGTTCAGGTCTCTTGTGTACAATATATAGAGGTATATATAGATTTATACATAAAATATGCATGTGGAGTTATTCCCAGACATGAACTGGATTTGAGTGGCTCCGATGAGGATAATTTTTCATGTGTTCTTAGTGCTGAGAATGCTAAACTGGTGCTTGTCCTCTCTCCATTTTAAGTCATGGCAGACAATCACAGAGGGAAATTTTTTTACTTAGAATTTATTGTGTATAGAAATATTATTTCTGTAAAAAAGAGTTAATTATCTATGCTTTAAAGAGCAGCCAACCAAATTTATGGTAAGTTTCTCAAAGTGGGACAGATTTTCTTAAGTTTTGATGTGCAGGAGAAATATGTTCCTATACTAACACTCAATAGCTGTGCTGTAGTTAATGACCTGTCAAGGCTGGTGTCAGGAGCTAATCATTCATTATTAAAACTCAGTATGGAAATCTCTAATTTGTCACAGATAGCAGTGAATTAGGAATAACTCATCTGTCTTGCAGTGTCCCCACAACAAGAAAACCCTTCTATCTCCTTAGCCGTCAATGCATATTAACTTGTCCAAGTACAGTCTGAGTAATGACCAACTATTAGTCTGTCCACTGTGAAGTGGCTGCAGATGTATTTCTTCCTCCTCCCCTTACTAAAATTGCCATAGCATTTCCAGGAAGATCTACTGGTTTGTATCTGTACAATGGCAGAGCACCATTTTCTGCAGAATGACCTTTCATATCCCAGTCTCCTGCCTTTTCCTACCCACCACCTCATTTTCGTAGCTTATTTTTTAAAACAAAAAGTCAAAGAGGTCCTACCAATGCCCCAGGGATAGTTCACAGCTCTGTTCCCAGCTGGGAGGTACATTAAAGTTCTTAGTTTTGGTCTTTCTCCCTAAGACAACAGGAACAACATGCTCATTTGTGAGATGGGGAAGAATATCAGTAGAATGAGCAAATCAATAGCGTGAACTTCCCTACTCTGTTTACTCCTGGTAAGTGTTAAAGAAGCAATGTCTTCTGCCTTTAAAGGGGAAATCTGTCTAGAATTGTGGAATATTTCAGAAGCAGGTGCCAAAAAGCACAGAAAAACTTCTTAGAAATCTCAGGCAACAGCCAAAGCAGTGGAGAAGTGAACTGAGACTGAGATTTGGCAGAGCATAGTTGGGTGTCAAGTGTACTTGAACCAGGTGTGGGGGACAAGCAGCCAAATTTGTGTATTGGTGGAAACCACACAGATTTCTCAGAGGCTCCTAAGGTTATGCAAATGAAATACCCATGTTTCAATGGTGGTTCTTTCCTTTAGTACTTTTTATTAACTTATATTAATGGCTGTGTTTTAATTTCAAGCCAGTTTAAATTTTAACTCATCTCTATTACTTACATGCCTAATTTTCAAGGGTAATCACACTGAAATCAACACATATTCCAGACTTTAAAGGCAATGTTACACCTCTTTTTTTTTTTTTTTCATTGTTGTTCTTAAATTCTTGGGCTTATCCTTTGTCATTGACTGGTGTGTCAGTAAAATTCAGGCATGAACCTGACAGTGCCTGAGAACTAGGTTTACACCAACTGTGTAGGTGTATTCCTTTATGTGAGCAAAAGCTGCATGCATAAAACTGAGGCTGGGACTAACAGGAATGCATCTTGTTGCTCTTTCTTTGTGGCTGTTGTTTTTCCATTTTTGCAATTTCCAGTCTTTCCAAACCAGAGGGAAAAAAAAGAACCATGACAGTATGACTGAATGTGATTTATAAACTGCCTATCATCTGCAGCTACCCCTGAGATATTTTAATATAGCATTCTGCAAATAAAAAGATTTTCTTTTAAAGAAAAAGAAAAATCTATCATGGCACATTTGAGAACCCCTCCTCAGAACCTCCTTTTACTTTGTAGATTCATATCAGGCTTGGGCACTAGTAAAGGAATAATCTGAGCTAGTCAGATTTTATGGCTTCGAAAGCCAACTGCAGGGTTCAACTCTGGAGGACTTTTAATAGAAATACCCATTTTATTTCTAATGATGCAACCTGTAATTGCAACGTTGGCCATTTCTTCCTTAATGCTTCCTTAAAACCAGCTCACAGTAATTTCTTAGCAGTTTAAGAGAAAGAGTGACTACCATTTTCAGAGTCTGTGCAAGCACTTCCTGTAAAACGTTTTTATTTTTAAGGAGTTATTCTTTAATGTTTGTATAATTCTCTAAATTCTTAAGTGTAGGTAAAGAAAAGCTTCCTACCATATAATATAGTGCTTAGTTTACCCATTAGTCCAGCTATAATTAACTTGTTGAAAGCTTAGAGCTTCAAAAATAAATGAGATTATTTGTTCAAAATGCCATCAGGTCTGCTTGGAATGGCATTTAAATTATATAATGTAAATCAGTTTGACCTGTAAGTCCTTGTCATTATTTAGTGACATTTCCTAGAGAATAAATTGTTTGCAGGTTGGGCAGTGTGGTATGGAGCTTGGCAGAGAGCTATAAAAACAAATTATCCTTTCATTTTATACATCATTTGCTCAGACAGTTGTAAAAATTGCTTCATTTTTGTGTAATAGAGAAGTGTCGTTGAGTGGTTTGCAGCACAAGGGGTGCAGAGCACTGCACTCAGTGCCTGGCTCACACAGGGGCACAGGGAGGGAGCTCTTTGGGATGGAACTGGGGAGGGCAGACACTGCATGGACCTCTCTGTCACCTCCTGGTGTCACCTCCTGGCTCCCAGTGCAATCCAGTGCCAGGAAAAGAGGGCCCCCAGTAGCTCCAGCAGTAACACCTCTTGGTCTGGGAATGTCTGAGCTGGCCCAGTAAAATAGGGCCAGGGATATGTCTGAAGGAGTGCAGTTCTCTAGGACTTCAAATGTAAATCTGAGTCTCAGGGAAACATCTGCCTCCCCCTTGAACACTGGATTTTAAACACCATCCAGGACCAAAGTCAGTCAGTTGTTTGAAAAGCAAGGGAGAGTCACTGGATTGTTTTTAAGGTGTTGGGAGAAGAGGGAATGCTGGCAAAACTCTTCCTGTCTGGTAAATAAAGAATGCACTCAGCTGTATTTCCCCCCTTCTGGGCAGGAGTGAGTGCTTTTGGAAAGGGAAGGAATAAAGCCCTGCATCTCCTACATGATCCATCCTCTGAGGGGAGAGAGGGGACACCTCGCCAGGGTCTGCAGCTCCTCACAAGGGGCAGCTCCGATCTCTGTGAGCAGGGACAGCACCCAGGGAAGGGTCAGGTTGGATCTTTATAGATAAGGTGCTTCCCCCAGAGGGTGGTGGGCACTGACCAGGCTCCCCAGGGCAGTGGGCACAGCCCCAAGGCTGCCAGAGCTCCAGGAGGGTTTGGACACGGTGGGATTGTTGGGGTGTCTAGGCAGGGCCTGGTGTTGGACTGGATGATCCTTGTGGGTCTGTCCCAACTCAGGATGTTCTATGATTCTACATTTTTTACAAGCATTTTTACAAGTTATGGATAAAGGGCACTATCACCATTTCCTTTAGCCTTCTCTTTAAAGGAAAAAGGCTGCAGACTGTTTTGGCACCTTTTTGTTTGTTTGCTTGTTTTGTTGAGGTTTTCCCTTTGGTACTTGTTGGGGGTGCTGTGTGAGTGGGTTTAAGCAAGTTTGAATCTGCTGGAGTGACCACTGTAGTGCAGATTTGCAATCAGAGGTGCAGAGTTGCCTCGGTAGGGCCAAGGCAGGAGATAAATACTGCAGAGCATTTTAAAGTTTGAACTGACCTTGAACAAACACAAAAACCAATTTATCACAATACAAGTTGCCTGGCTGAGGTGTAAACACAGAAACATGTTGAAGGTGCTTTGAGAATCACTATTTTTTTCAAGTGCCTAAGCTGTTCCCAGTCCCTCTGAGTTTAGCCCCTGTCCTTTGCAGCTTAGCCTACAGATTGGTGCTTTCCTGCAGATTCAGGGATGACTCCTGCCTGACAGTCTGTCAGGGCCATTACATTTGCATAGTACTAAATTCTAACAGGAATTAATTTCTTTTAATGGAACATTTACTTCATGACACTTGTAGCTTTGAACATTTTAACTAAAACATAATTTTTTAAGAGATTAAATATTTTCAGACTTTAAAATGAAACTGGTTTTATAAAGTGCTGAAGAACTAGTCTATAAGTAAAGTTAAACTGGCCTATTAAAAATACTATCTCTGCCTTCCTAGATGAGATTAATGTACCAGTGCAAGAATTCTTAGGAAGGCTTTGTCATTATTAATTCATTTGCTAAGAATAATCTCCTGAGAGGTGATAATAAAATTTAATACTTGTCTCTCAACATTCTCAAGCCAATCATGGAGCTTAAAGATGACTGACTGTACAGCTGCAGTCCCCCAAGGCTCCCCAAAGTCCCCCAAAGAGGCACAGTTACTGCAGGTGCCATAGATGTTTGCATGGGGATGTCAGGCAGCTATTCACACCCTAACTTCATTTTATTCCATTTAGTGTGTGCTTCTTTCTGCTGTTTGAGTCTTCATAGACCTTGCCGTGGTTATGTGCGTACTACGCACTAGAAAACACTGAAGCAAACTATGGCCAGTTTTAATTAGCCTGATTATAGGAGTGTCTGTTGCCTGGAATTTTTACCTTTTTTCTGCTATGCCCTTCTCTTGTGTCTTTACATACATTTTAGATTGTAAACTTGCTGAGGGGAAGGCAAGCAAAAAGTCATTTTTTCATTATGGGTATTGAGACAATCCTGAGATACCAAGGCTGCTCTTTAGATAACGATTCTAGACATTGGCTTGGAATTTCAGAGATCTCAATACCAGTAAGTGACAGCATTTCTGTCTGCCATTTTCTGCCCCAAACCCCATCATAACAGAGTTTTCATTCCAAGTGAATGGTGAATGCCAGAAGAGGAACAGATTTTACCATTCAGATTAAATAATTCATGTTATATAAAATACCTATATATCAGGCACAAATCTAAGTCACAATAAGTCCTGAAATATTAAAAGGATTAGAATATAAAATTTATAAATATTCAGGAGCTTTATGAACCCATGAAATACAGAAAGTTTGACATTTCAGTACCCTGTTTTCCTTAAGGTTCCTCATGATGCTCAGTGCATTTTTTATTTGCAGTTGGAGTCTTACCATGATTTATCCACTTTATCTACTATACTTGAAGAAAACGTAGTTGCTTGAGCAGTTCACTCCCTGAATAGAGGCAGAACAATATTTTTGCAGTCTTTTTTTTCCTTCTGATCTGTCACAAGCATTGCAAAAATGCCCCTACAGAGACTTCCTCAGACTTATCACCGTTTGTTTAGGTCAAACACTCCAAACACAGCAGTGTTTGCTGGGAGCATGCAGCTATTAGCAGGAGTCAAACTGTGCACTGGACGGACCTTAACTAACCATCCCCATTATGAGGATAAGAACCTGAGGGAGAGAACAAAGCAGGTAAGAGTCTTCTGATTGTTTAAGCTAATTCTTGTCCATGTCCTCTCTAGTGGCACTTTGCAAATGGCATCGGGTGCTTTACTCACTGGGGTAATTCACTGATATACAGGCCCAGGACTTACCTGCTGTTCTGAACTTTGGGCATCTGCTGACTCCCCTGTGGCTGTGCCTGGGTACTTGGCTTGTCCTGAGGGGACTGGTGGCATCAGGAGATCCTGGTGCCCAGCTCCCTGTTAAACCCACACGGAGCATTTTCTGACTTGCCTACTCCTCCCTTCAGTTCCCAGAGCAGCACATAAGATTTCTGCAGAAAGCACCCTGAGAAACTCCACACAGAGCTGGGGGGACTGTTTCCACCTTCCCTTTCCTGTAATTCATTCTCCATCTGACAGAGCACCATGCAGTGCTGTGCAGTCAGCAGAAGTTCTCTTGGGCATCAGAGCAGCCGTAACACAAACTCCAAGTGGCTACCGAATAAAGCATTTCCAGAATCTATAACTCAAATCACGTGCTTTGTCAGTCTCAGTTCAGGATAGGGGAGGCACGAAAGAGCAAACAAAGAGTTGCCCTGTGTCCTGGAGCTTAGGTGTGGTGTTGTGCAGATTTACCAGATCTACGCCAAGCGCTCTCCGGAGGCCGTGCACGGGATCCTGCGCTCCTTCGGCGCCGACTACGTGATCCTGGAGGACAGCATCTGCTACGAGAGGAGGCACAGCCGCGGCTGCCGCCTGCGCGACCTGCTCGACGTGGCCAACGGCCATGTAAGTGCCACACGCCACATCTAGGGACAGCACGCCCTTTGCTGGACTTCTTCCTGAAGTGCAGTCACGGTTTGAGGTGCCTCGGGGTGTTTGCACTGCAGGCAGGAAAATCTAATGGTGCCTTTCACTGGCCACATTGAACACTGTTTGATTTTAATTTGAGAATAAAAAAGGGGGGATTCAGCTGGGTGGAATAAGTAATGACTCGCTAAGGAGCTTCAGGTTTGCAGTGTGCAAACAGTGCTCCTTCCAGAGTGCAAATCACTCCAGAGCTTCAGCTCCCTCAGGAGCAGTGGGTGGTTGTGTCACTGCACTGTGTCAGGGCAGTTCTCCAGCATTTCTGGGGCTAAGGTGAAACCAGAGCAGACTGCACAAACCAAAGCAGGTATGGATGGACCTCTGACAAGGCAGCTGTATCCATACAGAGACAATACTGTAGATCTTACTGCTTTAAAGCTACTTTCTTCCTCCCCTTTGTTTCATGCTGTTAACAAACCTGGCCAGCCTGACCCTCTGAATGTATTGTCAAAGTTGTTTTTAAATTGTTCTTCTTGCTTGTAACTGTGAATTGGCTAAAGATATCTCACACATCTGTTCCTTTCATTGCAGATCATGGATGGTGTGGGAGAGAATGAACCGGATTTGAAACCTTCACTGTACCCTCGCTTCTGTGAGGAGATTAAAAAAAACCTTCCTTCTTACACCATGCACTTCACCAGAGTGTTTCAAAACAAAACATTCCATGTTTACAAACTTGCCAAGCATAAATAAGGTTTCCAACCACGGCTTCAAGTTCAGTATTTTACTGCTAGGACCCACATTAGGAATTGCAGATGAAGTTTACAAACAGGTTACATTTTTAAGACATTTTACATCAATGGTTTCTTGTTTAATTACTGTGATTTTTTTTTTTAGACAGGTTAGTTTTGATAACTTTTCTGATGTTGCCAAAATTTTCATAAATACATAAAGAAATGCTAGCAGGGACCATTTCAGTTATCAATCCTGACCCTTGGAATAGTTAGGGTATAGTTGTTTTCCAGTTGTAACTGATTGGAAGACAGACAAAGGCAGCAGTGTGGGAGCACTGCCCAGTGCCAGCCTGTGAATCTGCTCAGCAGTTCCGATTTTTACTGTAAAATCACCGAAATTCAGTGAAAGCAGCCCATGCTACTCCTGTTGTGAGTATGCATGATCTTTGTGAATCCTGAAAACAGTCACAAAATGAAGTTTTGTCTTACAGTCCGATCCTCTTTGACAGATCCTTTTGCTCTTTCAGTGCCTCTTTTTTGAATTCTTTGGGAATGTGTGCAGATATGAGTTTCCAAGCTTGAGTGTGATTGCAGAATCAATGAGTGCAGATTCAGCAAACAAGTTTGAAGAATAAAACTTTAAACCTTGTCCAGCATTTTTAGTTTTCAGAGACATACTGTTTTATAACATTAAGTGTTAAATGATGGAGTGTTCTGTATTTCCAGTGAGACTAAAGGCTGGAGCATGCTTGATACATGTTGCATGTTTGTATCCTCATCGAATGCTTGGAACAAACAAGAACCCCAATTTCTCAGTTTGGATTCTCACAACACTATTTTCTGTATATACTTTCTGAACTACAGGGCATCCTTTTTCTTCCCGTGAAAATCCCAGTAGGATGTCAAAATTGATCACTGCCAACCTTACAAAAGAAAAATTCATCCCTAAATTGGCAGGAGACTTCAGTATTTAAAATACATTCAGCTACTAGAGTTTTGCTTTGTGTTATTTCAGACACAAAGCTAATGTTTTAGCACAAAATCATTGTGTCCTTGCTCTTTATCCTACAACAGAGACTACCAGTATTTTAAAATTACCTGGATGATTAAGTGAAGCTATGCCTCAATGCTCAGAATTTTGTGATTTGTTTGTACCTTTTTTATCAGCCAGAACTTTGTGAATTGTATTTAATTTCTGAATGCTGTGGAGGTACCACATGGCTTTTGCTGGGCTTTAGCACTTCTTTGGTTTTAGACTGAAATTAGAGATTAAATCTGGGAGTCTCACGGTACTCTCCAGCTTGAATTAGACATCCACCAGGATCATTTGTTTCTTGTAAAAAACACAGTTGTAATAATCAAGTGCCTCTAGGCCCAGGTTGAATGAACATTTGAACACCTATAAGAGTGTTTGTGGCCTGTGCAAATAACTCAGTTACAGTAATTACCACTGCAATTAATTTCTAATGATGGGAAACTGAAAGTGCTACAGATAGCAAACTCCACATTTAATTTAATCAAGATGTGTAATGAGATTAGCTTTCACAACTGAGCTGGGTTCAAATTCCAAGTGATTTAAGTGTTTTCCCTTTTCAGCTGTAGCAAGGTAAATTACCACAGAGCTGGAGATGGTTATGTCACATGCTCAAACAATTTTATATTCAGCAAATACTCATTAAACAATGTTGGACATCTTTCTGCATTTCTGGCTGCCACAAAAGGCGAGTGTGCTGTAGTCAGGGTGTGTTAAATCACACTCTGACAGGAGCTGGGCTGTTACACTGAGCAGCTGAAACTCCTCAGTAATTCCTAGCCTCTATCCCTTAATGAGGTTGGAGACCACTGCAGCTTAACATAATATAATAATAAAACATTTTAATCAGTATTAAAACTTTAATTAGGCCTGTAATGATGCATGGCTGTTCTTGCTGCCAGCCTGGGTCAGTGAATCCCTCAATGAGTGCCTTCAGTAACTGAAAACAAGCACAGGAAAGGTAAAGTATGTCTGGGCTTTGCTGGCTTGTTGTAAAATGGATCTTTCTGGAAAGGTGCAGGAACTTTCCTCTGGTGGAGGTGAGGGATTCCCAGGCCCAGTGGTACCCTTGTCATCTTCACAATTTACTTGTACATAACAGCTAAGAAGTCCTGACTGTAACAGTAATTCTTTTTAAAAACACTTTGTTCAAAAATGCAGTCTCTAATGTTGCCAAAGGAGAAATTTAACCTTTTCAGAGAAGCTACCAAGTGCACATTGGTTTGGTTTATGAAACAGAAAGACTTATTATCAGAAAGACTGTGAGAAAGGTTTAACACATAAGGGATATTCCAGGGACTGCAGTGCAGCATTGAGACACCAACCTCCTTAAACCAGGACATCCACTAATGCCAAGGAACAAAAGCACTTACCAGAGCTCAGAGGAGCAGCACCAACACCAAGCCGGCCCCGGGGAGAGGGAGCAGCTCCTCCCCGGCCCTGTTTAAGGCTGGCTGCGAGGGCAGGGGCAGCTGGGAGGGAGCAGGGATGGGGCAGAGGCTGCACCTCCCAGTCCCGGAGCTGGGTGTGAGCCTGAGCCTTCCGGGAGGCAGGTGGTGTTTTCATGGATAATTATTTGATCTGCTTCCCGTGTCTTGCTGGGATCTACATTCACTGCATTAGAAATGTGCAATTTTTGTTAAAATAACTCCATATCCCTGAATGACATCATCCTGATGCACCTTATTTCCAAGTGGTTGCCCTGGCATCACTGTCCCCCTGTATTAGGGATGATCCACCCCCAGGAACAACCCTCCTGGCAGTGCATGGACCAGCCCTTACTGATAACTGGCAGTGGGAAGGGCAGGGACAGGGCATGTGTGTTCCTTGGTGCCCACAAAGACTTTCAAGCTGCACGTTATCAGTGGGATTACGTCATAAATTAAATTTTTTAGATTCCAGAGACAAAATGTGACCAAGGAGCTGAATGTTTTTAGGGGAGAAAAGCCTTTGAGATCCGTAAGTGTATTTTCATTTCTTGTTTCAGTGTTCTGCTGGTGAGATCTAACATAGTTCTTTTATAATATGTTGTTGTAAAGAGATGTAATGACTCTTGTATACTAAATAAATTGTGTAATTTGAAAATCACATTCTGCTTGTCTTTCTGTTGGGATGGATTGAGAAAGGCCTGGTTAGGGAACCGGCTTTGTTTCAGTCCATAGGGAGGAAAGCAGAATATTTTTCCACAGGAAGTTTTGACTTTTCTGGAGCTCATTCCATTGTGTCTGTTACTGTGTGTTTTGGAATCAACTTTATGCTTTAACAGCTCGCTGGGCTTCCTTTCCCTCGTACAAGTTAAAGGTGTCAGCCAGGATTCCTCCCAGTCCTCACCCAGTGCATGGTAATTCCAGCAATGTCAGTAGGCTGAGGCAGTTTCTCCATTTAAATCAGTAGAATTTGCTTTGACCAGTAGGGATCTGCTTGTTTCCACATTGTAGCTCAAGTTTAGAATTGGTAATGAACAGAAATGTGCATTCTTTGGGAGTGAAAAAGCACATTATCAAGGGCTTGGTGTGCAGTGGGAGGTCCTGATGTCGGAGTCTCTTGGCAGGAGAGTGGGATGTGCAGAGCTGGAGGTGCAGCTGCCCAGGGTGGCTCTATCCCACCTGTGGTGCCCCAGGGCAGGCACAGCTTCCCCTGTGCAGGACTGACCTCAGGGAGGGTTTGGCACCACTGTTCATTAGGTACAGACTGGCCTGCTGTAAAATTAAATTTATGGGATGCGATCCCCACATCCTATTGTGTGTGCTTGCACAGAAGGGATCCTGGGCTCCAGAATCTCCTTGTTTAAATCCCCAGGAAAGGCCATGGGTTTTGTATTTCTGTAATTAAGAAAATGCTCAACTTTCTTCTCACCTAATCCTACTCCTTTACAGCCACGTTTCCCCTTCTAAACCTGCTGGTCAGTAGGTCAGACCTAAGGACAATCAGCTTTGGATGGCTTGGCTCCATGTTACATACTTGGGATGTTATTTTAACAGGGGAATACCACAAAGATTAATGTAGTTGACAGGCAGACAGATTAAATACTAATATCCACATGATTATTTAAATTTCAGACCTTCACAAATATTTTAGACTAAATAAAATGTTCTTACTACATGTTTAAAGTCTGTAAAGAACATGGAAGAAGATTAATAAAAGTACCAGATTAGTGAAAATCCCAGTACCTAGGGACCCAATGTGGTTTTTTATGTCACGTTTTTCCTTCCCCCCTGCCCCCTAGCACAGCTTTCCATGGGCAGCCAGCTGTTCTCTCCAGGAGCCATGGCAGAGCTGTGCTGGGATAAGCCTTTTGGAGAGGCACTGACATATTTGTGTGTGTCTGTAAATGCTGAACAAGTGAGGATATGATTTCAGCAATTGCACAGTAATTAAAAGAGCAGCATGCAAATTAAAGGAGATAAATTAAGTGAACTAATTAGTAATCTCTGGAAAGAGGAAGAGTAGGCTTTAATAGGGCATGACAGCTGCAAATGAGTGTGTCCTATTACTGAGATTGTATCGACACGAGTTCCTAGAGCAGCTTTGAAATGTTTCCTGCCCTTTTGTTTTATGGTGTATGTTCTGTAGAAGGCCTGGCTGGCTGTGATTACAGAGGCAGCTCCCAGGCTGGGGTGTTACTATTGATGTCTGGTTACAAATGAGGGCCACAGCTGGAACGGGGGAGGAAGCAATAGTAGAGCACTAACATTTGGGAAGAGCACTGAGACATCTCCACCTCAGCAGCTCTGCAGCTGCTCTGTGTGACCCACCTGCCTGGGGGGCTCCCAGGAGACATCGTGGGGCTTGTTTTCAGCCTCACCCAGGGACCAGTTCAGCACTTCAGAGCTGGAGGAGCAGCTCTGACAACTGGGACTGAGATCTCCACTCTGCAGGCTCTGGGAGCAGGCCTGTGCCCCCCTGGGGAAAACTCCAAAGTGGTGACATGTCCTGGGAGTGTGTAACCAGAACCTGAGTCCAGAGCTCAGTCAGAAGCTTTTCAGGCAGCACAGCACCCACGACTCACATCTGTGGAGGTATCTGATCAAAACTGAGAGAAATAATTCAAGAGCCCACACTTCAGTGGACCTTAAATACAAGCGAGGCAGAGACAGCCTGCACAGAGGGCTGGTTTATTATTTATATGGTGCCTTAGATGGGCAGGACACTTCACTGGCAAATAAAGTCAGTCTTGGCCCCAAGGAGCTTACAGGCTAAATTAAATTAAAACCAGCCAAAGCAAGAGCATGTCCATAGGTCTGGGAAGAACACAAGGTATGCAACAGAATTACTGCTGTTTGGGGAAGGAATAGATTTTAGTGCATAATACTCACTTAATTTCCCATATCCTGTTCGTGACTGCTGAGATCAGGAAATACAGGAGTTGGCACACCAGATTTATGAACACTGCAAGATGTTTCAGCCAAGGTTTCCTCACGTGTCAGTCAAATTACAAAACTGTAGGCTCTGTCCCTTCTGTGAACTGGAACTGCTGGGTGTGGGTAAAACTGGGATTTAGCTTTTCCAGAAGAAAATGCTCACCACCTGCAGTGTGTACCCAGTGCTTAATGGTGAGCTCAACATCTTCCAGTGTGTCACAAATGCATGTGAGAACAAGGTACTGTGTGAACATTTCTCACTGGGGAGATGTACAAGTTAATCTGGCCTGCAGGCGGCATGCACATATTTATGGTTTTAAATATCATATAGAAATAAAGGCCAGATTCCCAACACAAGCTACTGATGCAACTGTGAACAAAGCAGTGTTAATGTCTTTTGCAATACACTGTCTCATGCTTTGTTTCAATGAAAAAATTGAAATCTAGGATATATTCATATTAACATCAGATAATATATAATGTACATATTATATACAGTTTACATATTATAATAGATATAATTTACATATAATACATAAACAGCACGGCTTAAGATTTTGGGTTTGCTGCACTGTACTCCATTTAGCTGTACAACTGGTCTCAAAAAAAAAATTTTAATTTTGTGGCGCCTTCTTTCTTCCAAATATTGTCAGGTTTAAGAAAAATCCAGCACAGTACCTGGACATTAAATGGTCTGAAAGAAGCACTGATAATTTAGAGCATAATCTTCCCCCCCGCTACTGCTGTTAGTTTTTACCTGTGTTTCTCTGTCCCAGAGTTTTGTTTGTCACAGGATTTTATGTTTAAAAGTCCCAGTGGTGTCTGAAGTTCTTTTGGTACACAGGAAAGACCTTCAGTGTTCTGAAGGGTAGTTTGACAATATCCTAGGAATGCAAGGTTTTTTCTTCACTGGAAATGCATCTGGATCCCAAATCATCTCCTCCTGGCACAGCATTGCTTGGCTACAACCACAGCTGGTCAGTGATTTACAGAACAGTCCTGTCAGCCTCTCAAACCTAATTCCTGCAATGCTTCTGTCAAAGGAGGTTGAGAAAAACATGAGGGGCACGACTGTAGATGCAAAAGACACAGTTCAGGCTGGTCCTTAGTTTAGGGTTCCATTAGGAATGAGAGATTATGGTGAACAGCAGTGTTTCCTTCTGAAATTCCTACCTGGCCTCTTCCTTAGGAGAAGTATTCAGTTGTAAGCAGCTGTCTGGATGTGTTGTGCCAGTTTCTGCATTTGTATGACAGGATAAAGGGATTTCATTACAATATAACTGAAGTTCAAATCACCATCCATCTGCTTCATTCCTTTACCTGGATCCAGGGACTCTCACCCGCACCATGTCCAGTGAGCAGGTGGATCTCTGGGAAACAAGGGGGATTTAATACAACATGGACTTGATTTGCACAACAAAAACACAATGTGTTTTTTTTCTCCAAATAACTGCTAAAGCACCGACTGAAGCAGCACACCCAGCACACTTCCCTGGGGCTCTGAGCACACCCCAAGCTGTGTGAGGGGATCTCTGAGTCAGGCACTGCTTCAGTAAAAAAACATCTGTACTTCTCACCACTCTATGTGACTGACTGAGTACCCCAACTTCTCCCTTGATTCCTCTCAGTAAGTTTATATCCAAAAACATGAATGTTCAGAATATCCCAAGATTAGCTTTCTCCTTTTTCCATTAGCTGCCAAGAGGGGCTCCTTAGAGACTCTGAATCCCTGTTGTAACAAGTTAAAAAGGGAGGGTGGGGGTAGGACACAGCAGGAGCATGAAGAACTTCACCTTTGCTTCCAACACTGAAGACAGGAGATGTGATGACCTACATGTCTCCTGCATCTCTCTGCGAGTAGAGTTCGCTCAGCTTCTCGAACTTGGGTCCCCACTCTTTGATGTCGTCGCAGAGTGTCCCCTCGTGCAGGCCGGCTGAGCTCAGCGAGCTCAGGCTGCCCGCTGCCGACCCGGCGCCCTCGGTGCAGAACACACGGACAGAGTCCTGGGGCAGCGCCTGGCCGTGCCACTCGGCCTGTCTGAGCACACCTGACAGGAACCAGCCCAAGTCTCTGCTGGGCAAAGCGGCTCCGGCAGCGGCGGCTGCTCCGGGCGGGCTCTGCGTGCCAAGGAGACCCCTCCGCTGGGATGGGGGTTCTGTCCTCTTGCAGAGGGAATAGGCTGGGCTGGCCTGCACAGACACCTGCAGCTCTGCCATGTTGTAGGCATCCTGCAGAGAGAAATCAGTCACAGCACGTTAGTATCAGCTGGAGGTCCCAACAGTTCATGTTCTAGCGGAAATAAAGAAGGGATGATCCCAGTGCATTCAGTGTGGACACCTGGAGGATTGGGAGTTCAGCTGACCTAAGAAAGCCAAACCCCAGAACACCTGTGCAGTCTGAACTGCTATGGTTAGGGCCAAAATCAAGTCTGGTTTCATATCAGAAGCTAGATAAACTCTGAGCACTGTACAGCAGCTCAGCTACCAGGGGAATCCATAGCAGGGACACTTTTCATCATACACAATTTGAGGGGGAATTTGTTCCAATACAGACTTGAGGATCATCCTTTCAGTGAACTAGGGGATATTAAAATCACCCTTCACTGCTGTTAGTTATTCATTAAAACGACACATTTCTTTTGATTGTAAACCCTTGAGCTGGCTGTCTACAAACCCACCTCAGCCCTTGCCTCTGGGTCCACAGCTGGCTTTTAACAACATAACGTGTTGGGTTCAGTGTGTACTCAACAGTGCACCGACCCCCTGCAATTTCTATGAGCTCCTCACTTCTCTGAGGGACAGTTTTATTTATTTCAGGCACAGAAACTCCTTTCTAAGACATCCTCTTGTCCCCACAGCCCTACCCTCTGCCAACACAAAACCAAAAGTCTCTGGTCCAACTGCCCTTGTGATCCTTTTGTTAAGGTAACATTAGAACACAATTAAGTTGGTGTAATTCTGGGTATTTTGTGGTGGGTTTTTTTAATCTAGACAATCAGTTAGGTTTTAGCTTGGAAAGTTTTAGCTGCAACCCCAGTAACTGTTAAATCTGAATAATTTAGGAGGAGTATAGAGAACCCAGAAGAGGCTTCACTCCAAGAACTATTTCTTCAGGCAGAGTAATAGCCTCACATGGAGATCATCAAGTCACTGATTTGATTCTTCTGCTTAAAATAAGGAGTGCATTTTAAGAACTCTCCAAAAGCAATTAAACATGTCATACAGTAACTATGGATTTCCTCAAAGAGACCTTCTGGGGGTAAAATAGCAAAATACTGCAGAGGAAGTTAATCTGATTAAGGAAAACAGGATTTATTATAGCTGTCTGTTATCACATGGAAAATATCCCTGTGTTTATTACATTCCCACTAATTCACCAAGAAAATAAGGATATTCTACAAGTAAGAGTATTTTCTTAGGTGGCCTTGCAAACACTCTGTATATTTTGTAACTAAAAATTCTTTAAGATATTTGAAATTTTGGGACAGGTCAAATTTAGTACCTTTTTAAATCACTGGCTTTTTTTGACCCATCACATTGGGTGCCATGACTTTTATTCCCTCTGCAGAGTCACACCACCCCTTGAATCCAGGAAATGCACAGTTTCTAAGGTGACAGTGAAGTTTCTTACCTTTTTTGACATTAGCAAACATCTGTGGGTGAATAAAACCAAACCCACCAGCTGACAGTTCCTGACTGCTAAACTCACTCTCCAGGTTCCTTTCAATATGCACACAGGATCACTTGCTTTAAGACAAATTAAAAATGAATAGGCACTTATCTCTGCTTAGGAAACACAGCCCCTCGTGTACAGAACCCTACAAATAATTCATCTGCCAATTGCAGGGCTGAATCAGCAGAACAAAGGCCGAGGACAAACCATCAAATGGATTTTCCTTAGCACGGTGAGCCACCAGTCCCCTCTTAATTATAACAAGAGTGATCCTTACTTCGTCTTGCTCCCCACCCCCTTCTTCGTTGTAGTTGAGGATGTTTTCCCTGATGTCCTCCAGATCCTCAGGATGTGCAGATCCGTGGTAGACCCCTCCATGCAGAGCCTTGCGTGTCTTCCAGTGAGCCCAGAGGAACGCAGAGCTGAGCAGAGCTGTGGGAACACAGGAGCAGAGCATGGTGCAGCACCAGCAAAACCCCAGTGCAGTGGGGCTTTCCCAGCAAATAGCTGGGGTTTGCACTCTTTGGTGCATTACACAGGAACATCAAACACAGGGGGAAAGCCTTTAAAGAGCATTTTGCAACACCCTTTAAAGTACAACTTGAAGTTGTTAAAGACCTGGATGAGCCAAGTGGTGTCTCTGCCCTGTGTGGAGTTGAACTGTGTCACAGAGAAGGCATTACAGAGGGGGAGCACGGAAGTAACAACACGGTGACAGGAACAGACACAATTACACAGAAATGAAACACAAAAACACAAGACAAAAGAGGAAATCATTTTTTTATGTTTTACTAGAAAAAAGATTAGGCACGTTTTGCCTTAGCATCCATGAATTTAAACATTTTCCTTAAATGCTGAGGTGCATTTTAAACACGCTGACATCAGATACTGAACATTATATAAACAGAAACTTGTGTATCACTGAATACCATAAATTAACAATGCAATGAATTAAAGAACTGGAATCTCTTACAGAGTATCTACGTGGCAGGAGGTCTGTGGAGCAGCAGCTAAATGACCTGGGCACTGAAACTGGGATAACAGAAACAGAGGTCCATGCCCTGCACTCCTCTAACACAATGATCCATTATCCACCTCAGCTATCTGGGATTCCAAAAGCTGTGATACCACGTAGCTTCCCACCAATTTGCTGCTCGTATTTGCATGGCAAACATAGTATCTAGCAGAGCTGAGGAACATGATGGCATTTCAGGTAGCTACACAGATGGATTCCAAAGAGTCCACAATACATTTTCATACTACAACTTCTGAATGAAACTGCATTTGCACTGTAAAAAGCCAGGAGAAAAATCCTATGTCCTTACTCAGGCAAACTTCAAATTGAATAAACAAGAAAGACTCCAAGATGTGATCCCTCCTCACCAGTAAGATCCTTCTCTTTTGACTTTTCTTTTTGAGATTCAATGCCTAAGCCTGAAGATGGCTGAGGAAGCCAAAAGCAGCTGTTTAGGAGCTGGGACACAACTGGACAGATGCAGTCTGCTCCTGCCTCACCAAGTGTATTCCCATTGCCCTGCACGTTTCTCCTACACTGAAAACTCTGTCTCATGCTCAGCAGTATTTGAAACAATGCTTATCTGGTAGCAATTTCCACTCTTGCTGTTCAGTTGCATTTGCTTCCAATTATGCATCTGAACAGCTCCTCAGCAATGAAGTGAAAAACGTGCAGAGAACAAAACCACAGAGACCTCCCACAGCCCCCAGACGTGGATTCACTGAGGGACAGGTGCACGTGGGGATGACAAATCAGCTACTGACAGAGCCAGGACCACAGCAAAGAAATGAAGGCAGAGTCAAGTCTCCATGAGGAAATGGAGTCTTCCAGCAGGAGGATGAGATGGCGAGTGCTCAGGACAAGACGGACCCTTGGGTGGGCTCACCAAAGGTAATACAAGACGTAGTTGCCGTAGCTACCTAAGAGCGCCAGGAAGCAGACGCAGATGGCGAAGAGGGAGCTGAAGCTGAGCCCCGTGTCCTTGTGGAAGATGGCCAGGGTGACCTCGCAGTGGTGGCCGGTGTAGCCGTCGGGGCAGTGGCACTGGAAGGCGGTGGGCGAGCGCGCGGTGCAGGTGCCGTAGTGGCAGGGCCGCTCCGCACACGCCGTGCGCACGCACTGCCGGCCAGAGGCGTTCTCCACCTCCAGGTGGCCCGGGGGGCAGCTGCAGGGAACAGGGGGACATGAGACCACTGCACTCAGAGGAGCGGGCATGACGACAGCACTGAGCTTGAAACCAGCTGATGACGCTCTAAGTACTGCGAGTAATTATGTGAAATAATTAGGGGATTGTCCTCCTGACCCAGCCATACAACAGTGAGCTCCACAACTTTTAACCCTTCTGGCTGGGGCTCTCAGAACGTGGGTAGTTCCACTGGCTTCTGCAAGAATATCCTCGTGACCAACAGCTGGATTAGGGTCTGCAGTTCTGGCTAGGTAGGACAAGCTATGCCACATTCTTTGTGTTTCCCAAGTAAGAAAACTCCGTTTGTGTGGACAGTGACAGCGAGGAATGTTTGCAAACACTGACATGTGTATGTAAGAAAAGTGTGCATTTGCACAGCACAACTAACTGGAATTAGTGTCCTAACCCCACCCCCAGCCACACACAAGGATCTGGGCTTAATAGTGCAACATTTCTAACATAGCCCGAGTGGCCTGGAAGGGAACAGAGGTGACAGCCTGAGACAGTATAAGGTGTCAGACACCAACAACAGAGGCAGGCAGCCAAAACTGTTCCAGAATCCTTGCAGCCAGGCTGCTTCACATCAGCTGAGGGTGGAGGCTGTAAGGACAGGGTAACCTGCTGCCTGTGCAGGCATCCAGCTCTGTGTTCCACTGATTTGATGGGATTGCCAGTGGCAGCCTTCAAGATGCAATCCAGCACCCACCCTTTCCCACCTCAGTCTGGAGGGGTTTGTGTTTCTATTTCCACCACTTACCTGCATTCATGCATCATCCACAAATCAATACAAATAAATTCCTGGTTACAAGGGTTATTCCTACAGGCCTCTGAAGAACAGCCTTCTCTGACACCTTGGGCACTCAATACTGACACCAGCTCCTTCCCCTGAGTGTCCAGAGGGATTCTGTAGCTGTTAAATCTGACATCTTTCATACATCCTGGAGCAAGGCAAAAAGAGATAGGTTTAAAAGTCATTCAGCAAAAAGGATGTGAAGCAGCTGTAAGATTTGGCAGCTTATGTTTAACAAAGGACCCAGGCTAACAAAGTTTAAATCCAGGACTGAATTTAGCTGAACTTTCATAGCATTTTTCGACTAAATTTGCTAAAGTTTTGATCAAGATTCCTGGTTTTCCACTTTGAGGGCCTTAAAGTTTCAACTACTTAACAGCAACATTAATGGTCTTAATTAAAATTATCTTCATGTAACCATTTGACTTATTTATTTATTTAAAAACAAATACTATTACTCCCATAAATAAAAAATTCAAAATATGGTCCTAGTTCTCATCATAAACTTTATTTATTGGAATACTTCTAGTAAAGCAATAGAAAATCTTTTTCTAAATAATTTGTGATACACTTACATTGTAAATTATTCTTCTATCTAATTTTTCTCCTGTCAATTTTGTGTTATTCACTGAAGTACCTGGTGAAAACATGCCCATCTTGTTTTGAAAGGATTGTCTAGAACCTGGTTAAAGAAGTGAAGGGCATGGGACAGGAGTGACCCACAGACACCAGGCACATCTAACTCAGCGGTGGCTGCCAATAAATGCTGTGCTGCCTTGCTGTGCATTACTTATACTGTGGTGCTAGACAAAGGACAAGCTGAGCAGAGAGCTAAGAGCTGTCATGGATATCCCAACCTTACAGTTCTCTGTATTTCTCTCCTTTGTGTAGCTGTTCAATTTCCAGGCTGCAAACTGACCTGTTTTCAACAGACACCATGACTTCGTCCATTCAGTTGCTGAAGAATTCAGATTGTTAGCTCTAATTCAATAAACCATTTCTAATTTTAGTTAATGCTTTGACTGAATGTAAAATCCAGTTCTACAAAGGCAATTAACCACAGTTTGGTGTATTTGGAAATACTCCTTTCAGATGTATTTGGTAGGGAGGGAGAGCTGCTGACAGAAATGGACAGAACCATGCACTGAGCCAGTTCTGTGTATCTAATGCAGTGAGCCATCCACAGTCCACTTGCGAGAAGCTGGTGGATCCCCAGGTATAAACACTCTACAGCCATGTGGAGAGGTGACCATCTCTGTTTCAAGTGCAGGAGCTGACCACATTTCCATGGTGTACATCCCTGCTGTACCTTTTCCTAGCCAGAACAGCTTATTTGTCCCTGTTGCAAAGCATTATGCAAGAAATCTGTGTGCTTTGGGTTCTACACAAACAAGAAACCTTCCTGCAATATGCCCCTGTAACCTTCATTTTTACAGACCCACATTCTCAACAGTGAGATCAACAATTCCTACCTTGAAAACTCCTGTTTTGATTGAATGGGTAGGTGTTTCCAAGGACCAAGCTGCTGGGGTCAATCACAATCTCTTTGTACAGTCCTGCTGCTTTCATGATCTCTCTCTTCCCACCTCCTTCATAAAGGCGAAGAGTAAACTCATTTTCATTTCTCTCCAGTGTGATATGATGCCATTCACCATTATCAATGTGGTAGGAGGGAAGGCTCACAGAATAGTCTCCATCACCCAGATTGTATGAGACCACTAAGAGTCCCTGAACAAGCTTAACAAACAGCAAGAAAAAAAAGCAATTGCTTGACATTTGGCCTGTAACTTCAATCTTAAAGCCTTTTCTTTAAATTTAAGGTATGTTTACACTGCACACACTGGTGCAATATACAAATATTTCAGGTGCTACTGAACTAGGCACCCTAAATACTGGTAGCAGTGAACTCACAGTAGTATCCAAGGTGAAAAATTTTACTCTGCACTCTCCTGCACAGATTTATGAGGTTCTTCAAATAGTTGAGAATCTGGTGTATCACAGCTACACTGACAGCTCAAACCAACTTAGCTGAAGAGATGGCTTGTTCAGTGATGGGTGTAAATGAGAAGGCTGTCATTTTGAAAGCCTGCCATCATCAGAACTGCTACAGGCACCTGGTTGGCAGAGTCTGAACTACACAGGATGGGCCACACGGTTCAACAGGACACCAGGGTACACACCCTTGTCATCCTGGCGTGTATAGAAACTGCATTTCACTGCAAATGGCAATAAATTCCTTTGAAATCCACTGGGACACCACAGTTACGTGGTCAGTATCTCAAGCAAAGGATCAGATCTGTGTGTATCCATAAAACAAACTCCGAAGTGTTTGTGCTGAGCAGAAGGGTTTTCATTCTATTTCCAGCTCCTAAGCTGATGTTTCTCTGAGCTGCCCCTGGCATGGCTGTAACTCCATGCTATCAGGGTTTCAGATGCCCTGCTCACCTGCAGGGTGATGTGCTCATCCTTCCTCCGAGACAACATGCTGGTGATGACCCCGTGGGGCTGCCGCGTCCGGACCATGGCCTCGAACAGCGTCCTGCGGGCCGAGATGCTCACCGGGAGCTGGTACCTGATGTGTCCTCCTGCCTCAAATGTGTATTCCTTGGCAGCTAAAAGGGATAAAAACCCTTGTGAGCAGAGCAAAATATGGCTTCCCTTATCCTCATGATGAAAGTAAAAGGACAATTGCAATGCACAGCACAGATCCATGAGACAACTTGTCTTTTGGGACGTGTATACACCTTCATGTATTGCCACGGCTTCCCCAGTCACTCTCACACTTCATCTTTCTCTCTACAGAGCTGTTCCCTCACCTGACTTGGTCCTGCTAATGCTCCTCCTTGCAATGCTCACATGGGATGACAGCAGGAAAGCAGCAGCTCTGACCAAGAGACTGCAGACCAAGCACTAAGTACCACAACCAGATTTCACAACCTGCTATTTTACAGTTGTCTTACTGCTGCAAACTTTGGCTCCATGAGAGCTAAAGATCCTCCTATTCCCAAAGCACAGATCCTTAAGGCAGCAGAGTCAATTCCTGACACCAACAGAGCAGTGATTTCTATTTCCAGCTGTGGGATTTTAATTCTGCACAGAAAGTGGTACTGCCACACTCACATTTTTAGGTTATTAGATAGTTCTGAAAGTGTAAACAGATGCAAACCAAAAATTATGACACAATCAGATAATTTTTTCAGCATTTTTTGTCATGCAGTCTCCATTTTACAGTTCTTGCACAAACACCCTCAGGATTAAAGAAATAATCCAAGGCAGAGAAATTAATTTCTCAAAGGGAATTAGGAAAGACATTGTTAACAACCACACTGAAACGTGGCTTTACACGATGGAAACATCAGGAACCACCTCAGCAATCATTACCTGCAGACATTTGATGTTTTCTGTACTGTAAACCTTAGCAGCCTATGACTAAGGAAAGAGAAGAAGAGGCTTCACCTTTGTCACAGCGATAGCCGTGGTACCCTGGCAAACAGTGACAGGCAAAGGAGCCCCAGTCGCCCAGACAGCGCCCGTGAACGCCACAGGACGAGGACCCCATGGTCTCACAGCTCTCATCCGTCAGGGTGCACCCAGGGAAGCTGTTCAGGGACTCTGCAGGAGACTGAAGGTCATACACCTTCAAGAGAAAATCGTGTGGCACCAAATATTATTCAAGAAACACTTATACTTCCTTTTTAAACAAAAATAGCTGCATCACTCTGCTGTCTGTTGCTCATCTGCGCTGCTGAAGTTGCTATGTTTGCTTTTTGACATTCAGGCTTCAACTTATTTTATCAAGAGCATATTTTGCCTTTGAATAAGATCAACAGACTATGAAAGCAAAAACCCCTAATACGTCCCAATAAAGCAGACAGCTGGCATAAATATACCCTTATACAATTGCCATTCAGAAGTTCCCTGAAAGTGCAAAAAGCTTAGAAAACAGCTGCATGAAGCAGGGGATAAAAAACCACACAGTTCCTGGCTCATTAATACATCTGCTTCTAATGGGAAACTAACTTTTCAAGGTAGTTACTCTAATTATGACGGAAACATCCAGAATTTTCCTGTATTTTACATGGACACACATGGGCATTGAATACACTAATGGAAGCAGAAGTTTCAGGTATAATACAAATCTCCCAAAACTTTAATAAAGAAGTTTGTTCCTTTGTTAAAGCAGATGTTGCACTGCTCTTACCTGAGTATCCAACACCAAATTGCGCAAGCAGCCAGAGAAATGTTTGTGCAGCAACTGTGGGTAGGAGTAGGGCAACGATTCTTTCACACCACCCAGCTGCAGAACATGGTTCACATTCAAATACCTTTAAAAACCATAGAAAAAATAAAAATAGATGTGCATCTACTGTCTAACATAGACATTACATAATAAGGGAGATAAATAAATAACTACCCTGCACTCCCAAATAATACAGGCTTTATAAAATCACAATAGAATGCAACTACTTTATCTTCTTCCTTCTCTGAAATAGCCAGTGAGCAGAAGTTGGCTCCTTAAAATGCAGGGTATTTTTTCTAAACATGACAGTGAAATCTATTGGAGGTTTCACTGTGTGACAGCATTACAATTTGGATATGTTTGTGTTCAGTTTTTCTTATATTTTTCCCTTTTTTGTGTACTCCTTTCAAGACCAAGAGGTACTCCATGCAGCTGCTGACAAGGCTTTATCCCACTGCTAATCAGAACACTTGCTGGGCCAATCTATTCTGCAGCTCAAGTATCTCTGTTAGTACAAAAGTTTCCCTAAAATATAAACTGAATATTCCTCACTGCAACTTTAGGCCCTGTACAGAAGAGCTTCTCTAAATCCTCTTTGTACCATTCTTTTATATACACTGAGACTTATATCTCTCCTCAGTTTTCCCTCCTTTCAGTTAAATGACCTCAATCCCTTCATTCTTGATAGGTCTTGCTCTCCAGACAAGCTGCTTACAGTCTCTGCCCTTCTCTGGACTGTCTGCAGCTGGTCCATGTCCACCCTGCTCTGTGGGGCTCAGCCTGGAGCCAGGACTGCAGCTGAGGGCCAGAGGTGCTCCTCAGGGTGGAAGGACTATTTTCCATGCCTTAGAGACACACACATGTTGAGGTGTTTCTGTGCAGTGCTCACCTCTTTCATGTTCATGTGTCAGGGCAGGAAAAGTCAGTCCAAAGGAGGATGGAGCTCTGAGCAACTTGGTCTAGTGGAAGGTGTCCCTGTCCATGGCAGGGGGGTTGGAACTGGATGGTCTTTAAGGTCCCCTCCAACCCAAAGCACTCTGTGATTCTATGGCTCAATTATTCTTTGCTTCCTGATTCAAGTTTTCCAACTTCTTCAGTTCTAACTGAGGCTAAGGGCTGACCCCACAGTACAAGCAATTCAAATCACCACGGTCACCGTTGCATCTTGGCTGGATTCCCTCCCTGGAAAACAAGCCCAGGTGGGTTTTGTTGCAGTAGGAGACCCTGCAGCCCACAATCAGGCACAGCAGCAGCAGCCCACTTGAATCAGCAGCTCATGCAAGTGCACCAGGCTGGGCATGGATCTACGTGCACCTTCTCTGACTGCTATAAAGGCAGGAATCTTGGATCAGCAGGAGACTCTGATGTGTTAGTCTGCCATAAGATGTTTACTCAAGGCTGTCAGCAGGAACCCTCAGACTCAATCCAACCAGAGAGCGATTGGTTGAGGATACAGAGTCATAGCCATTAAAAAGTCAACTAGCCGAAATTCATGAGGTTTATCAAGAGCAGGCTTATAGTGACTTCATAAACAGAGAGAAATTCTGCAGGCAAAGGATGGTACACAAGAGCTCCAGTGTTAACCCCACAGTGCTCTGGGGTTGACACTTAGCACTGCAGCATCACTTGGGGGAAAACTAGTTCCTTAAAATTTGTTCAGTGCTCTAAGGTCCAGGCTTGGCCTAGAAGGTCCTAGAGAAAAGGAGATACTTTTATGCTCCCAGTCATTAACAACTTGGCTTCAATATGAGAGGTAAAATGTTCAGAGGCCTTAGAACAACTGTGTGCCAGGGAGCGTGTGGAGATGTACCTTGCCCTCCGTGGGACGGAGCCGGACACCTCGCAGTTGGAGCGATCCTCCGTGGAAAGCCACTTGCCCACCCCTTCTATCTCTGAGACAACAGCAGCACTGCACTGATCCAGGGTGAACCGAACATCCTGCACCAAACACAGGGTCAGCCAAATAACAACTGCTGCAAAAGGCAATAAACAACTTACATCACATGGTCATCTTTATCATCCTGCACACCATCAAGAAAAAAGGTGGTTTTTCTCCCCCGTTGTTTTCCATTTTGCAATAACCAGTGAAGCAAAAATGGAACCATTTAGCAAAACAGGCACTTAACTCTGCATTTTATTTATGTTTTTGGGTAGTTCAATCACTTACACAAGACCTGTAACTTCATTTCCAAATAAATAATTTTCTTTTTGTGCATAGGTAATTGATTTCAGTGTCCAAATGTGTACGTTGCATGTGCTAATTACAACTGAGCTTTTATGCACATTCCACACGAGCTGCTGCAGAGCTTAAAAAAGGCAGGAAGATTCCTCTGATCACACAATATACATTACAACATAGGCAGATTTGGAACTGACAGTGTGGTCTTCCCAAAATTTCTACTGTTCATCATTGTTCAAATCTACCAGGAGAGGTAGTACAATATATATAATTACCCAGACTGTTCTTTCTACCCTCCTGTTTCTGCACAGGGAACTGCTGTCAGAAGTATTAATACCCTGATGTGGGAAGAAAAACAAAACCTAAAAACTGACCTGACCATTGGTTCTGACTTCTAGTCGATGCCACTTCTTGTCTGCTACATTCAGGTGACTTGGGAACTGCAGCACCACAAAGCCTGAGCCATGGCTCATCTTCAGCACAGGAATACCACTGGAGAGTTCTAGCACAGCATGGACAGGAAACTGAACTCAGCTACAAGAATCTTCCCATGTTGGATTTGTCAGCAGTTAGTGACTGTACTGATTTAATGGTTATTGCTGGTGACAAAGTGGGTTCACTACAGGAATAACTACAATTATATTCTAGGATTTCCATTGTGCAGAAATACTCATTCAGTGTATTATTTATTTTTATACTTTGGATTATGTCACTTCTCTGTCAAAACACTGAATCTAATTCCTGATAAGCAACCTGCAATTTTATAATGTTCTAAAACAATACATGCAGGTTTAACTCCCATCTTCAATTCAAATTTACAAGTAACTACAAAGCAAGGCAAAAAAAGAGGGAAATTATTAACAATATTCAACCACAATACCTTTCAAATAATGAGGAACATAAAAAATGCCAACCATACTGTGCATCTTGCATATTAATTCACAAAATTAAGCAATAGTAACCTTTTAAATATATGTCAACATAAAGCATTGAGTTCTACTTGTGTGGCACGTGGGGTTGGATTCATGCACCAAATCATTGCCTGTTTTAAAAAAAAGTGCAAAACTGCCCCAAAGCTGACAGTTTAAGTGGATTTATTTTCTCACCAAACTAGATAAGAATGACATGCAACTAAGATTGCATTAATCATGTAATACCTGTCTTCAAAATACCTAAATTCCTTGATAGCACTACAGTTTTTATAGGCGGATTAATTTTTTAACATATGTATCAATCTGTTTTGCTTTCCCCTTCGTTTCTACAACTCTGCAATGGACCTAAAACCACAGGTGCAGGCTACAAAAATAGACATCAAAGCAGAAGAGACATATTAGGAAATGTTTCAAAATATTTTCCAACCAGAAAATGAACTATCTCATTAAATGCAAAGACAGAACTCACAGTCCAACTATTACACTGCTCACAGGCAGCCCGCTCCCAAGGACATTTCATTTTTCCACACACTTTTGCAGAAGTACCTATTGCAATGAAGTTGTCTGTACTCCCAGGTTCTGGATTTGATAAAGGACCACTATATAGCAGAAGCCCATCTGGAACCACAGTAATAAACTCCAGGGAGAGTGAGCTTTCAAAGCAAGGTCTGATGGGACGAAACCATGCATATCCATTTCCATGGAAACTGTGCTTAGTCTGCTGGCACTCTGGTCCATGGAAGGAAGCAGGACAAAGGCATCTGAAAGATCACAAACAAAAGAAAAAGTCAAAATTCCCCAATGCTCAACTTTGATTTTACATGCAACAAAAGCAGAACTCAAATCACAGTTAAAAAAAAAAAATCAGTGAAACTAAGATTTTTAGCAGAATCTCAGGGGTACCTGGCAATTATTACAATGCTCTAAGAGTACAAAGCATATTTATTCCCTATGCTATCTCCCTCCAAAAACAAGTACTTTTGAGGCCATGTTTGTGAGAACAGTGAACTATTTCCCTAGATAAGTAACACAGAACACCAAACATCAATTTATTACAGAGAAAACTCAGGGACGTTAAATCCTAGCTGGGATAAACCAATATAATTTCACTAAGGGAATACTGCTGCATGCCAGGTGATGCTGGAACAAAGCAAGTTTCCTATCTAATGTTTTCTAAGCTCTTTATTACCTGCTGTTTAAACTACATTTCAGTCCTACATCCACTGATACGCATATTTATCGTTACTCTTTTGGAAAACCCAAAAAACAGGGCATGCATTCCTTCATACTGAACTAGGTGCTCTTAAAAAATGACATGTGTTGACTATACCACTGTGTTTTCCCCAGGGTTTTCCTTCTTGCTCACACACTATTTCCCCTGCTTTTGGGACTACAGGAAAGACCCTGTTTATGCTCTGGGGTGTCTGTGGGTTTTTTCATTTCTCCTCCAGCCAGAAACACATTTACGATTATTTTAGACCTGCATCTTGTAAGCTCCACTCGACACTACAAAAACAGGGGGAAAAGGACAACGTGCACCCCAGGTTTGCTCACCTGTAGCCATTCAAGGTGTCAACACATATGCCCCCGTTGAGACAGGGGCTCCGGGGGTAGGAGGAGCAGGGCTGGTGCAGCCGCTCCCGCGCGGAGCAGGCACAGCCCGCGTGGAGGGAGGTCGTGAGGGACACGAAGGACACGCTGCCCGTGTCCATCACGGTGGGGATGTCACTCACACGCAGGTGGCTTGTACAGCCCTCGCTGCAGTTGGCACTCCTGCACTCGTCCACATCGATCTGGGAGATGTTCAGCTGCAGAGCTGACTGCATCTAAGGGGGAACACGGTTTAACACGTCACCACTCTCGCCCTAAGGAAGGCTTTTGCTCACTCCTGAGCTTCTGGAAAGTTCAAGCCATCAGAATGCTTTAGTTTCTTGAACATTAATTAGTAACATCCCTGACTATACAGGCAAGCAATATTACTTGGAAAACAGGAAAAAGTGGATTAAAAATTTCCAGCGGCAGTATTCTCTAAAAACTTAAATCATTGACATGAGTGGCTGTGAACATGTTAAATCTGTACTGGCCTACTAACACCATGTCCAAGGACCAAAGGTCTGGGAGCAGTGATACTGCCCCACCTTCTGAGCTGTGTCACCTGTGTCACACCCTCTGCACCTGATGGCAACGGGCTGTCTCATGTCTCAGCTCAAGCCAGGATAAATTCTCCCTCAGGAGTAACACCCAGGTATGATCTCTTCCATTCTCTCACACACAGGCACACAGACATGCAGGGCTGAGCTGCTCTCAATAATCACATCCACAGACAGTGACCAGAAAAGACAACTTTGTAGCAACTCAGACTCAGCCTAATGATTCGTGCCCCATAAATTTACATTTAATGTCAAACTGTCTGAAACAAAGCACTGCTAAGTCAGCATCCTGGGGACTGCATTCTGTGCTACACTAATCCTTGCTATTCATCATTTTTATCACTAATTGGGGCTGCACCTGAAAGCCCAAGCACTCAAACAAAGAGAAGAGCTCACTGGACACACAGGTCTGTAAAGCAGAAATAGTGTCTCTGCAGTTCCCATGCTCTAAGCCCAGCAGGACTGCCATTGTTCCTGGCTTTTTGTCCAGGACTAAGTTATCCCAAAGTTTGTTCCCTGGCACCACAGATTTCTTCCTTCTCCTTGTTTGGGGATTTTGCACAGGTGCCTCTTAGGTTCAGAATTTCATTTGTGTTTGGTGATTCAAATATACTAAAGTGCTATGTCTGTAGTGCCCAAACCGGAAGGCAGGAGACCTCACTACTCTCACAGTGGTACCCACCGAGGTATACAAAGCTAAAACTAACAGCACTAGGACTTTATATACTTAATACGGGTTTTTTTCCGTATTATAAAACGTGCGACAAATATCTTAAAAATAAGCTTTGAAAAGATCAAACCAAGTATGTAAATAAAGTGCTTCTATTATTTTTTCACTTGTGCAGTCATCTCAACTCACCACTGTAAGAACTTTGACCTTTATAATCAATTGTCCATATATTCCCCAATACCATACCATGTATTGATGACCACATTCCCAGGGGCACGAAGTAACGTTATAATGACATACTGCATCCTGTCAATGCAGTTCAGTGCCTGCTGCTCACATTTATAACCATTAGTGGAGAGTCTGTAATGCACATTTAGATACCTATGTAATACTGTTAGAGACAAACTATATAAACAGCCTTGGCTCCTTTAAAGTATTAGAATGTATTACTTTTCTGCTAAATAAAAATAGCTGTTGTAAAACTATATCCCAAGGAGGTAATGCAGACATATTATTTATGTAGCAATTCAATGAGTAATTCCAGTGCTTAATTACTTCTTTTCTGTATTTGTAGTTAAACATGTACAAAAACTACTGGAGGAATTCTCCAGCTATGATTGGTTTTTTATAAACTATTGGTGATTGCTCACTAGAGCTATTCATTAAATATTGAAAGGTGATATATAATTGCTACAAAAACATTTTGCCATTAAAATATGTGAAGCAATCCCCTTGTTACCCCTTGGATAAATACACATGTCATATATTATGGCAAAGAATATTTGAAATCTATGCAATTTTCTATATTATTGTTGCAGTAATTCAATAAATGTGCAGAAGAAGCAGTCTTCCTGAATACTCTCTGTCTTGGTCCCTCTGAAGGGTCTCATAATCCACACAGTTATTTAAGATACACCAAGATGTAGGCAGGTGGCAAGTTAAGACAGCCCTGTTTGGTTCCCAGAATCAGGCAGACTCCATCATATTCACACAAATGGAAAGTGCCGTTTTCTCTTTGGGAAAAATCCTCCATAATCCTACATAACCATGTATTAAACCCAAATATGGCCCCAGAGCCACAATGGCCCATCAGAAATTCCCCTTAAATACAAAGTGTCACTTTGTATTTAAATTGTCCAGCTAAATGAAATGGTTGCCTCCATCTCACTTATCTGTAGTAACTGTTCTTCTAACTGCATATTCCCCCCAGAAGGACTTTTTCTATGAAGTGACATCTCTTTGTACAGCAGAATTTCCACCTGGCCTCTACTCTGAGTTCTAAACACAAGCTGATGATTTGGGGATTCCATCAGCACCTGAAATACCCAAAAAGCTGTCATTTCCAAGACACTGTCTGTACAGTACCACTGTGACTTCTAGGGATCCTTCTTATTTCGTATTTCAAAGTCTAACAGATTACACAATGAAACACTGACTGGAGAAAACACAGGCACCTGGCCCATGATGAGAGTGGGGACCCATCTTTCTGCAGCTCTGAAGTTGTTATAGTCATTGAACAAGAAGTAAAGCCATACAATAACTGTAAGTATGGGAATAAAAAGAAGGGAGAAACTTGAATTAAGCATTTATGTGACAAGTGCTTTTGTCCTTAGTGAAGCAAAAAAAACCTTACCTGTAGCTCTAGGACATTTTTCCCTGAGGTTTGGGATACACACCCCACAAACTCAGGGTTTGGGTGACTTCCACAGGTGCACAATAACCCCAGAGAACAAACCTCATTTTTAAATGCTGCCATCTCGGCGTGCAGTTTCTCAGGTCTGTAATAGGCTGAGCCATCACGGACTGCAAATCTGACATCTGTCTGTCTTCCCCCCCTGTTCATCACGCTGAAGACAATGATATCACTCAGCTTAGCAGGCAGCACTTTGGCAAGTGACTCCCTGAACTCTCCATGTCTCGTTTTGCCGTGTTCATCTCTCCTTATGAACTCCTCTGCTGTCACATCTGAGTTTGGGGTTCAAAAACAGATACACATGAGATACTGGGAGATCACAGGTTAGTTTCTCGATTTTTTGCATTTAATATGGAAACATACCAGAGAGTGCCCTCCAGTGTTGGTATAACAACACTTACACCACATAATCATTCAGTTGGAGGGGCAGCTGACCTAAACTTTCACCAGCAAATAAAACCAACCTGATAGACGCACAGAGGCTGAGTTTTGTATTGCTTCATTTTCCAGCTCCTTGACATGGATTTGTACTGTAGATATAACATCAGGACAAACTCCATCAGAAACTCTAACCTTTAAGTTGTATGTTCCCTGAGGAGTGTTATCCACCATCAGCAAAGACCCAGTCCTCTGATTTAATCTGAAAGATCTGGACAGAAACCTTCAGTTAGGAAACCTCAATAAATCAAAATTAAGCACTTACTTTTTTTCATTAACAAGATTCAGAAAGCCTTAAATGTTACTATGAAGGTTATAGGATCAAAACTTATGGTCATTAGTCAACAATCTCAGAAAAGCACCAGAAACACCTTAATTTAGAAATTACAACCTGCAGATCTCATAAAAAGATGTTTGTGCCACTCAGACTTTCCCAAATTTGAACAAAAGCAGTTGAACCACAGGGCTCAGCACAGTCATCATGGGCAGTCTCAGGTAAGGAATACAAAGTGACAAGCCACACCAATCATTCCAGATTATCTCATCTCTGTGTGGAAGAGGGTAAAGTCTGTATGAAATCTCTGACCACACCTTCACTTGACACCTCAGAGGGCCAGGAACCAGCAAGGATGGAAATATTCCATGATCACTGTTATGGAACAGTAACCTCTTAAAAAGGAAACAGGCGAGGGGCAAAAAGCGAGTCTTTAATTTTGGGCTACACAAAGCTTTTAAACTTTTAGTCACAGCACAGACAGAAAAATCACATTCATGTTGATTTTTTTCCCTTTCAAACATCATTCAGTTATGCCAAAAGCCATCTCACTTCATGATATGAACACATAATGTCTAAGTAGGAATTAAGGATCCAATTCAACATTTCAATTAACAGAAAAAACTCCACTAATCTGAGTTATGGTTTTCACATGCAATTGTAAATTTAGCCGTCAAAGGAGATCACCAAATTCCCTTCCACTTTTCATGAGATGACTCCATTCTGTACTTCTAAATTTGGGATTTGTATTCCATCAGCTCTCTTATCTGAGAGCAAGCACTAGAAACTCTGCCTATTTTTAAACCGGATCTTACAGAATGCACATTTTAAAATAAATTAACAATGACATCTGACTAAAAATCAACATCATGGTGTGATCCTGCATTCTCTTGGAAAAAATATTTCATGCATTAATTTCTTAACACTCAGCGATCCAAGTGAAAAGAGAAAAGAGCATTCAGAAGGTACATCCCTTAATACACTCAATAACCCTGGCTTTATGCACATCCTGAACACAGAGAAATACATGGCAAAATAATTACAGAAGCATAAATATTACTCATTTTGACAGAAATACAATCCTCACTTGAGCAGTTTTCCTTCAGAGAGAAATGTTTTATTGTCCCAGTCATCTTGATCTGGTGCAAACACTTCCCCAAGCACTGTTGTTGACCATTTTCCTGTTGAGATAAATTACAATAAATCTGCATTTAATTTTTGCTTTTCAGTGCATTTTATATTCTGCCACATTCATTACTGCATTCATTATTTATTTCTTATTTTCAGATTGGTGATAGTTATGATCCAAGATTCTTAAAACAATGCATAGCCTGTCATATAATTTCTGCCAGTTCTGGAACTGTGAGTATACTATAGATGTCACATGAAAAGAAAAGCTGAAAACAGCACAAAACAACAGCAGAATAATACATAACTACAACTCTCTGTGAAATCCTCTGACAAAAAAAAAAAGAAATCATCACATCAGGAGTTAATCCCCAAATGTTTCACTGCTGCTCGATTGTTTTACACAGCATAAGAGGGATACAGCAAAAGAGGGGGAGATCTTGGGTGCAGCAGGGGGAGAAGAGTATGGCTGAGGAAAGAAAATGGGCAAAAAGCCACCAAGCTGGGCCAGGTCCTGGTCCCTCTTTCAGGCCCCTGAGGGTTGTCATAGAAGTGGAATATCCCAGCAGCTCCAGGGATGGAGGCCTTTGAATTCACCAGCCAAGATTCAGCAACATGGGGAATTTCTAAGGTTCAAATCCAGACCAAATCCACCCTAGAAACTTCTTTTTCTCATTTCTACAGTATGATCTGATCACATCTTTTTCTAATTTATGTGGACTTGAATCCAGTAAATTGAACTCATTGCAAAATACCTTCTGTAGATTAATCTTTATCAGAAATTCTAGTACTACAAAGACAACTGAGACACAGCCAAGTCTATCTAGAATGGACTAACTGGGGAAAGGCATAATAAACTTTGCTTTAAAAGGATCACCAGAACTAGTTTGAGGTGAAGTGTTACGGGTAAATTTCAGGAAAAAATACAATTACATAAATTTAAGACAAATGTTAGAAAATACTCTTAAACTGTTCATCCTCTGTCAGACACTTTCTGAATCATGTGTGCACACACAAAAAACTGTAGGTTTAAACTCATGAATGGAAAATAGATCTTACTGGTTTTTAAAAATACTACTTTTTCTGAAAGTCCAATATATACATGATTTCAGCTAGGAGTTTTTTGGTAGATAATCTTTCACACACCAGGGTCTGAGCTTAACGTATTTTACTTAGTCCACTTTATTTAGCAGTTTACAGAATTAGAGCTGCAGTTTCAAAATATGTAAACCATTCAGTAAACAGATTAACAGACTGCAAGAGAAGAATTCTGTGTAAAACTTTGCTATATTCATGAATCTGATATAATATCCAGAATCTGATATAATATCCAGATAGCACTTACCTTTGTAACTGTACACATAGACGTCCTTATGGCCAGACTCATGGCAGTTGTCATTTTCATCACCAACTGTGATAGTCAGGGTGTTTGTAGAGCTCATAGGTGGGATCCCACTGTCTGTGATGACTACTGGCAGATGAAACACCTTCTGCTTTTCTCTGTCAAAGGACCTCAAAGCAGTTACAGTCGCTGTGCTATTTCTGTTGTCAGTAAGAGAAAAATCCAAAGGGTTCTGATAATCTGGGGGCAATGAGAACGTGAAGGGAGGCCCGTTCTCCTCACTGTCCGGATCAAAGGCGTGAAGCAGCTTTGATGTGTGGTTCATAGACACCATTTCAGGCTTCAGTCTGTTTTCCCAAACTACAGGCATGTACAGTGCCTCAAACCTCGGCCCATTGTCATTAATATCAAGCAAGTTAATCAAAACTGTAACGCTTCCAGTGCGGGCAGGTGTCCCTTGGTCTGCAGCCTGCACAATTAAACTGTATTTCTGAATGACTTCACGATCCAGTGTGTTGGCCACAACCACGTGACCATATTGGTCAACCACGAACTGCCTCATAGGATCCGAATCTGACTTTATAGAATATGTAATCTTCCCATTCAAATCAGAATCCTTGTCTGTAGCCCTCACTGTGGTTACTGTAGTACCTACAGGCATGTTTTCAAATAAAGGCTTTGTTTGAATAAACTGAGAAAGGAAAGCTGGGCTGTGGTCATTGGAGTCTTCAACTTCAATCAGGCACACTGCAATACTGGAAAAGTCCAGATCTTCCACTGTAACAGTAAGATTGAACTGTCTCTCCCGTGCATTCTCAAAATCCAACTTTTTTTTCAGTCGAATAGTGCCACACTGCCACTCCTGGTCATTCTCAATATAAAACTTCTGATCTGGGTCTCCCCCGATGATACTGAACACCAAGTCTGCATTTTCCCCAGTGTCTGCATCTGTAGCACACACCTGCAAAACCTCTGAGTCGATGGCTCTGTTTTCAGGAATTGTTGCCTGCCACATCTTTTTTGTGAACGCAGGTACGTTATCATTGATGTCTGCCACCCAGATAGTGGCAGTGCCAGTCCCTGTTAGCCCTCCCCCATCTCTTGCTTCCACAGTAAGAAAATAATTTTCAGTCCTTTCTCTGTCTAGTGTTCCCCCCGCCACGTGGATCGTACCCGTATTGGGATTGATATTAAACATGTCAGCACCAAACTCGTTTTTCACATTCTCTGTTATCCTGTAAGTCAGGACAGCATTAAGGCCTACATTTGGATCATCTCGATCAGCTGCACCCATTTCCATGACTAAAGTGTCTGCAGGAGAATTTTCAAACACATTCCCATTGCAGTCATCGGGCATGCACGTGAACGTGGGCGCGTTGTCATTGATATCCCACACATTGATAATCACATCAGCAAACCCTGTAAGTCCTGCTCCACCTTCATCAGTTGCCAACACAATAAATCTCCACAGGGCTCTCTCTTCCCGGTCCAGCGTCTTGTGGGAGTAAATGCTGCCTGTTGTCTCATCTATGGTGAAAATATCCCCTGCACCATACCCATGCAGGGAGTATCTCAAATCTCGTTCATCCACATCACTATCAGGATCACTTGCCATAACCTACAAAAGTGTTGAAAAGAAGATATAGAAAGTATGAAATAGGCAATGATTGCAACACATCCTGTACGTTGCTACAGTCCAAGGGAGCCCAAGCAAAAGCATATGACATGGAATTAATATGTGCATGCCAGGGAATAGCAAATACAGGGACAACTCAGAGCAGACCAATATGCTTTGCACTACAATAACAATGTAAGTATTCTAGTACTAAACTAATACTATATTTTCCACCTGCATAGAGGTAATTTAAATATTCTACTCTGATAGCTACTTTAAAATGCCAATTATTTGCTCTTTAGGATCACAGATGATCCATCTTTCTTATCCTACTTACTACCTTTGTAATTTTTTTTTTTCTAAAAAGTCCATTTCTCCTCTTCCAGTGACAAAAAACCTCAGCAAAACTAGACTTCATTAATATATCTGTGCTGGATTATCATTAACATAACTGTATCACAGTAATCTGTCCTCTTTCATTGTGCTGGATTATTGTTAACATCATTGTCTCACAGTAACCTGTGCTCTTTCACTGAAACATTATAATCTCTGAAAGTGAATACACTACCTGAAGTACAAAGACTGGTAACGCATCCAGCTCCTCAATTATACTCCCATAGTATTCATTGATAGAGAAAACTGGAGCCTCATCATTTTTGTTCATGACATTGATGATGATAACTGCATAATCTTCCCATTTCCCATCAGAGGCCAACAAGTGAATCTCGTACATTTTTGTTTCTTCATAGTCCAGTGGTTGGGCAATAAAAAGGGCTCCTGTTTCTGGATCCACATCCAGGACTCCTCCTGTGTTTCCAGCTGTGATCTGGTACCGTAATTTAGCATTTGTTCCTGTCAATGACCAACAGTGTCAGAAAACAGACATTTCCTGAAGCATGGCATGTTGAGATGAAGTACAAATCATACAATAAGTGATTTGTGGCATTAAGTTTTGTGGTCTTTTAAAACATGCAGCTATGTCAGATTACTTCTCAGCATTTTCAGTCGTGGTATGTCCAGCTGTAGTTTGTCTCTACTGATAAAACATGTCTTTGAAATAAAGTCATAATTCTGCCTTTACTTTATTAAGAGGACAGAAATAAAGTGCAATATAGCCATCACATCAGGTCCCCTGTCCATCATGACGGAGTAGATTTATAGGCAGTCCAAGAAACAAATGAGAAGTTCCTCAAGTAGGTAAATGCTTTTTCAGAACATCTTTGCCACATCTCCCTCAGCCTCCTACAAAGTGGGTGAGTGCAGTCAGGACTTACTTGTACTTACTTGTACTTCACAAACAGTGACAGAACAGTCCCGTGGGACTTGGGCAACCAAAACAGTGGGGTTTCAGCATACAGTGAAGTCAAATGAGTAATGCACCATCAGAAGATGAAGTCTGTACTGATCCCTCTCTCATTTGTGAGCACTTGTTGTGTATATATTTTTTACAGGACCTGTGGCTGAATTTCTGACTGATTTGTGAATAAAACAATATAGCTAAGACTTATCATATACACTTATGAAGTGTAGATTCAAATAAGAGCTTGTTTAGAAAAAAATATAAAATAACACCTATACTGTCCATAGAGAAAGCAAATGAATCTCACTGAAATCAAGTCTGATTCATTCTAGTTAATCAGGACATTTTTATGGGTACCCATGTATAAGAAAATTATTATGATCTATAATGAATTTGTATTTTCTGCCACAGAAATTATTCCCTATCATCCCACATTAATGCATGTCTCCTGAAATAAGAGATTACACCTCACAGCTCCATTATGAACTGATGTTCGTGCCTGATCAGTTCACACTTAGAAGAAGCTTTAAAAATCTAGAGACAAAAAGACATTTCCCTTTCTAACACCACTAAATACATCTTGGTGTGTTGAAATTAACTCATGAATATTTTAGACACAGCTATGGGGAATATATTCCAATACTTTACCTTCATCTTCATCGTTAGCACTGACTGTAACAATAGTGGAACCCACATCCTGGTCTTCATCCACATTTACTTCATAGACACTTTGAGCAAAGACAGGCTTGTTGTCATTCACATCACTGATGGCAACACGCACATAGGCCGTGTCTGGAGAGACGGGGAACGAGAGATTAAAATACTCAGCTGTGCCACTTCTGTCAGCTACAATTCCTTAACCTGTCTCGCTACACATTAAATGAAGACAAATATGCAGACAATACAGAAACAAACCCTTGGGGTTGTGGACCATATATATACCAACATTACTCAAAAGCACTTGGGTATCAAATCAATGTCACATCCAATTTGTTTAAACAGATAATACATGAATAATTGATGCCTAATACAGGAGTTGTGCAGTTTTTAGTCATAACTTTTTGTCCTGAAGCCACAAAATTTTAAGTCATTATTTAAGCAGGGAGATCAATTGAGAAAGGGATTTTCTATCTTGAATATTTCTACTTAGTAATTACTTTTGACTGAATCCAGTACTATATGCAGTGCTTTTCCAATGCTCCAAAGATCTGCATCCTATGGATAAAAGGTGCATCTTTGCTAGCTAGGAAATACTCTCTAAACTCTGAGGTCCTGGCTTTCTTTTGATTTCAGAACAAAAAACATGCCTGATGACCATATAAAATTTATCTTCCAGACACAACTGTTGCACAAATAGTAAAAAAAGACAAACTAATGGACACTTTCTCATAAGCAGACTGGGAAAAAAGGAAATTAACATTTAATCTTTCATTTCAGAGACCAATCCATGTAATAGCACACTTGTCTCTTACCAGAGTTTGGCTTCCCATGTTTTCCAGGTCGGGCTGATTCAGACCCATCTACTGACTTGACTTCTAGAAGGTAGGACCCCTTCTTCTCTCTGTCAAACACCGAGGCAGTGTATATTGAGCCTGTCTGTGAGTCCAAGTGAAAATGGGTGTAGTCTCTCCCACTGTCATGTAACAGGGAGTAAGTTATCTAAAGGATTAAACAGAAGTTGTTAATCTATACTTTCCTTTTGTTGGAAAGTTCACAACTAAGCATTTAAAGAGCATTTAAAGAGCAGTGTTGTGTCTGAGACCTTGATCAGGGCCACAAAAGCTGGGTAAAGCTGCAGCTTGAGCAATCTAGTCTAACATCAAATAACCTCCCTGCATGTTGACTGCTGATCTGTAAAGGAAACAAATCTGCCCTGTCTAAGCAGTTCCCAAGCTGAGCAGTGCACGTCTGCACAGTGCTTGTGCAACAGCACTCAGACTCAGCTAAAGATCCCAAGTACAAACATAACAGCCCAGGTGAGCTGGATTTGAAATTGCCCAGTATCATGGACCATGTTCTAGTCTCTATTATATATATATGGTTTTGTGACTTGACCTCAGGTTGCACTCCTGTTCTAAGGACATATCTACTTTCAATTTTTTAAATCAGCAAGGAATACATCCACTTTGGGTGTTAACTTGCCATATTTTGTAAGGATTCAGCTTGCAGTACCCTCAGCGATCTACCACTCACAGAAGCTTTAAACATGGTTTTTCTTCCATGAATTTGTCCAATCTCATTTTAGGACTACAGAGGCCTTTCCAAACCAGAGCATTCTATACCAAGTATCTCACCCAAACTACAGGTTGTGTAATATTTTCCTTTTTATTTTCTGTCATGCACCTACTAGTTTGTGTTTCATTTTTCACATGGCAACAGAGAGAAGCATGTAATTAACTACTTTATTTCATTCTCCGTTTTCTAATTCATCCCCCCTTTTCTAGGCTGAAGACTCCCAGGCTATTTAGCCATTGCTCACACAGGGGAGATGTGGGTCCCCTGCCTTACCTCACCATTCTGACCAAGGTCCAGGTCGGTGGCAGACACCTGAGTGACAAATGTCCCAACATCAGCTCCCTCTGTTACTGAGGCTTCATAGATGGATGAAGTGAAGAAGGGGACATTGTCATTGACATCTAAAACATCAAAAGAGCACAGATAGGGAAAACTATAAAGCCTTGAAGAAAAAACACACGATTTTGCTGTAACATCCCTGAACAGCTGACACACCTGTGACATTAACATAGACAGTGGTGAATGCTGCCAGAGGAACTGCAGCGACGTTCTGGGCTCGAACCCTCAGCAGAAAGCTCTTTGTTGTTTCATAATCCAGTGGCTCAGCTACCAGGATTGAAGCAGAACCATCATGTCTGTTGGGAGTCAGGTAGAAACGAACTGGCATGTTGGTCTCTGGAACAAGTCCCTCTTCCAGGTTGTACGTCACACGGGGATCACCAAGGGGAGAAGTTGCTTTGATTGTCTGCACAGTTCAAAAAGGGTGTGTAATCAACACTTCTGTAAGTACAGCAACATTTCCAAAAGCTTTTGTGTATTGATTCTCGCAGACATTCAGCTACAAAACACAGAACTGTTATAAAAGCTCATATATTTAAGCAAATAAACGAAGTTCAGTTACTCTACAGCCTTAGAGCTACAGACAGACAAACAAGCCTGCCCAGCCTTACCAGAACTGAGGCATCCCGTGTAGTGTTCTCTGGAATAACTACTTCATAGCTCTCTCTTTCCCACTGTGGAGGCTGATTTTTTGCATTGGTAACAGTCACTGCAAGTTCAACTTTAGCACTTCTATTACCTCCATCTGTAGCAATAATCTCTCGAATTATAGATGATCTCTGAGCAGTAAAAAAGGTTTCATTACAGGAGGTTTTGATCAGGGCTCCAAAACAAATTAATACATGAAATTAAAGGCACGCTTAAAAAAACCTACACAGATGAAAAGTATCTGCAACTGAAACTCAAAATATGAAATAGGTGCAAAGTTGATGAAAATTCTATTTGCTTTACTGAAGACTGGTGGGAAATCTTGATATTGGTCTCAATAAACTGAAGTGAACCAAAATAACTAGCTTTATGGAGCTCCTGATTTCTTAAGCTTACCTATTAAAAGGTTTTGTTCCTAGGTCTGTAGGGCTCTTAGATTCATTAAAAAAAATATTTTTAAAGGACACATCTTTATCAAATTTTGGTGTGTCAGTTACTTAGAAGTTAAATTTCAGTATTAAAAATATCTGTTAGGTATTTTAAAACTCGCATCTACAATAACATTTTCATTTTAAAATAAATTACTTTAGAACTCTGAAAACATCAAACCGTTTGTGTAGGTTAGAAATAGCCAAACTGATGAATCTTAGATAACTACATGTAATAGTTCTATTCATTATGCCTTCATTTTCCTGAGGGACAGCTACACTTAGTCCACCACCACTAACATATACCAAGTAGGGAATCCGTATCAGGAGCCAAATTTCCCACTCAGTCACACTCAGGTTTGTGTCTTAACTCATTGCCTGTTAACACAGTGAAGTCCTACACTTGGGTTCCTGCTCCCCTGCTTATGATCTCAGCCCTCCAGCCCTTGGAACTAGCATGCCAAAGCCAGGGAAATGGGAATAGCAAGTCCTCAGATGCTGTGCTGCTTTCCAGCTGAGAGCAGGGCTTGCTTATATGCAATTTCCAGTCAATTAACTCATGAGCTAAAAGCCTTAGACTTGTGTTTAATTTAAACACAGCGTATTGATCCTTTAACGTGATGGGGTAACACAAACTCATGGCCTCAGTCCCTCCTAGGATATAGTGAGATAATTAGCTTGAAAAGGAAAGCAAGCACTATACCTGAGATATGGGTTGGTTCACAAACACCCAGCCTGTAGTAGGATTAATTTGGAAATAATTTGGTTCTTCCTTTGCTATGGAATATGTAATGGCAGCATTTGAGCCGTAGTCATCGTCACGGGCTGCAACTTGCAGAAAGCTGGTCCCAACTCTTGTGTCCTCTCTTAAGAAATCTAATGTAAGGAAAGGATATTTCAAACACATCATTCATTCACTGAACTGCCATGGACATCTTTGCAAGTCATGAAGAAATACTAAAGTAATAATGCTATAACTTTATCTTCCTTGGAACAATGGCCATATAAATCACACTGAGTATTTCAAAGGGCTGCTATAATTCCAGAGCTATGGATCACATTTGAATTTCATATTATCACATTCATAACCTAGAATTCCTATTTCTTATAACTTTTAAACTGCATTTTTAATAAAGGACTAATTACTCTGTATGCATTATACTTAAATTGAATTTTAATTTATTTCATAAAAGCAGAAGGACCATATTGTCAGAAACTACTTTCTAGGATTTGCATTGTATAACTCAGAATTGTTCATTTTTTTTATTAATATTATATACATCTTGAGGTGCTTCCCATAAACAGGAAGGGCTTTCTTGAAGAACCAAGGAGAGGTGAAAAAAGAGGCAATGAAAAATTATGAAATTCAAATGGGAAAACTACGCAATCCAAAGTGTTGACAGAAATCTATTAATGTGAAAACAAAGGAGACAGTCAGTGCTCAGCACTGCACCCCCACATTCTCATTACAGCCCTCCCATCCCAGTGCAGTACCACACCCTTGGTATCCTCAGGAAGGGGAAGAGACTGACATGGCTATTGCTGCAAGGAACTTTCCCATAAGGAGGGCCTATGAGCCAAGACCATACTGGTTACACCACACCATTACACAGGGTAACAGTTCTGCAATCAGCTAAGGGGAGAGCATCTCTGGCTGCAGCCACCTAGTTTGTCACATACTCTACTGCCAGGAAAAACAAACCCCCAAAATCTGAGACATCGGGCAAGCTCACACTCAGGGCACCGAAACTCTATCCAATGACTCTCAATTACATTCATAGTGGGTGTTTTCAAATCTGGGGTCATTGTCATTTTGGTCCAGGATGACAACATTTATCTGACATATTCCAATGAGTGGCTCCGCTGCCTGATCTGTTGCTGTCACAGTGATGGGATAGTCCCTCTGTTTTTCTCGATCAAATACCCGAGCAGTTGTCAGAACTCCTGAAAACAAATTAAATACCAGACTGTTAAAATACTATGCATTTGCAATAGCCTACACGTAGATGTTTATTTGCCTGTCAATACACTGAGATTACAAAGCAAAATGTTAAATATACCTGTAACGTGAATGTCAGGGTCAAGGATCCAATGACAAGATTTAACAAGTTCAGCAGGTGACACTGAACTGCTCAGGCAGACACAAACTTCAGTTACACTTACATCTACACACAGGTGCACTTAAATTTAGAAAATGGAGGTAAGTACCAAACTAACTTTAAGGGAAGGAGTTTATTAAAAAAAAATATTTATTTTGAAGAGCAGTAAGTACAGGCTAGAGGAATGTTTCGTATCTTCTATCCTCCAAAAGTTCAGCCTGAACTTATTTTTGGCCTTCCAAGACTACTGTCACTTGGATAAATCACATATGCCACTAGTAATGTTGCAATATAATGTGCACTTAAAATATGTTTGGGATTTTTTAAATGCAGTTACAAAACACACACGGGTTATTTCACAGAGCAGAATTTCCACAATTCTGGGAAAACAATTTTAGTTCAGTACTGGACATGTATGAAACTTAGTTTCATGGAACACTTGTTCATGCACTTACTACAGTTTATATTTTGTCTGCTGCCAAAAAATAAATAAAAAAGCATGAATTCTGATTTAATTTAGGCCTTTTTCCCATCAGTGTTACAAAGTGGTTTCTAAGTGTTCTGACATTTGTTTTACCTGTGTCAGGATGAATACTAAATGCTGGTTGGACACCATCTCTGTGCATCAAGCCATATTTCACTACACCATTAGCTCCTTCATCAGCATCAGTGGCTTCAACCTGCAGCACAACTGTCCCTGAAGGCTGGTTTTCCAAGACAGAAGCATGTTCCCGATAATACTGGCACTAAGAGAGGGGAGAAAAATAAAAACCAACAGAAAGATCAAGGACTTACCATGTAATCTGATTCCAAGATATACCAGAGGAGGGGAAAAAAGAAAAAATAATTTAGCAGCACTTGCATTCCCAGGCACTGCTGTTAATGTTTTATCTGTACCATCATTTAAATTAAAGACTTCACCTGCTATTTTGTGGTTATATGGACAACACAAAACATGAGGCCACTGAGCATCTCCAACAAATGAAAACGCTTGGAGAAAAGGTTACAGTTACTTCCAAATGCAAATGTTTTTCTCTATTTGCAAAAGTCCAAAAAATAAGAGGACATACTGAGTATTGCTTTGGTCAAAAGGGGATTTCTACACAACTTGGTCAGGGAGAGGTTATTGAGAATTTCCAAGACTGACATGAATAGTTGCTGATTTTTAAAATATGCAACATTGCCCACCAGCATCAGATTGGAAATTTTTAGACAACAGATCTTTAATATGAATTAGCATTCTGAAAACAAATTAAAGAATGTATTTTTTACAGTACTTTACTATTTAAGCTAAAACACTCATTCTTCTCTCTTTCATCAGTTCCAGACATGCAACCATCAATGTCATTTAGAGAGGTCCACTGCACAGACAGCTACCCCTATTGATCCCATATGTCTCATGGCATCTCCAAAAGTGTGTCACAGCCTCATCTTCTGCAGTGCCAGAGATGAGGTGTGGTTCAGGGACAGACAGTGCTCACAGGAGCACTCACCACAGGAGGAGGACAAATCCTGTGGTCTTAGGGAGGCATGGCAAAGATGGAGAAGCCAGAGGCACCAGGACTCAGCGAGAGAGGGAAGCAGAGCACCTCCTGAAGGGCTCAGCTGCTGCACATTGCAGTGACAACACAGTGTTGAACATTTACACCCAGTACAACACAAATGACAGAGCCTCAAATATTTACCTTCTGAAAGATAGGTTTGTTATTGTTGACATCATCAATTTTCACAACAACCTGGGCAGTGCTTGTAAGGGGATGGGGCCCTCCAGAGGCATTATCATCAGTAGCTGTGACATTAAGCACATATTCTGTCCCCTGCAGCTTAGGAAACGGGCTTGAACGAAGTCTAACTAGCCCTGTAAAAACAACAGGTTGTGGGTTCCTTTTCTACATTAACCAATTACCATTATTATTCTCACTAGCATGCATAACAAACCATTCTGATTTACCTCTCCACCAATAAACCATAAGGCTGCTACAGTTTAATTTAACTATGGTGTTTCTGCTGCAGTCTGATATTAAAACTAAATTAAGACATCACGACAGGTTTGTCTGCAGGTATGGCTACAGAGCTCAATGACACAACACCTGCAACTCAGCTGACCTGCACATTACCATTTATCTGCTGTAGAAAGAAAAAAAAGCAAAATAAACCAAAAAAGAGAAGCATTGTGGTATGCTTGTGCTTTACCTGCACCTGCCCCACCAGCAAACCTGGCTCTGTCCCTGTGTCATTACTGCAGTGAGACACATGTCACATGTCTGCTGCTGTAGCTGCCACCAACAGCTCAGCTCAAACTGCCTCAACTTGCCCTTCCTGCAGCACAATCAGAGCAGCATTCAGCTAGAGAGGCACAGCCTCAGAAACCTCTGTTTTGCTACTCTGCTAAGTCCCCAAATGATATACCCTGCTGGGTGGGACACAAAGGCACTGTCAGAGAAAGATGTGACCAAAACCAGAGATCACAGCTATGTGACACCATGCAGTGAGGAGCTGTCATGCTTGTGCTCCACCATCTATCCATCACTTCTGCTATTCATCAGGCATAATAGTAATTGTCATTACAACAGAGAATTGTCACAGCATCAATGTCACTCAGTTTCCTTGCAAATGTATTGTTTTAGCTGCAGCACTTATCTTTGACACATCTCCACTTTACCTCCACATTCCTGCCAAGGGCTTACAGACTATTCCCCTGACACCATTCCCGAAAAGAAACTGCTGCAAGCCACTGTATAAACCTTCACTGGTTTATACAGCAACAAGAGCCCAAAAGTGTTTTGGAAAAAATGCTAATGTTCCTAAAATAAAGTTTCCAGGACTATAAGAGTACTTGGTAAAAAAGAATAAACACACCTATACGCGATTATCTATATTAAAACTGTGCAGCTAATAGTATGAGATGCTATCAATCAAATGTTAGGATGCTTGGAGCCCTTACAAAAGAGATTTTCAGAAGTGTCAGATATATTAATGCTGTGGCAATTAGACATTTCAAAACCATTGTTCCTCTTCAGGTGACAAAGCATCTTTAGAAATTCAACTCTTGGAATTTGAAACTCTCTTTTTAAGTCAGAAAGGAAATAAAGAAGCTCATAATAAATTCAGGATCACGCTTCAAAATTTGAAAGTTACCTGCAGACTGTATTTTTGGGAACATTTCAGAATCTAACATTAATATTGCAAAACCATGATTGCATTGAAATTAAAATTTCATGTTAAGTGATCTCTGTGAAATAAAGAGAAGGAATAACTTAGGGTAGCTTACTCCTTCCTATATGTTCAACTCTCATGCTCTGAAAAATCTAAGTTCAGATTCTGATTGCAGTTCAAAATACAAAGTAGTTTAACTGATGTTAATTAAGGTAATTCAATCTTTCAATGGGATTTCAGCTTGTTTGCCTGTTTCAATCTCAAAACATCCTCTTTTGTTTTTTCATGCAATCAACAGCAAATAAATCCTATTAATTTAAAGGGATATGCCAACCTACTCGAATATTGGGTGTTTGTGCAATTTGTTATTTATTTTTTACTCATGAGGACACCAATGTGGTAGGATTCTTTTTCCTGTTGGTTTTTAAAAATATGTGACTGCTGAAAAGAACTGTAAAAGATGCAAAAATTGGGATTTCAGAACAAATGCCTTAAACTAAAAAGTCTTCTCCATGCACTTTTTTTCACATGCACGTAGTGTTCTTGGCTAAATAACACTGGTCATGTGAATGATTTTGCCCTCAAATGAAAAATATAGTTCTTTAGTTCAGATTTTATATATTTTTGCCTTCACTGAAATAAAACAGTGGTAGTCTCATTCCACCTACGAATGCATCATTTTGTGTCAGTACAACATGAGTAAACTTGGCTAAGAAGTGTTTGCTCACACATGTTAATCAGGACAGACATAAGTAGAGAGGGGGGGAAAACCCTCATCTGAAAACCCAAATGTCCAGTTTCCTACATTAAATGCTACTCAGATCCTTTTTTGACATTTTGGAATGTCACACTGTTATCAATACTAACATTCTCTATTAAGATACTGTCTATTAAGCTACCTGTTACCTATAATAATGCTCTATTAAGTTACAGGCTGAAAGCAAACAATGAATAAGTAATTAAACAATTACTTGTTCAATTACACAGAGCTTTCTGGAAATGGTACCATTCTTTTAACATTAAAGGAGAGTCTGTGCATGCTTTTCCTGCACTTTTTAAAATTAAGATTCAAAGACAGCATATGTTATTCAGGTTTATAATAGCTACCTAATTAAGACTAAATTACCCCAGGGAATGTCATGAACTTGTGTCAGGGCAGGGTTAGGTTGGATCTCAGCAAAAGGTCCTTCCCCCAGAGGGTGGTGGGCACTGACCAGGCTCCCCAGGGCAGTGGGCACAGCCTCAAGGCTGCCAGAGCTCCAGGAGGGTTTGGACACGGTGGGATTGTTGGTGTGTCTGGGCAGGGCCAGGAGCTGGATTGATGATCCTTGTAGGTCCCTTCCAGCTCAGGGTGTTCTGTGATTCTATTCTGTGAAATTCACGGTGCATCACAAGAGAATCAACACTGTGACTGCAGCAGCCAAGAGATAAGGTATTATTACCTTTCTTAGGGTCAATAACAAAGTTTCCCTTCTGATTCCCAGACAGGATCTCGTATGTCACACCATCTCCATCAGGGTCAACAGCATTAACTGTGGCAATCAGGGTGTTTGGGCCTGCATCTTCAGAAACAAAACTCCTGTAGCTGTTAAAAAACAAAAAAAACCCAAATAACAGCACATTTATTAATTTAGACAGGAAATAATATAGAGAGAACTAAGCTTTACAGCATCTACTGATTACCTGTTCAGGAGGCACTGCAGAGATCTGTCATGTGGTAATACAATTACACTGGTAAGATGCTTCTTTGTTAAACAGTGAAATAACATTATTGATGATCTATCCAACCATCCATGCCTTTGTCATTAACCCCCACAGACTTCCACTGCAAATTTCCAGCACTACCACAGCTTTGAAGCGGAGACTTGTTGAAGACTTGTACTAAATGCAGAAGTCATTGGGTTTTTTAATTTAAAAAAAAAAGAGCTTCATGATTCACAGACTCACAGCAACCATTTGCGAAGTTAAAGCGGGGCTTGTTAGAGCACGCTTTCTGAGACAAGCCCCCCAAATGCTTTCAGTGTAGTCTTTGCACCAGCATGACTAAGATGAGAATCAAATCTGGAGGATATGTGCATAATGTCACTTTTACAAAAATCTCTTCTCAAGTCCAGACACATCACTGACATTGTAAGCTCTTAAGAGGCATTATCAGCCTAAGCTTAATGCTCTCTGGAGTAGAAAAGCCCCCTGCTTTAGCAAAGTCCCAAATATTTATTATTTTATCTGACTGGATTGAGCATAGGTCAGACTAAGCACACACCAGACCTGTCCACAGTAGATATGCCAAAGCTCAGCTGGAAGAATGAAGTACAGCTGGCAGTATCCAACAAAAACCTGTGCACCACTAGGTTCAGGGTGCCATATGCTGAGAATACAAAAAAATTTGCAGAAAAAGAAAATGGATGCAAAGAAAACCTCTCCTTTAGCTTTTGTCATCAAGATACGTGTGTTTGCAATGAAAACTTCATAGAAACAGCTCTTTTTCTTCAACCAATTTTATATTCAATGAAGTAAGAGAAGTAAATTATTCTGCTTTAGCTCAGTCACAACCCTCAAGACACTGTCTTAACTCTGCATCTGGAAAGCAAATGAACAGTAATGCTGATAATTTTTAACATGAAATACAGGGACAGAAGAGTTCAGAGGAGGTCTCTTAAAAAAGAGAAAGTAAAAACTGACAAAATGAAACAGAGTGGTAGCCTTAAGCATTTCATAACTGAGATAAAGAATAACTGCGATGAAAGGAAGCTCGTGGCAAGGAATCATGAATTTATACTGGACTGTAAATCTATTTAAACAAAGGGCTAGAAGGACAGCATCATCATGTAGATTTGTATTAGCCTGTCACAGAGCATAACATTAACTGCAGACTAGTCTCTCAGCAGGCCCTAATTTACGTGTGTTCACAGTGATTCTATTTCACTAAAACACCAACTAAGTTGTGTCTGAAATGCACCTCTGGGTTCAAGATTTTTTTCATAATAGGAAAGATAAAGCAAAATCAAAGCCTAGTTAACCAAAAAGTTGAGAAAAATTGAATTCCAGGAACTGAATTCATTCCAATGCCAAACTACACATACATATAACAGCAGTTTCCCTGCTATTGCACAAAGGACAGAAAAGCTTCTTGTGAATGTTTGGTAATTTAAAATAATGTTAATGGTAATCGTATTCTTCAGTGAACTTTAAATGTAAGAGCTGGAAGGGTTTGGGGTTGTTTTAAACTATTTTTTCTCCTTCTGATTAGTTAGAGATGTTTACAGCATCTTTAATAGTATCATTCACTTCTAATTAAAATATTAGAAACGGATACAGATAAATATTATCTCTGAATACTGAAACAAATAAATAAATGAAAAATAAACATCATCTGAAGAGCGAGAAACTTAACCTGGTTTGGTGTTTCAAAATCTGTAGAGGTTCAATAAGAAATTACAAAAGAACAAATTTTCCAAGCCATATCTCCAAAGCAATGTTCAGAAAAGAAAGGGCACAAGATTTTGAAAGACTGAGGTTATCTTTACATAAAACAAGCACTGCCAGAAAGCTTTGATGTTTTGTTCAGCTAAACCCCAGGCTCAGCATCACTGAAATCTCTGCCTCAGTTCTGTCCTGAGCAACTTCTACTTTTAATAGAAGGTTGATGCAGAAGCTGACTGGAAATTTCATTACTAAGTCTCTAACATGAATGTGAGTTTATAGTACTTTTGGCATTGCTGGAGATGCTTCTGAGCCCCAGCTATGGAAGGAAAGGGATTATGGATGCTCTAGAAGGAAACATATATATAGTTTGTAGGGCATGGAACTAAGTGAAATTAAGCGAACTCCACTTATTGGCATGTATCTTGTGGGTTCTCTAATTCAGTGGTCATTTAGGATTCTGTCATCTAAGCATATTTCTCTAACAACTATAAACCAGGGATGCAGATTGCTGACTCTAAGTTGAAATTGCCTAATTAAAAAACAAAATTCCACCATGTCTCTGGATGAGGGCTGAGGGCAACACTGTGTTGCCTGTTTTTTCTGCCTGATTTCCTTTGGTGGTGGAGGGGTCCTCTTGAACTGTAAAATCTGCAATTATTGTACCATATCTTTCAGTACATATTAGAAGAAATGTAAGTGCAAGATCTGTCAAAAGAGATTGTCCATATACAACCTATTTTATTTTTCCTGTTAGTGAGAGAGTCTCAGAGTCAAAATATAATCCCACATTTGTTAGTTCAGCTCTCAGGTTTGATTGAACCAAAGCCAGTGATCAGACTTTCAACCAAAATATAGAAAGCAACAGGAAATAACAAAGATAACAGAGTTTGAAGAGTATGTATTTACATTGCCTGGGAAAATTCAGGTGCTTCATCATTCACATTTGAAACATGGATCCTAACAGTTGCTGTGCCAGTCTTGGGCTCTTCCCCTTGGTCTACAGCCATAATGATGAACTCATAAAGATGGTTGGGTCGCTCATAGTCCAACCGTGTTGCTGGAAAAATGGTGCCATGAGAAGTGATGCCAAAGTCTTGACTCAAGGTGTAATACAGCAGTTGGGCATTCTCCTTGGAATCACAGTCAGTGGCTGTCACTATTAAAAGAGGGGAGAAAAGCACTCTGTAGATCAGAGTCAGAGTATTGGAATGTTAAGTACTTTAACTACTACTGTGGCAGCACTTGCCTTGGCATGTGGTGCTTGAAATGGTTTATAGGACTGGGTTCTCCCCTGTGCTTTTTATTGAACCAACCCTTACCTGGAAAGGAGTCATTTAAAAAAAAACAAACAAAAGTGAAGTCCCCAGTTGAATTCAGCCTCTAGATCTTGCCTTTGTCTGCTGGATTTAAAGACCACTGTACTATGAAGAACACATTCCCACACAGAGATGTACATTCTCATGTCCATAGTGCTGACTTAAGATCACTTGACCCCACCACATGCTGCGTAACTAAAGATGGAACATTTACATACATTATTCAACTGATGCACTTCATGTGTTTGTCAGATCCTATCCCCAACCTACAAGAATCTATGCTAAAAGCAGTTACCAGAACAGTAACTAACTACCATTAGTACATGATAAACCACTATCCAGAACAGTAGGATGTTATAAAATCCTATTTACTAGGGAAAAGCAATTTTCCTGTTGTTTAATTTCCTTTACCCCCCTCAAGATTTAGAAAAATCTTATGTAAGGGTTAAAGACTAATACAAGGCTCTTGTACAACTGCTTAGTTGACATAAATTTGTACCATTGTTTTATTGCTGCATTTTACAGAGCACCATCACTTAAAGCTTAAACTTTTAGATCCACTGGGAAGAAGCGAAGTCTTTTTGTCAAGCATCCAAACAAAACCTCACACAGAACAGTTCAACTGTACATGAAGCTTTTAATGCAAGAGTGCAGAATTCCTACAGCAAACCCTCAAAGGACTCTCAGAGATGGGCAGGGAAGGTGAGCTGAACTGTCCCTAATTTCTGATCCAACATCACTCTCTTCCTCAAGAAATGCAGCAAGATTTGCCACTATGAGCCTGCTGCTAGAATACCAACCACAGTTTAAGTGCTATTACTTCCAAATCCTACAGCGATCTGTTTCCTTTGTCTCCCAATCCCCCACAACTGGGCTGTGGCAGTAGCAAGTAACTCTGACACAGTTCTACAGAATGCTATTTGCCTTCAGAGAGCTAAAACCACCCATGCTGGGACAGGTAATTTTGGCCTCTGAACTGAATTTTAACTAGTGGGAGGAAAAAAAAATACACTCAATGTAACAAATGGTTTCAGGAGTACTGACCTTGTAGAAGTGCAGTTGTCATAGGAACTGTTTCAGGAACACCGACCTTGCTGTAAATTGACTGATGAAATTCAGGGGCACAATCATTCACATCTGTGATTACAACCAAAACCTTAATGGAGAAGGGAGGAACATTAAACAGCAAAGTGAATCAAGGGAATGATTTCACTGCTCTAGACACATCGTGTGGAAGAATTTCCCAAACACATCCTTGATGTATTCAGCAGCTATAGCACATAGGATAAGCCATTTTTCTTAGATTCTCTTTTTCTACAGAGAACTGTTGAAATATTACACTTCAAAATACTATGAATTGCCAAGTCCCAGACCCTGGAGCAATGCTTTCAACTCCCCCTTCATCTCCACTGATTATTCCCTATTACTAATGTAAAGGAATATGGACCACCTGCTTGCCAAGCACCCTTTCACTGTTACCTTATTTTACAACACTTCTGTGGTTCGTAACACTAAAAACTCGACTGCCAAGCATATTACATTTCAGCAGTATAAACCAGCAAGTTATGAATTCAATTAGAGCAGCACAAATCAGATGTAAATGGAGCTGATCCCCAGGGAATTGGTCACAGCAGCAAGCCTAACAGAGTTCAGGAAGCATTTGGACAACGCTCTGAGGCACATGGGGTGACTCTTGGGGTGTCCTGTGCAGATGAGGGCTGCTCTCTCTCAACTGTTGAGGTTGTATCAGTGTAAAGCAGGTACCAATTACATTTAGGCTAAATGTATTTGTAAAGTCATTTCATAATCCTCTTTCAAGTCATATTCTGACACTCTTCACTTTGTAGTACACTAAAGGGTCAACAGGACCTATTGGTGCCTGGTGTGCTACAGCCAGTGCTTGTTACAGTGACATGCTGCTTCCCTGGCTCTCTGTGTCCTCACTCCTGTTCCTGATAATTCCATCTCCTGTTCCCTCTCTAGGGTACACCCTATTTCCTGCAGCAGGAACAAACTCACACTGCTTGCTTCTCCGAGCTCACTGAATCTGTGAATTTCAACCACTGTAATAACTATATTTAGAAATAGTTTTGCTCTGAGAGCTTTCTAAAATACCATGAACTATCATCTTTTAATATCTGTGAGTTTTTATTACTGTCTAGCTTTACAAGCTCACATTGTGTTTTTGATTCAAGACAATTTTCTGTTGTCTTTAAATTGGAATAATCTTAATCCTCATATTGTATGAAGGTTTAGAGTAGGACAAAACCTCATGTCTGGCTTAGCCACATCTGTTTCCATGTCTTCCCAGGCAAGGCCTAGGACCTGTGATGGGATGGAATACTGATCCCTCAGAAACAGCCTTTAGAGGACCTGCAAGACTGAAATCTAAGAGTACCTCAACCAGTCTTCAACATCTTCCCATGGCCAGAAAGACTTTTAAAAAGGACAGCAGACAGAGAGCAATGGGAGCTCCTGGTGAGTCAGTACAGAAATCAAAAGGATGAAGGAAAATGGAATTATATCCAGGCTGCCAGAGGGGCACACCTACCTCAGCAGCACTACTGAAATGCTCATCTTCCTCTGCTTGGACCAGAAGAAGATATTGGTGTGGGTCACTTTCATAATCCACACTCCGAGTTAAACTGATCTCTCCTGTTGCCCGATCAATAGTGAATAGACCACCAGGATTAGTGAGTAAACTGTAGCTCAGGGATTTCTTTTGATATGACACAGCAGTGACTGTAAGAAAGCTGCATTTAAAAAAAAAAAATAAAAAAGAGAGAACTCAAGCATATAATACAATATTCTGAAAAATGTGACAAAAACGATGCATATCTTAAATGATAGTGCAACCCTGTAGGTCTGCTCAGAGCTATCCTCACTGAAGTCAGTGACAGCTGTATCTAAACACCAAATTCAAACATTTTGTTACACAGCAGGGTATCACCTTGGGGTTAAACAGATAAAGACAGGATTCTTGGAAGCAGAACACAGTAAGGATTAAAAACACAGGAACAGAGGATTTAATTCTTGCTGCAGATGAATTTGCCTGCTCTAACTTCCTTCTGTGGCAGTGATGGTTTTCAGGCAGGAAGCTAAAAGATAAAGAAAGATGAAAAAGATCCATTTTAATAACAGCACAGTAAGTTTGCTGGTGCAGTCATACCATCCTAAAGTTCCAACAGACAACTGCAAAAGGCTAAGAGCCAGTCCCTGACAGAGTGGGTGTTACAGCTTACACAGGACAGATGTTTTTAGCTCCTCTCTGGCACTGTCTGTTTTCCAGTGAAGGGCAATGTCTTTAAAGTCTTCAAGTGGAGACACCTGCAGTATAAAGTAAGTGAATTGAAAACTAAATATTTTTAAGAGATTTAAACCAGAACACTAATTCCTCAAGTGTCTGTTGCACTATCATGCAGGTTTCTTAGGAAGAATTCCATCTCCCAGGAGAACCCACCAACACGTGTGATCCTGTGACAGTTACAGTCAATAAACCCAAACTCATTTTGTGCAAACTCCTTTTTTGTCCCCTGTATTTCCATGCTACTGTCTTCTCACTTCCCTCAGGTGCACTACAAACAATAGGAGACTTTCCTCTAAGTCCTTTCCTTCTGTATTTTCCAGTGATGTGGTTTCACAGGCAGTTTCAGCACGACTACACTCCTGCCAAAGGAATCCTTTTGCCCTCCCTCCAGCTCCCTGTCCTGGCTGCACATTCACACCACCTCTCCTCTCCTGTCAGCACTGAAAACCACAAGGCTGTGCTGGGAGCACATTTAACAACCCAACTGGAAAGGGTTTTGTCTTTTTTTGGCTTTGTATTTCCCCAGCTCAGCCTGCCCATGCAGCTATGGTTTATTAGCACCAGTGGCAGCCCAAAGGAAGAGAGATTTGGTAACGCTCCCTGCTCAGCCCAGCCTTCAGTCAGCCTGTAATTGGGAAATCCTCAACCCAGAAATCCAGGGCATGACAGCAACTCTGTTCTCCTGCAGACCTGGGTAATTGGTTCAATTGAAATATGAGAACTTGAGGGTTCCAAATGGATTTTCATGGCTGTTTCTGGTCAACGCACCAGAGAAACCACTTTCACAGGGTGCATTGTGTATATTCAAACCTTTTCTGATGTAATAACTGCACCAAATACTTCATTCCTTTTGGAGATTACCACCTAATTTGACCAACTGACTAATCCACTATCATCTTAGGTGTCCAAACCTGTTTCTAAATAGTGATAAAAACCAGTCATAAATACCTTAGTTGTTTTTAATTCTAAACATTATTGAACCCAAGACTGCAGGTACCTGTCAGCTATTGTAGTTTTTGCAGTTAGATTTTGTAGTTGTTGAATTTCTTTTATGCCTGTGAAATTTAATTTTATTGAAGTTTTACAGAAAAACCTTTTTATCTACTATTAACTTTTTTTTTAATCTTAACACTCCTTGGTTATTTAGACACTAAGACTGAATGTTGTAGATTGAACAGTTAAAATAAAAGACCACAGATAATATAATATAAAAACCAGCTGAATTGCCACAGAAGGAAGATATTTACTGGACAAAAGCATTCTTAATTCAAGTGGAAGAAGATATATGTGCTGTAACAAAAAAAACAGTTTGGAAATGAAGAGACTGAGTATTCAGGTGGGTATATAGTACTAACACTTTCTGTGATATTTCAATTGACACAGTTAGACAAAGGATTGAAAAATAAAATGACAAGTTCTATGGCATCTTCACTCCTGCTCAGTTTGTCACTGTGATGAGGACAGGAAAGAGAGTCTTTTGATTTTTTCCAATTTTCACTTGATGGAGAAGTCACTTCTCCAAATTTGACACATAAAATTGTATTCTTTTGCACCAGGACACCTTTCTTCATGATGCAACAGTGCTAATTTGTCATCTGTATTCTGTATTTTGTTTGAAAATTAAGATACAACCAAAATCTACTAATTCTTTCAATATCATTTCGAAAAGCAAGAAACCACAATTACTCAATACCACTTCTCTCTTTACAAAAGTCACTAAAAAATACATCATCCAAACTGTATCTTGATCCCTTCTAATAAGAGAACTAAATGGCTACTCCCAGCATCTATTTATGATTCACAAACAGTATGAGGCTTTGGGGAGAGCAAAGAGAAGTTAAGCTTGGAACACAACCTCACTGCCTTGTTTTTTGGCTGTTACTTACGATTCTCCTTGTGGTGTACTCTCGGGAACATACACGAAGTAGGACATGTTGGTGAACTGTGGTGGCCGAAATCCAGCAAGCACAGAAACAGAGGCTGGAGATCCTCTGCTTCCCAGTTTATCTGCTGCTACTACAGTCAGCAAATACTCCTTGTCCCTCACCAGTGGCAAACCTGTTGTTTTAATCCAGCCAGAGTCCTTCTCAACTTCAAATCTGTCTTCACCACCTAAAAAGAACAGGTCCACAAATGGTTGTCAGCAAGAACATTTTTACTTGATTAAAAGTAAGAGGAGAATATGGTACCAATTCCCTAAATGGCTTTGGCTTAGGATCAGCATGCACACTAAAGTTCAGAAGTTTGTTTAGAACTTAGAAATCAGTCATTATATGCAGCATATTCATGGTTACATTTCTAAATTGCGTTTTACTTCTCTGGACAATCATCACTCTTCTGTACCACAGAATCAGAGAATGGTTTGGGTTGGAAGGGACCTTAAAGCTCAACCAGTTCCACCTCCTGCCATGGGCAGGGACACCTTCCACCAGCCCAGGTTGCTCCAAGCCCCATCCACCCTGGCTTTGGACACTTCCAGGAATGGGGCAGCCACAGCTTCTCTGGGCACCCTGTGCCAGGGCCTGCCCACTCTCACGGGGACTTATTTCTTCCTTATATTTAACCCAAATCCACCATCTTTCAGTTTGAAGCCATTCCCCCTTGTCCTGTCACTACATGCCCTTGTAAACAGTCTCGGTCTCCATCTTTCTTTTACCCTCCAATACTTTGCTGTTGTTTGACCCTAAACATCCCATACCAGCAAATACCCTACTGGAGTCCTGGCCACGAGGAATAAATTCACCTTTGGAGAGGTATTGCTGCTCCCCTTCTGCTCACATGCTTTTGAACTATTACTAAAGTTTCTTTTAAGAGACACACAAAAAAATTATCAATGAGTCTGCAATAGCTTTGTACAACCCAGACCTCCAAAACTTCATTAGAGATGAACCAGAGGCACGACTGCTCCAAGGGGAAGGAACATTACCTCTCCACCCAACCAGCTGTACTCCTCCACATCCTGTCTCATCTCATAAACAGGCAGTCCCCACTGCCACCCCCTTGCCAAAGCCCTGGGCAATACTGACTGCTCCAGTCACCATCATCCCCCAGGGAAAAACACGGGAAGGAACCCAACTTTGCAAAGAAATCTCTCCCTGCCCCTAATAAAGTTGATTTTTCTCACATAGCTGAAGGCTTATGAAACTTTTGCAGGAGGAAGGGAATGTCTTTCACTAACAAAACTGAGGATAAAAGACAACAAAGTCACACTAGTGAAGCCTAATACACAGGGAACAGGAGGGTTAAAATTTACCTTCCAAGAGAAAATATTCCACAGTTCCATGGATCCCTTCATCTGCATCCACAGCAAACAGCTTGTACACTTCAGTGCCTCCTGCAGCCTCGGGGGAAACCACAGCCAGGAACGGGAAGGGCTCCATGGCCCACTCGGGGACATTGTCATTCACATCTGTCACAGTGAGGGACACGTGCACCAGGTACCAGTCCTTCCCTGGTGGCCACAGAAACACAGAGAAATAATTACACAGGTACATAATGGCACTCAAGGTAAGAAACTTAGCAAAAAAAGCATAAAATATCTTGTTTATTCAAAGATTATAGCAACTCTGAATTTTGAAAATTAAGTATTTGTTGCCAAAAAAATTCTAACCATCCACTCTAAGTAGTGATTTATCATTTTAGAAAATTCACTGAAATCCTAGTATAGTTTTCACTTCTACTGAAGTTTAAACGCTATTAAATCCAAACAAGCAAAATTATAAAAAAACCCAAATGAACACAGAATGGAACTATTCAATTTTTCAAAAATCAACAGCATAAGATCCTTAAAAATTGAGAAAAAAGTATTTCTTATACATTTGCCACAATTAAATCAACCCATGAAGACAGTGAAGCTCCTAAACAAGTAATAATTATTAGGCAGGTGTTTCTGAAAAGGAGGCAGAAAGGAAACACAAGGCAGTGACAGAGTAAATATTTTCTTTTAACTGATAAATATTATCAGTAACATGAGGGAGCTCAGTATAAATATGACTGTGGCCTTTTGACCAGTCTGGCTCCCAGCAGACTGGCACTGAACCTGTAAAGAGTTTTGCTAGAGGAGCCAAGGGGAGTGTTCCTGCAATGCATATTTAATGCCTCTGGCCCCAGAAAAGCGATGCCTTCACACCCTGAGTGACTCCAAAGGCAGCACAACTGCACTGACACAGCCTGGAATGTGGCCCAGGTGAAAACAGCCTTCTACATTTACAGCATGACTTATCCACAGGTTTAATAATGGATGTAAAGCCAGAATGTTTAAAGTTGGTAGTGTTAATACTTGACTTCAGTGTTGATTTATTATTTATACATACATGAAAACATACACACACGCGTTTATTTTCAAAGCAGCTTTACAGGAACCGAAACAACATACAAAAAGGAACATCTAAAATTATCAGTTTTAATTTAAACCTAATTAATAATACAAAGAATTAGTATTTAAGACTCTAAATATAAAGTGCTGCCAAAATATCTAATCTTGTAAACAGTGTTATCTTGCTAAGGAGGCCTATTCTCCCAGGAAGCTGTGCCACTCAGGCTGAACTGCTGCACTTGTTCTCCCCTCTGCTTCCTTAATTGCAGCATTATATCCCTCTCCAAAAGGCTTCCAAGCTCCAACTCAAATCCCTTCCTTTGTGTGCCATGTGCCTTTGCTGATGTTATCCCTTCATTCCCACAGAAGCACTGCCACATCTTTCTCATCAGCCTCTTGCAAGGTTCAGCTTTTCATACTGAGAAACTCCTGTCTCTGGCAAGTGGCATATTTAGTCCAGCATATCAGGATCTGCAATCTATAAACAACCACAAGGGCATTGTTGTAAACAAAAACTGCTCAGTGCTGTGATTAAAAAAGTCAAAAATACAAGTTTCTTAGTTTGGATTCCTGAGACTTAATCCATCACGACCTTTGAGTATGTTCTATTTTTACCCAGAAAATCCTAATAGAAAAATCAGCATTCACCCAAGATAATCACAGAAGTTCTTCTCAGTTCAACTCATAAAACTGTATTAATTCATCTGAATTTTAGAACTGTGAGTACACGTCCTTTTTTCTTTCTCTAAAAAGCAACAAAAAGTGTACTGACAGTTAAATCCATGCTAATTTATTTGTAATTACACCCTTTACCCAGAATCTAGTGTCCCAGGGAATACAGTATCAGTTTAAGGTAACACATAAAAAAATAGTGCCTAAAGCAAAAAAAAGTAAAAGCAGTAGCATGGATATTATCTCCCACTATTACAATAGTAGTGTAATAATAGAGCCAGATGTTCTTCAAAAAGACTTGGCTCATGTCAGGATGTGTGTTCCAAAAGTCCCAGGGCCATGAGTCCAAGACACCCAAAGACACTGCAGAGGAGGGAATATGTTGGACACTGATGTGAGTCTAAGGTTGAACTACAATCACAGTGACTGTCTGAACACTCCAAAGATCTTAATTAAAAGGTGCTCAAAAGGAAAAAGCGCAAAAGGGAGAAGTTAATGTCAAAATTGCCTGTCTCTTCTCAAAAGAACAGGTCTGGTGGACGCTGCCACAAGTTTGGAAACACCCCCTATTTAGCCCAGTTTGCTGGGGCATACTGCAGGCTTAAAATAGGGAGCACCAAATTAGAAGCAGAGTTAAGAACCTTTGAAAATCTGCCCTTATAATAGCAAGACCTATCAAGGATTTGAATGCCACCTTGGTAACCCTGCTGGGAGGAAAAGGGTTACTGATACTCGTCTCTCTGGAGCCTGGAAATCACTATCTTAATCAAACCATGAACTCACTCTGTGTCAAGTTCTGCTACAGTTCTTAACATGCATGTAATTGCCCTGTCAAAAAATAAGTCCCAATCAAAGAGTAACTGATTTTATTGAAGTAGTAACAATTCTGGACACAAATTCCACTCCTGTCACTTAATGAATGTCAGTTCACTGAAGATTAATATGCTGGTACTTACAAAATATTTGTAACTGAGAAACACCACTTGGAAGGAAACTGTGCAAAAGTGCATCATGCGAATCCTCACATGATCTAGCAAACTGTATTGATCAAAAACTAAAAGGATTCAGTCACATTCCTCTAGCTACTCATGTTTTAATAGTTTCAGAGACCTTAATGTCATTTTGACATCTTGGCAAGACCAAAGCTTTCAGCAATATGTTGGTGACCTCTGAAACATATAAATAATGCTGAGAATTCTGTCAGGATATTCAGCAGGAACTGCACTGCAGGTAAAGGAAGAGACAGGCCTGGGTACCTCTCTTGACCAGAATACATTCCCACTGCATATCACCTTACAGATCTTATTGGCATATTACCTTCTTCCATCAACCCCAGAAAATCTGATTCGTAAGAAAAACACCAGTAAATAAATCATCATGATTTCACTTTCAGATAAAGGCAGTCTGGAAGAAAATGACTGTAAGTAAGTTTTCCCTTGACTGCATACCATATATCAAAGCAAAAACTCCAGCAGGAACACCGGACAGGGCTGTACTTCTCCACAAATGTGACCTGACAACTTGTAGAAACAACATCAGAGTGCCCAACGAAGCATGGTTAGACAAGGACTTGCCAGAGGACAGCCCATGTGCTGAAGAGACTGACAGCGACAATAATGTGTAATATGTGGATGTCTAGCAGGACAATGCATTAAGGATGTCAAAGTACACGCTGGTGAACAGCATTTTGTTAAGCTAACTCCACATTCTAATGAGGGCAGCAAATATTTCCAAGTTTTCCCTTTACTGTAATTATCATGACACACACATTACAAAATGCAGGCTCTTGTGTTTTGTAGCTGACACAGCTGCTTGCCTACAGAGTGGACCTTAAACCAGGCTTAACTCATTTTTAATAAGGTACATAACATTAATTTTCTCCCTTATTTATGAAAACTATTTGTGCTTCAAGGCAGTGGATGGAGGAAATTTTAGAAACCCGTATCTCACAATAGTTCAGGTATCTCAAAGCCTCCTTCCATCAAAACACATATCTTGCAGATATATTATACATGTACATCAGTATATTAGTAATAACAGTACATTATCATGTACCTGCATTCATATATTATGATTAATAGTAGTTTATTAGTAGTATATGTGCAGTAATATTGCTACGTTACGGGAGAAATAATATGTTACAATTCCACTCAAATCTTAGCAGAAACAGCTTAAAATTGATAATCCTCTGTGGATTTGGGTTAAGTCCTACAAACACACAGAGAGGTTCCACTCAAATTATCTGTTCTCAATACCAGACCCTGGCAGATACCTGCACTGAATTCAGCAGGGCAAGTCCACCACTACTGACAACCTAAGTCAGGAACTGGAAACAGGCTTAATTTTCCCAAAAAGAATTTTCAAACTGCTGTGTAAAACCATACTAGTTAGAATTTCCCCAATATTAAATGCTAGACACTTGACTTTCAACCACAGACATCTTCCACAATGTCACCCATTCAAAACAAGCCCTACTAAAAGGATGGTTCTGCTAATTAGATTGTTGGCACACACAGATTTTGCATTTGACAGATTTTCTTTCCCACCTTCAGACAACAGAAAAATTTAAATTGCTTTCTCAGAGATAAAACTCAAAATGGCTCTTGCTGCACATAAACACAACAGTAACACTGGAACATTTCATGTCAAAAATCAGTATTTTTAAAAGTCACATAGAAAAATAACACTTCATATTCAAAAGGGTAAAATCATATCTTTATTTAATCAGAAAGTATTTTTCCTCTGATTTTTCTTCACCAAGGAAACTAATGAAAGCAGGTTCTGTGAGCAGATTGCTTTTCCCATGTATTTGCAAACACCCTTTGCAGTATCAAATCTAAGCTCTCTCTACAGCTTTTTTCAATTTATACAAAAAAAACAAAACTAAAATTATAAACTCTAGTCCAGAGGTTTTTCCTTCTTTAGCTGCTTAATTCCCTATTAGAGTCAACTTGTGTATCATCAAAAATCCTTCTTAGGGCAGCTCATCCTGAAGTCTGCTTTTTTCTCTCTGACATTCCCTCCAGTTGGAATTACTTCCTTTTAACTTAATATTACTGACAAAAGCTGCAGCACTGAAATTCACTCCCTATCACCAAAATCAATCTTCATAATCCACTGCTGAAACCTCATCACAGGTATCTATCTATAATTGCTTATTTTTCATGCCTATCTGTGGTTGAAAACTGATAAACAGAAGGATTTATTGTACTGCCTTACTCTGAATTCCAACTGCACTAGGTAATGTAATACACCAGCTGGCCCAGGTTTCTGCTCACAGGAAATACATGATATGTCATCACTCACCATTTTCATCCTTTGGAAAAAAAAACCCAAACAACTGAAAAACAAAATGAAAATAAACATAACAACCCACAAGCAAGACATTAAGTACTTTGCTGAGAAGTTTAATCACCGTAAAATTGGAAATTAAAGGTAATAAGTCATTAAAAAAATTAAAAATTGGAGAAAGTCTCTAAAACATCTTTCTTTAGGTCTGCCTGTGGGCAAACTCTAGCTAATGGAATCACCAACATACTCTGCATAAGAGTTACACATCAACTAATCCAAGGGTTGGTTTCCAAAGCAGAACCACTCCAAAGAATGTCACAGTTTCCCTCCTTAGTGTCCCTGGGTGTTAAGACTCCCATCATTTGTGTTGGCCTGATTTCTGCACACCTTTTTAACCTTTCAACAGATGTGAAAACCACAGGTCACCTCAGCCATGTGAGGAAACTGGTGTAGTAAATTCAGAGTTACTGCTCATCCAAGAACATTCCTTCCCAGTCCACAAGGTCTGTAACACAGACAGGACTTGTGCAACATAGAAAATCTTCCCAGGTTAAGACAAATTTCACCTTTTTGTAAGGAAATCACTTCTCCAAGAAAAAAGCAAGAAAACCTGTTATTCAAATGCCTTTCAGAAAAGCAGAGTGCAGATCCAGGGCAGTGTTTCCTTCCAGCCTCCTCGGGGGATTCCTTTCTCCAAATCTCCACCATCAAAGGCACACACTGCCTCACTGAGAAGCTTTAATAAAGGCAGCCTCAAATACACAGAGAATACACAACATTTTATATTAACTACTCAAAGTTAGAAATTTGCCCTTTGGCAAGACACAAACCATATTTGTGTAATAAAACAAACTGTTATTATAAACAGCAACAAAAACAAAACCACAAGAGGAAAGAACCTTAATACTCAAATGCTGTGAAGACTGGGTTACACTCTTCATCCAAAATGTTTTGAAAAATTTCTAATAAATTACAAAGGGTGTCACAATCTTGTAAAATAATTACCCTTTTTACACATCAAATTTAAGATATGTAGAGGAATTTAGTATTAAGAAGGAACAGAAAGCCCTCTCAAAATCATGAACCTCTTGGACAGTCTGAGTTAAAGATTTGTCAAAATTGAAGAACATACTGGCAATTACAAGAAGCAACCAAATATCTCGATGGGATGATTGTTCCTTTCCACTTTAGGTTTTTCACCAGTACTTTATGGTTTTACTGAATCCAGGTTTATCTGAAAAAACTCTTGTTGGTGTACACCATTAATTTTCTGGGAAAGGGGTTCATCTTAAAGTAACATGAACCAGTTCCTTCAACCTGGCATTGCAGCTGGGTTATAAAGATGCACTGGGTTGCACACAGATACTGAAAACTAATAAATCCTGTCATTTCATACAGCAACTAGGATAAAAAATACTCTCCCACCTACCAGCCATGTTACTGGAGGGGTGGCAGGAAGGAGAAGAGGGCTTTAATACTTAATCATTCACTTAACAGCAACTTTTGAAGGTTACACTGGTTAAACCAAGCCTTGAAAATCATGCATGCTGAAACAGTCTGATTGCAATTTCAAATACTGTAGGTCAGAGTTGCCTCTAAACCCATCTCTTTTCACCATGTCAAATTCTAAAAGATGCTGTCAATCTGTGAAATCCAACGTATTCTCAGACTTCTGATTGCATTAGGATTATATGACTGTCTTTTCTCTCAAAAATCCAATGGATAATTCTATGAGACTCGAAAATAAAATCCTCATATTCATTAAAAATGTAGGCTTCTCTGCATCAATGTAATTGATAAAACTGACAATGCCAGACATTCTGATTTAAAAAATCTGACAATAGAGAATATGTAGTTGACTGAACATGTCTCTACAATTGTGGACAAACATTATACATTTCTTGAACGTACTGAAGGAAGAGGTATTATATTATCATGATTAAACAATAATGGGTGAGAAGCTAGGTTGCTCCTGGCATTTTCAGGTCATTTCAATTTATTTTTAAAAGAAGATTATGAGAGTGTTAAAAGTCTTGCAAGCCTTGAGGTTAATATTGGTATTACATACTGCTCTACATCTACCAGCAAATTAAGTATTCAAGCTGGTATTTTTGGTTTTGCTTTTGGTTTTCTGGTGGGTTTTCTGTTAGGTTTCTCCAACTTCTAATCCTTTTTCTTTAAACAGGCAAATTTTCTTTGAAAACTCAGAGGTTTGTTATTTTTTTGGGTTAGTGCAAATGAAATATTTTGGAGTTGTTTGAGAGGCCATTGCTATTTTGAAGGAGCTCTGCAAATATACTGTACTATTTTAAAATCTTACTCTATAATATGTCTTCATGCACAATATCTACAGACTTAAGGTTTGGGAAGATACATTTTCAGAAAAAAAATCTTAATGTCCCAAGCCTGTAGCTGCAATCAGGAGAAATCTCTTTTCCCATTTACAGACCATACCATGAGATAGAAGCTACTGGTTATTGTACCCAGTCCTACTGTATATCCTTCAAAAAAATAGGACAATTATGCACAAACATTTCTCTACTGTCATTTCTGAAAACTCCTGAGGTATATGATGGGCTACTTTTAAGTACAGTAGTTTGCTCATTCATAAAACATAAACCTTCTAAAGAGATAACTTTGATGGGCTCAAGCTGGGGACAGCCCACATTCCCTCCTATTATGCCTCATCTCTTTTGCAGATAGAATAATGACAGTCTGGCATGTCTCTGCTCCTTACCATCACATGGCCTTTAAAACAGAAGTTAAAGCAAACCAGAAAACAAAAGTAAGGAAAGAATCAGAGGAGCTCCATGGTCATGGCAGAGTGGATCTTAACATAAATAACCAATTAAAAGACATTAAGGTGATAACCATTTCATCAGGGACTTCCCAGTGTGACATCCATCTGCTGAGAGCAGCAGACAGAAAAACCAAGCATGCCCAGATGTGAAATAATGACTGCAAATTAATAATCACAACAGACACCCTTAAATAAGAAAACATGTGTCTTAATAAATGACTGTTGATTGCCAAGTATCATAAGAAGAGATCCTGCCTAAAGCAGTAGCAGCTACTGGGCCACTCTAAGATGGGAAGTCCTCTTGAAATTTTCTCTAGAATTTCTTGGGGGAAACCCAGCATGTTTCTCTGTAGTCCCATATGTGCAAGGATTTTTAAAAAATAAAGAAAAATGCCACCACAATGAGTAGCTTCACCAACAGAGCTTGCTGTACTTCCTTGGATCAGTATGGAATCAGAATGGTTTGGGTTGGAAGGGACCTTAAAGATCATCTCTTCCCATGGACAGGAGGAGCTTCCACTAAACCAGGTTGCTCCAAGCCCCATCCAACCTGGTCTGTATGTTCTCTAATTTATTAGTTCTATCAAATTTCTGCTGAAGTTTAGTTAGATCTTAAGCAAAACAAAAGAAAAAAAAAAAAAAGGTTTATTTCTTTTGCAGAAACTGAATGTTTGAGATGATAAACAGCCAGAAGATCTAAACAGCTTTGGTGTTCAAGTCACAGCAGACTCAGAAAGGTATTTTTAATCAGACTGCTTGGAGTAGAAAGCAGATCATTTCAAAACATTCAGACTGATCAAACATCAACAAGGTGCTCTACAGACATTCCTTTCTACCACAAGGCAGTAACATTCCAAGCCTGTAAACACCCAGAGCTGTCCCAAATGCATGCAGAACGTACATTTTCTTGAAACCCACTGCAGTTTAATGAAACCCATCTGCTGGATAACAGATGATGATTTCACCTTAAGCTCAGCTTGATGTGTAACTGTTAATATGGCTGTAATTCATAAAAGAGTTAAAAAGAAGTGTAAAAGGCAAAACATCACCCAGAAGCTACTTAATTCTTAGGGATGATCCCCCCAGAATCAATACAGCTAGTAAGGGACTCGGGTCTCAGATAAAATTAAAACACATGATCCTTGACTTCCAAGCACGAAATCCTTCACGGTTCAAAAATATTACTAAAATTGGTATCTCCACTCTGTATTTCAATTTAAACAGGAAAAATACACTTCAAATATAAGTGAGTGCTGCTAACTGTTGGAAGGCCCTTCTGATAAGGAAAAATGAACGACAGGAGATTACAAAGCTAATGCCTGTGGATCAAGTAAGGTCAAGGGAGCTTGAGTCGACAGAGGATTAGAGAGATGGGATCTTTCATGCACTTCCCCCAAGCACTAATGGAATAATAATGGCTCCTCCTCAAATTAAATGCTACCTTTATGTTAAAATATTAATGTGCATGACAGTCTAAGAAATTTTACCTTCTGTTCACTGGGTAAAAACTTAAAACAGCATTATGCTTTTGCTAAGAATAAATTGTGTCCCAATAAATTAAATGGGATGAAATCTGAAATGCCACAACAAACGTGAGCGCAATCATCAGTCCTTGCAGGCAAGGTTCAATGAAGAATATAAACCAGGCTGAGTGATCACTGGGGTCACTCAAGGAATTTCCTCAAGGACTGTGTGCCAAAAAACACACTAATGAAGTTAAGCCCTGAAATTTTGCAATTCTGCTTAGCATCTTGTGGCTCAAACTCGTGTACAAGGGTGTCCTGGTGTTTCTCTTTGTTTTGGAGTTGTGAAGTTTGGGTTTAGCTAAAAGAAAAGAAGATGAAAATGTTTGTTATGAAAAACGTAAAGATTGTTGGGCCAAACTTCAATTTCAAATGACTGTTTTCATCTCTCAAGATTCATTTTCTCCCATCCAGTTCCAGTGTCTGAAGGGGCCTACAGGGAAGCCAGCATGGGACTCTTCATTAGGAACTGCAAAGACAGATATGGGTAACGGGTACAAATTGAAAGGGGGAGGAATTTAGGTTAGATATATGGAAGAAATTCTTTACTGTGAGGGTGGTGAGACACTGGTAAAAACTGCCCAGGGAGGCCATGGATGCTCTAACTCTGGCAGTGTTCAAGGCCAGGTTGGATGGGGCTCTGAGAACCTGGTCTAATGAAAGAGCTCCCTACCCATGGCAGGGGTGACTGGGACTAGATGGTCTGTAAGGTCCAAACCTTAACATTCTATGGTTTAAGCTTCCACTACAGTCAACATACAGAGAATGTCTAACACAAAGGCCCACACACTGCTGCTGAAACTGCAAAGTTTAGCTGCCAAGGAGCAGCAAGGACAGGCTGCTCTGCAGGGTATGGTGAAAGAGGAGTCAACGGTGACAGCGAGGCAGGGACCTCACTGTCACTGAGAAAGAGCAGAGCAGGTCCTGAGCCTGGGTCACCCAACAGCCCTGTGGTCACCACACAAAGCCACAGGGATGAGGTGGGAGCAGGGAGCCAAATCAGCAAGGCAGTGTCGGGGCAGGACAGGCATAGCAGGGCACAGCACAGCTCCAGGGAAGGACCTGAGCTCCAGCAAAGCTCCTGGGACATGGGGCAGAGGCCACAGACACGGCTGGTGACACCCACCTCTCCGACCCCAGCACAGAACCAGAGCTGGCTTTGAACCTGGGCAGCCAAACCCAGGGAGCAGGGAGCTCCCTGGAGTCCTGTTAATGCACTCCAGGACTGACAACCCTGTCAGAACAGCCCTAATCTGACAGGAAACATCCTACCAGCCTATGAAAACTATCAGGCTTGACTGATCTGCCATCTCTGTTTCTTAGAACTGACTTCTGCCTGGTTTTAATACCTTCCTGCTAAGAATTCATGCAAGGACCTCACCTGAAGTTGAAAATCCAGCAAAGGCACTAACTCTTGTCCAGGCCCTGAAATTGTTACTCCTCCAATCCGTACCATTAAAAAGACACCACAATAGGTCCTGATTTTCTTGTTGCTACTTGTTAGTGACTAGTTACTGCCTCCAGAAAAGATAAAAACTATGTTAAAACTACGTCTACAAAGTATCAAATTATAAGCATGTGGAAGATTATCTGTCTATTGAGATGCTAGAAGTCTGGCTGCACCTGGAACAGTATTTGCTTCAATGGAACACCAGCCCTGGACACACTGCTGTGTTGATTACCCAGGACACAATTTAGAGGAAGTAAACAGAAAAGTATTTCAAATTCTGTTTTAGCTGAAGAGGAAAAAAAAAAAAACAAACATACAGCCTGTTGCACACCCTCTGTACTTCACTGAAGAAACATTAATTCAGGAACAGGACACCTCCTTCCTACACAGTCTCATTTATGAACTAAAGAGTGGGGGCTGTCACACAAATGAGAAAGAAATACTACTGAATGTTGCCTTATTACCGTATACCAATCTTCTTGCTACTATTTTAGGAATGCTCCATCAAGTAAAAGAAAAAAAAATCCTTTATTCTTCCTAGCAATGCATTAGGACCACTTGTGGCACAATGCTTTCAAGCATTCTTTACTACTTTAGGTAATGAAGTGGACATTACAAAGGAATTCCAACAAACTACATTGAAAAGATAAAGGAAAAGAGGGTAGACTTTATATGCTAAAGCTTTTAAACATCTTGTCTTATCCTTGACATCAGTGCCTGGGTTGAAGAAGAGACTAATGACAGAACTAATTACTCGTTAATATTCAGTTCTCAGTTACCAGGCAGCAAAAATTAGGGAAAAATGAAAAAAATACTAAAGAAATGAATACAACTTTATACCACTTGAACATAAATTGACATCTGATACCATAAGGTCTAATACTAGAAAACTGTAGCTGTTGGAATGTTTATGGTTATGTGTAATGTTAAAAGCAAAGTAAACAAACTGGAGAAAAAATCTGAACTTGAATTTTTACTCATAAGAAAATTCAGTGTAACCATCTCTTTAATTCATCCTGAGAGCTCACATCTCTAAATACTGTGTTTTCTCCTGGAGCTTTTACTCCATACTTTAACTTCCTTATTTCAGACTAGTTAAAACATGTATTGTGCTAGTCATCTTTCTCCTATCCCATCCTTTGGGTTATCTTTTCTCACATTACTGCAGCTTGGGTTGCGAGTAAGGAAAGAGACCCAACTTCCTAAACCTGTTTGAAAGTATTATGTTAAAGGTATTTTAAGTCCTACAAAATGAGAAGGTAAGCATTCTGCAATGTGAAAATTTTAAAGGTCTCAATTCATTACTAACCTTTAACTGATGAAAATAATAGTATTAATAAAGGTGTATTTTGAATTTAGTCTCCTGTAAACCAAGAAACTTAAATCATCAGTATCTGAAGTATATCATTTGTACTGCCCACAATTAATTGCTCTCTACCTAATCTCTGAGAGTCAGAACCTAGTGCTACACATTCCTTAGTGATTTATTTCCTTACTGCTTCATACTACTAGCAGCAATATGTCAGGGTAGTGGAAAATACTCCAAACTATTTAGTGAAACTACAAGGGGGGGGGTTGGGGAGGGAGCATACCACACAACCTGAAATAAAGTTAAAAATTGGTTTGGATTATTATTTTTAACTGCATTGGCAAGTATTGCTTTGGAAATGAAATCTCAGGCATGACAGTGACAGCTTTGTCCCAGGCAGTGTCAGACTTCTCCATTCAGAGTAGGTAAGAGCCCAGATAATCACAAAGGTGAAACTAGCAGAAACCGAGGGCTACCACTTTTCTATCATCTTCTTGATCCTGACAGAGGAGGGCTGTGACACCAACAAAGGGCTGAAACCTGAGCGACATGACAGAGGGGGTGAACGTCCCAGCAGCAGCACACTCAGATTGACCCGATGGATTTTGTCACTGCCCTGGAGTAATGACATCCCCTTTGGCAGGTAGCCTTGCTCAAGACTGAGCAGTGAGGGTAGGACAGGCAAAGCACTTGTGTTTTGGAAATTGGGCTATCAGCCTCTTGGTTTGCAGCCAAAGCTCAAGCTGGAACACAGCACAAAGCCAGTGCGAGTGACTGCCATCAACACAGCGACAGGCACGAAAAACCCAAGGGAGAACCAGAGAAGGATCTGAGAGCTGCTCCTCAGGACCTGAGTGAAAGGAGTTGCTGCTGCAGCCTCCTTCACAGGGGGAAGTATCCATGGCACTGAAACTGTCAGCACTAATTAGAGCCCCGCAGGCATCCTCAGGGATTTAACAGACACCAAGGAATAAACTGCCTCTCACTCCTGTGGGCTGCCCCTCAGTCAGAAACCAGACGAGATAAGGGAAAGGATCGCGTGGGAAGCTTTTCATCTCTCCCGCCCGCGCTGCTCTGTGGCTGAGGGAAATCACTCCGAGCAGCACTGCTGAGAAGTTAATCGTTTTCACTACAAGTCATATAATGCCAAAAACCTTCCTAAACCTTTCCAAGATGAAATCAGGCCAAACAACTTATTTCTGCTGATACGATTTCTCCAGAATACTTATTCTGGACAACCTTCAGAACATTGCTGAAATCACAAGTAACATGAAAACGAGAGGCACAGATATCACAAATATGCACAGATATCCACCATCCACTAAATTAAAAATATGCTTAAACCAACTTGTATTTTCATAGGTGAAAAATATTTACCAAGATGACAAAAACTAAAAAAGGATTTTTGAAAGCAATAGAAGTGATCAGTAAATGACATTAGCTGTTCTACTTAACTTGAGTAAGAGCCTGTGAATGATGATAAAGTTACAAACATGCCATTTTAATGGTGCCCGTCGGACCCTGTACATTTTTTTTATAAAAGAGCAGTCACCCAACTCAAAGGCACCAGTTTTGTAAAAACTCACATTCAGGCTTGTGAGTCAAACACGGTTAACTTCAATAACAACTCAAAACTCAGTGGCTTCAGCTGTGTGCTTTCAAGTTAGGTATTTACAGGAGGAGAACTACAGAGAACATTTAAACAGCAAACACCTGTGTGTAAGAAGCATGATGTATCTAACATGCTGTGCCTCAACATACATGTAATATAGGCAACACGCCTTGTGGCATTCTTTGACTCAGAATATTCTGTAAAATGTCAGACATTTCCCATGCCACTCACTAACAACTATGACTTTTTTAACCGGTGAAACAGCTTAACTCTGCCGAACACCGTGCCGCTCCAAGCATTGCCACAAAGCTCTACCGTCCACGTTCCCTAAGCTGTGTAATGCTTTCTGTCACCTCCGGTGCTTTAATAATTTACACATTTAAAAGACCAAAACTACATTCTAAAGCATAACAGCATCTGACACCTGATGCTAAACCACCTTCAGGTGCTCGTTGTCACACGGGGACAAACTGTCCCCCACCCAGTGATGGGACAAGACCACTACTCTGAGTAAGTCGCAACTTTTTTTCGCTGCCGCAACCGGGGGGTGGCGAGCGCAGCATCCCCGCGCACCTCACGCACCTCTGCGCTCCTGGACGCGCACCACGAGCTCCCAGGCGGCCGCCGCCTCCCTGTCCAGCGCCGCGCTCAGTGTCACCTCTCCGCTCTCCCGCTCCACGCGCACCGGCGACTCCCCGACGGGCGGCGACAGCAGCTCGAACCACGCGGAGGCGAAGCGCGCCGGGGCCAGCGTGGCCAGGCGGGTGCCGGGCCGGGCATCCTCGGGCAGGGCGAGCGCCAGGGGCGCGGGGGGCGGCAGCGCGGCGCGGCGGCGGCGGCGGGGCGGGGGCTGCGGGAGGCGCTTGGGCTGCGGCAGCACCTCCAGCTCCAGCGGCTCGCTGAGCAGCGCGGGCCGGCCGCGGTCCCGCGCGTAGAGGCGCAGCGGGATGGGGGCGCGCAGGTGGAGCAGGGAGCGCACCAGCACCACGCGCCCGCTGCGCGGCACCACGAAGAAGTGCGCGCTGCGCGGGAGGGCGAAGTAGCGCAGCTCCGCGTTGGCGCCCGCGTCCGCGTCCTCGGCCCGCGCCTGCCACACCTGCGACTTGAGCGCCAGCGTCTCCTCCACGCGGAGCTGCGCGGGGCCGGCCCCCACGAAGCGCGGCGCGTTGTCGTTGTCGTCCAGGACGCGCACGGTGAGCGCGGCCAGCTCCGCGGGCGCGGCGCCGCGGGGCGCGCAGCGCTTGCAGCACAGCCCGAGGCGCAGCGCGTACACGGCCCGCGCCTCGCGGTCCAGCGGCCGCCGGGTGCGCAGCCACACGCGGGCCGTGCGCGCCTCCAGCGACACCTGGAAGTGCTGGTGGCCGTCGCCCAGCAGCTGCAGGTGCCAGCGGCGCCCCTGCACCTTGGCGCACCAGGGCTCGGGCCCCAGCCGCGTCAGCGGGATGCTCAGCCCGCGCACACGCGTGCCCGCCGGGCGGTTCTCCGCGACGTGCCCCTCGAAGGCGGGTGTCCTGCGCGGCGCGGCGCGGGCGGCGGGCAGGGCGCAGCGCAGCAGCACCAGCAGCAGCAGGAGGGCGGCACTCGGGGCTCCGCACGGGGCTCCGCGCCCCGCTCGGCGCCCGCACATCGCGGCGGCCGCGGAGC
>JAWWTY010000019.1:4482410-4508999 GCA_035222235.1 Margarornis squamiger | reverse complement strand
ACACACCTGGATCCATCCCTGTGTAGGGGACAGACACACCTGGATCCATCCCCGTGTGGGACAGACACACCTGGATCCATCCCTGTGTAGGGGACAGACACACCTGGATCCATCCCTGTGTAGGGGACAGACACACCTGGATCCATCCCCGTGTGGGACAGACACACCTGGATCTGTCCCTGTGTGGGGACAGACACACCTGGATCCACCCCCGGATCCCCCTCAGAAGGACGGCGCATCGGCGGTCGATTGGCCGTGCCTGCGGCGGGCGCGGCGCTCGGCCGGGGATTGGCCGGGCCTGCGGCGGGGGCGGTGCTCGGCCGGGGATTGGCCGGGCCTGCGGAGGGGCGAGGCGCTCGGCCGGGGATTGGCCGGGCCTGTCGCGAGCGGCCTCAGCAATGGCGGACGAGGAGCTGGAGGCGCTGAGGGCGCGGCGGATGGGGGAGCTCAGAGCGGAGCATGGGGTGAGGGGATAGGGGGAATAACGGGGATAGTGGGGGTAATGGGGGAGATCAGAGCGGAGTGTGGGGTAGGGATAATGGGTGAGGAATAATGGTGATAATGGGGGAGATCAGAGCTGAGTGTGGGGTAAGGGAATAATGGGGCAATAATGAGGGAGATCAGAGCTGAACGTGGGGTAGGGATAATGGGAATAATAGGAATAATGGGGGAGATCAGAGCTGAGCATGGGGTAGGGATAATGGGAGTAATGGGGGAGATCAGAGCTGAGCATGGGGTAAGGATAATGGGAGAAATCCGAGCTGAGGTGGAACCTCTGGTGTTTTAGTTCATGGCCATTTCTCCTCCCCCTGTCGCTGGGCACCATCCTCTGACTCCCCTTCGGGATATCTGTATTTATATGAAGTGTCAGTGTTACTGTCCCTGGGAAGGCTCTCCCATACCTCTGATCAGCCCCATTTCCTTTCTCTAGTTTCCCATCCTGCTTCTACACTTTTAAATGTTACCTGATTCCACATAGAATTCAGGTTTTTCCTCCTTTTTTGTTAATTGCTTCTGAATAGTCATCACCAGTAGTGACTTAGAAGTTATTCTTCATATATATTAGTATTTAATGCAGGACAAACTCTTGAAGAGCCCCCTCAGTAACTTTTTGTTGGCTTCAGGAGTTAGACTTGATGATCCTTGTGGGTCCCTTCCAGCTCAGAATATCCTGATTCTGTGATCTCAGCTGCCATGCTGGGATTGTGTTTTCTTGTTTTAATTTACTTACATGGCTTCCTAATGCTTTGTCAGTTTTCTGGGCTTTGGGGAAGCTGATTATCCTAGACCTAAGGGGAAGGCAGTGTGTGGATAGATCCAGGAGCAGCACTCATCCCACTATGGGCATTACTGCGTTGTGAGGAAAGCAGAGTTTAGCATTTTTATTTGCTGGGGCAGCAGATTCCCATTTCCAGGATGCCATCCATGGCTGGGCAGGTTCAGCAGGCAGGTTTAGCTTCCATCAACACTGTGGGAATATTTAAATTTATTGTCCTGTGTGAAATGTTCCTGGATTGTGGTATTTACTCCAGTTTCTTTCTTTAGGAGCCTCCCAGTGACTCGTCGCAACAGGAAGCAAAACAGAGGTATAAATGAGACCACTGAATTTTCATTTTGCATCTGCTCATAATTTTTAACCATTTACTTTGGGGTTTTTGGAGTATTTAAGTTCTTTGGAAAACTCCCTTGTATTTGTTTTGTTGTTGGAAAAAACCATGAAGAAAAAAGTTGAAATATCAAAGATTTAGTCCAAGTATAGCTAAAATCTGACTGATGCAAGTGTGGTTCCCAGGCCATGACTATATTGGATGATCCACAGCAGGGGTGGGAGGGTGTGATTTTTCTGGTTTATCTATTGCAGTGAAAAATACAAAACACAATGATTTGTGTCAGAGCTTAGTGTGGGAATAGTGTTTAGTGTTTGTGCCCAGGGGAACACTGAAAACAAGTGTTTGAAGAGCTGAACTTGCACACAATCCAAGTTTGTGTTAACAGAAATGCATAAACTGAAATTGCAGGTTTGCAGATAGTCAAATATTGTAAATATATGAAAACTTAGTGAAAAATTCTAGATACATAATGAGGTCTGGGTTTGTCTTGCAATTGCATGGACTGTTCCTGGTGTCATACACTGCTTTGGGGTGAACCCCATATGGAACTGAGCACAGGATCCAACGTGGGGAGCACAGATTCTGTCTCTAAGAAGTAATCACAATCAGTAAGAAGATGCAAGTATTAAACTCCATCTTGATTTCCTGGAAGATGTTGCCAGCTGTGTAACTTCAACATAGACAGAGCTGCCCATGACAGGAAATGCTGTAAAAGAAATCCTGTAAGGTTTGGAGTGACCTCAAGAAATCACTTCCGTGAATCAAAATGCTTCTGTAGTTTGCTGTGTTGTGCATTTTATTTTAGGTATTTGAAACCTCACTTTTAATGTGTGGTTCATCTTGCCTTACAGGGAAGCAGAGATAAGAAATACTATTTTAGCTCAAGTTCTTGATCAAGCAGCTCGTGCAAGACGTGAGTATCCAAGCAACTTTCTAATAAAGATGTCTCATGTAGTGGCCTCCAGTGCTGCTCAAATCCAGCAAATCTGTGCTTGTGTAGAGGCCAGACTAGAAAAACAAACTTGCAGCTTTTCAGTTGGCAGTATCAGTGGTTGGAGGGGAGGGGCTAACTGACATCTGAATGATGTTAATTAAGTTTCTTTTTTTTAATTAATAATAGGAATTATGTAGGGAAAGTCAAAATTGGTTAATGGGGAACAAATTTAATTTAAAAGTAAGAAATATAACTCTTGTATCTGGCATAAGTGAAAATGCCTTTTCCAATTTAGTTCACAACCCCTGCCATGATGATGATTTCATAGGGACATTTGTCAATTTTAGCTACTGGTGAAGTATCAGAGAATGTTTTAAACCCAACTGAACAAAGAACTGTTTTTGTTACAGTGAGCAATTTAGCACTTGTGAAACCAGACAAAGCAAAGGCAGTAGAGAATTATCTTATACAGATGGCAAGATTCGGACAGCTAGCTGGGAAGGTGAGTACCTTTTCCTCATTCTTTCTCATACATTAATTTTTAAACCTGATTGACTCTAAAAGTAAAAAGGAATGTTTCTAATAGCTGTCAATTAACTAACTGAAAAGGCAGTTGAGAGCTTCTAAATACTGTTACATAATTCCATCCAAACCCTTTTATAAGAAAGGACATTGTGATTCAGTCATTTGATGCTAAGCATTTCTTGGATGTGTTTATACTTCCACTCTCCTAGGTAACAGAACAAGGTTTGATAGAAATACTTGAAAAAGTGAGTCAGCAAACAGAAAAGAAAACAACAGTGAAGGTAAGCTTTCTTTCCTAAATATAATACTGATATGAAATGCAGCAGAAAAATAGCACCTATTGTACCAGTTTTGTTCAGGGGAGAACTTGAATTTCCACCTCTGCCCCTGCAGTGGTGAGTGCTGGGATTAAACCAGTGCTGAGCAGCAGGGACAGCAGCAGCTGGTGTGGGACAGACTGCCCAGCCCTGTCCTGTCCCAGGGGCAGCTCAGGGATGGGGTGGGTTCTGCCCAAAGGCTGGTGCCAGCCTGGAGTCACTGTGACCCTCCTGGTTTCACCTTCTCTCTTTCATTGTAGTTCAACAGAAGGAGAGTACTGGATTCTGATGAAGAGGATGATTATTAATACTACTGTAAGGCTGCCAAACAAAAGCCTGGAGAAAGGCACCATGCTGTTCGCAGGCAGAATGCAAGATCTGAACATGTTTACGCTTCTTTACCTTTTTTTTTTTAATTATTATTATTATAAAAGGCCAACAAATAAACTTGTAAAATAAATTTGAGAAAGGGGATTTTGTAACTTAAATTTTTTGTAGTATAAGAGGCCTGAGCAGCGTGAGGTTCCCCACAGCTTCATCAGCATGAATGTTTTGTTGCCCCTTACTCAGTGTGTAAGCTCTGCTTTCAGCCACTGCACACACTTAACTTGCTGCTGTTGGAGATACCAAACAGGAGGAGCCACCTGAGAAGTGGGAACAGCCACTCTCTCCAGCAGTTTAAAATCTTGTCTCCAGGCTCCAAGGCACAGAAGTGTCACAAAGGAGATTTTCTGAGCCCTGTCTGCTGGCTCTGAAGTCCTTACTGGAAATGTAAAAATAAAGTGAAGGTATCAGATACTGTTTGGATCAGGGGACTCCCTATCAGGCAGTCCATGTAAAGAAACTGTAACAGCAGAGTTGAACTGTTGCCCTGTGAAGTTACTGGGCTATCTCAAAAAAAGCAAGTTAACTGTGTAATACAGCACTGGTCAGACATTTGGTATGTTCTTAAAACTACCTCCATTTTTATCAAATGGCTGGAGTGTTTCTTACCTGGAAAAAAAAAGACCATTTTTCCAAACTTTCTGCAACTCCTGCATGCATAAATAAAACTGAACTTGTGCTACACCTTTATTCAAAACTGTGGTTATGGAAGTCAGTAGGATAAATACTGAAATGTGCTGATAGACACTCTACCACCACAAACCCCTTATCTGACACAAGGTGACAGGATCATGTATGATTCCACCTGCAGTGTTTTTTCAAACAGAATAAAATTGTTCCAAGTGAGCATTTGTGGGTGTTTTTCATCTCGTGTGAATGTGGTTAAAAACAGTTGTTATTTTTGTCACATTTGGACTGGATTGGGAATTTTTCTTATCTGTGTTTGTAATTAGGGTGCCTTAGTTTGGGTAGTATCCTGTGTATGCCAAATTTCTTTAGACTGATGACCCTTGATAGTGTGAGGAGTCTGAAGCCAAGGTGTGGTTATAGATGGTACAGAAGTTTTCCCATCAGGACTACAACTGTATCCTAAACATCCCTGATACTTCACATGCCTGTTCCCAAGCTTACCCAACTCTGCTTGTAACAAGCTTTATTCCTTGCTGCTCTTCTGAAATGGCTATTCCAGAATCTCAATTGTCAAAACATGAAGAAAGGCACTGGATTTAATTTGCACCCTTTTGGTGATTAAAGTGGATTTTCCAGCGACATGATTTGCAAACAAATCATGTCATGAAGTTGAATTCAGTGTATTTGTAGTACAGATTTTTAGAGGACCCTTCCAGGGGTATTCCCTTCAAATCCTATTCCAGTTTAGCCTTTGATCATCAGATCTTTGGATATTAAGGTATTTTTTTAGTTCCAAGCTTGGTTAAGCATAGAGACTATTTTACTTACCTGTATAATTTGTTAGTCATTATCTTTCCATCATTTAGATTATAGTGGAACTGCTGGCTGGCTTTTAAGTGCCCTTTTTTTATATATATAGGCTATACATCCAAAATACCTGAAAAAAGCTTCATCCTAGACTGGATACTGAATAAAACTGAAGCATGGCTTTGTCACTTGAGTAGTCTCAAGCTTTACAAGGACAAATGTTCTAATACTGCAACAATAGAAAACCTGGGTTAATTCTTACAAATTTTTACTAAAAACTCAAAAATATATACTCTCCTGTTAGATGCCTTACAAGGCACATTTTGCTACAACACACAGTAGACAATACACACCAAGTTCCCTTAATAAAGCTACTATGTTGTTTTTCTTCCAGATTTTAGATTTCATTGGGGGGCATTTTTAAAAGACAAGTGCTACTTGAACACTTGGCCAAGTCTTACATCTTAAGAGTCAAATTAAGCAATAATTAGATAACCATTCACAGCGAGGCTGAAACTTGGTGTTGCAGCTGTGTCATCACTTGCATAGAACACAACAAAATCCCTGACACTTAAAATGTAACAGTATTGAACAAATTGTTCCCCATAACCTGTTATATTCAAAACTTGCTTCTAATAAACCCCCCAAGTATCTAAATTCAGAGTTGATACTCTGATACTTCTACCCTTTATCAAAGGTATTTAATACACCATCTTAAAGCTCATTTCCAAAGCTCCTCAACCACACTACACTTGTTATGAAGGATTAACAAAAAAGACTTGATACTGACCTTGATGTCCCTGTGCTCATTTCTGGCCTGTGGCTACAGCACTGCATTCTGGACTCTGGAGCACGCTATCACCAGTATTAAAACCCTAATAAACTGATCTTTCTCATCCATATTGTCAAGAAATCTGAAGAGTAATTTACTTAAATGCATACTATGGTTAAAAGCCAAATTCTGACTAGTTTGGAAGTCAGATCTAAAAAAGTCTACTTGTATCTTGAATATTGAGGTTATTCTTCCAGGTAAGGACACGTGACTTACTCTGGGTCATCTTTACAGTGTCACAAGAGGGGAAAAAACCTGGTTCATCTCTTTCCTTTTGGGTCTTCTGGCTTGTAAGATCCATCCTTTTTTTTCTTTTTTTTCCTTGTAGAGCTAGAAAAGGAGGTTATGTGATAATTTTCAATTTCACATACTTTGTTCACGTCTGTGCCTTAAATCCAAAATCACACAACCTGATCTGTAAATGCAGGAGGGAAGAAAGTCATATTGAAGAGTAAATTCCAGAAAATCCTTTAAATTACAATGAGACACAAGGTGAAGTCTTCAAATGCCTACAAAACCAAGCAAGGAAATCTGCACAAGAGACTCAATGCTTGGACAAAAGCACTCAAAACTCCCAGCATTTTCAAGAGTTATTTTACTAGTTTTTGCTCTCCATCATTTGGCACAAATCCAAGGCACATCAGAAAATCAGATGAACTCATAAATTATTAAAAAAATAAACACATTACCCTCAAATCCAAATGTCATTTGACATTTTAACTCTTAGGTTAAAAAGTTATTTGAGAAACCCATCAGTCTTGTCTTCCAGCTTTGTACTTTGCCAGGCAGTTTACTAATACCACAGTTAAAAGAAATAAAATTATCCATACAAACAGTTTATTAAATAAAATGCAAGCTGGATGTGATGAGCCAAGAATAAAAAATACTGCACTGCCAAACCTGGCTTGTGCTATTTACACATAACTGAACAGTAGAAAATGAAGTTGAAATCTAAGCAGCCACCTCAAGCTCCCTGTGTGTGAGCTTTCAATTCTTCAGAGACCACCCCTGGGAGTGGGGTGGGATTTGGCCTATTCCAACCAAAGCTCACTGGTGTGAGAAGTACCTTTCACAATGGGAATTTCACCTTTTTAAGAGCAGTCCAGAACAGGCTCCTAAGCAGTTCTGTCTGCAGATGTTGCCCAGGCTTAGAATCAAGAATATTTGTGCATTTTTGCATTAACCTGCTTTAGAGGAAAGGAAACCCAAACTATTCTGTGTGTCCTTACAGGGTTTTGCATTGTTTTTTCTTAGGCTGTGAACAGCAAGCCCAAAGGTCAGGTTTGTCAAGGGCTCTCTGCTTTCTCCCCAGTATTTTGGCTCCTGTGTAAGAGCTTGATCCTGCAGCTCCAACACAGGGCAGCAACGCCAAGGAATCAGCAGGGATTACATCCCTCCACATCAATAATGCAGTGCTGTGGATGTTATGGACTATTGTTTGCCCAGCTACTGAACTATACAGAAATATATACTATAATGATTTGTAACACAACAATAAAAATAGAGACATTTCAGTTATCTCTGGCAATAAATACCTCGTTATCCAATATATCTTTATATATATATAAATATATTCTCAATGTAGTGATAAAAACTGAAAATGCAAAAATTATTCAAAGACTTTTAAAACAAAGTGGGTGGCTGAAAAATACAATACAGGGTTTCATTTGGTTTACTGTTACATAGAATTTTTTAATAAGTGCTAAGTAGGATAGGAAAGTAACTCTGCTCTCTACACCTTGGTACGTCCCTGTTTGTGAGATCAGTAATGATCTGGCTGTGCAGTTACCTCCAACATCAAGAGAGGATTCAGTCTTCAAAGTGCTCAAACATTCTGTCTGTGCTGCAGGGCTGTCCCGTCCTCTGCTCTGAACACAGAGTGGCACTGACATCTTTGCTGTACAGTGAAAGGTTACCAAAATTCACACCACCAAATCCGTGCTTCCCTCTCAGTGCTTTCAAATGGAGTCATCACAGGAGTCTTGTGACTGTGAAACACCCGGAATTGTAGGGCTGGAAGAGCCACTGTCACCACCATCCTCTGCTGGAAGGGGCACGTTAACCGTGTGTCTTCGGTGCATTAACCTGCTCCTGTGAGGAGCTGCTGAGGTGTCATCGTGTCCCACAGAGCCACCACTGCACCCCGTGTCCGTAACCCCAGCTGAGCTCTGCTCCAGCCTTCCCACAGACTTCAGCTTGGTTTTATCAAAGCTTTTAATGGCCATCTGCAAGGACAGAGAAAGGCACATTAAGAGCATCATCTGCTTTGTTCATTACAAAGAAGTAAAGTGAATATGGTGCTTCTTGAAGGTAATTAGCACATTAATTTCATAGTATACTTTATACTGAGAGCAGAGTCAAGGATTAAAAATGGGTGGGAGAGTAATTGTATTTGGGCTATATATGAGAAAATAATAAGAGGCCACTGCAGAACCAGAACTGAAAACATAACAGGCATTCCAAACTGCACTCTCCCAACATCATCCCTAGGCTTCTAAACACCTTTTGTAATGCAAGTCTCAGGGTACTTGAAATTAACAGCCATTTCTTTTACTATTAAACATGGAAGTAGTAACACAGACAGGCCCAACCAGGCACTGCTGAAGGCAAAATCTCCCTGCTTCCAGATGTTACCTGTGAGGGAAGAGACACCTACCCTTCCCCTACACCCTTAATGCCTCTTTTTGGTCATTCCACTATTCATATCTTCCATTTCCACACCTGCTCCTGATTTTTCCTTTACAGAGTGGGTGGCTCTCCTTGATTACTGACCACTCTGCAAATGTTACAATAACAAAGAGAACACAAGCATTCTGACGACAGAGTTTTTAAGGTAAGAACTAAAGGAGAAATTAACTACCATAGGCTTTTAGTGAAATAATGGCAATAACCTTGAAAAAGCTTCAGCCAGAGATTACACACGTTTAAACCCACTGCCAATTTCGAGCTGTATGACTTGTGAGTTCATTGCACAGCCACAACTGTATGAATTCACCACAGCACATGGCTGAAGTCACATATTAGTTTTTTGACACCTGTGTACTGATATGACACACTGCATTCAGTGAGCCACAGTTATAAAATCTAAATTTAATTCAGTAGTGGAATATTATCATTGATACAAGAATTAATAAAATATTACAGCTTTATAGCATTAATTTGGTGGTCTCAAGGCTCTTTGCAAATGTTCAGTCTCCTAAGGGCTCTATGAAATGGAACAGTATCCCATTTTCTAGATGGACATGAGTCTGCATTTCCAAGGTAGTGTCAATCTAATGATGGGCAGCTGCTGGACTAACCTGGGCAAACCTGTTTTGTGTTGGACAGGTTAGTTTTTCTCTTTATTTAGTGTGCTGACATGGCTCAGCAGAAGGTGGAACCAGAGTTGAAGCGTGTGTAAGGAGGAAGAGGGAGCACATGCTCTGGGTGGAGGGCAGCATCCAGCAGTCACACTGGTGTGGGGACCCACTACACCCCCAAGAGAGATGGATCTATCACATTTATTTGTGTCACAGCTGGCAATGCAACATGCAGTTTGCTGTCACCCTTGCAAACAGTCTCCCTGTACAAGCAGACTTAGGAAAGGCCTCATTTTAATCCACTGAAAAAATGTGTCTTTTGCCAAAGCATTGGCTACAGCTCCTACAGGCTGCAGGTTTTCAGTCCCAGGTTTTGCCATAATGACACAGAAAACAAAGCAGAGAAGAAGCCTGCAATAAGAGGCTTAGGAGGCTTGAAAATAAGAATAAGGTGTTTAAGAGGTGTTACTGTAGCACCACTGAAGGAGCAATTTGGCAAACAGGTCAAGTGATTCGATGACCACCACTAGTAAAGAAACCTTCCTCTTATAGGTACCCACAGTAATCAAAACCAAACATTTGCTATATTATACAAATAATTCAAGCAAGGATTTCCACTTACCTGGTGCAGTAACTGATAGTCAAGATTAGGGACACTTTTATCTCTTGTTATTGTTCTCCGTAGATGTTTTTCTCTAAAGATTTTAAAGAAATTAAAGAGATTAAATGTCTTTACATAAGCCTTTCATAAAAGCCTCTATCACAGAAGCTCCACGAGGTGGAACTCTCTCACCAGAGACAAACTGCTCCCTGACAACACCTTCCCAAAACCACAGCCTACTCCTATTGCTTGTATTTTGCTACAGAATATACATTAACATTTAAAAAGATCACAGGCAAAACCCAATCAATGATTGAACATGAATATAGTATTTTTAAGCTGTCTGGCTCTGAAACACTTAGATGATGGCACACCAAGTATTAGTGCAAACCCATCTTAAGTACATTTTAAATACATTTGCAAGTGCTGCTTCACCATCCCAGCAAGCATTTTGTGCCCAGAACATCTGCCTAGGGCTGTGAACGTGCAAGCCTTGGAGGATTAACATCCACTGTCACACCATCATGTGACCTGTAACCATGAGTGACCCACTTTGGGGCTCTGTTAGCAGCTGCATTTCTTGTTCATTTATGGGAAAAAACAAAACATACTCTGAGGAAGCTTCTCTGCTTACTTGTTAAATCTGTTAATTGATTGGAGCAGTTGAAGTTGTCTGCTTATGGGATCATCGGCTTTCTCACAGGGCTTAGGATGCACTGGGGGTTAAAAGAACAGGCAGCTAAAATTACAGCTGAGTCACACTTAGGAGTCAAAAAAACACAGTTCTGAACGAAAAGTGGGATCAAATGACATTAGATTTTAAACTTTACAGTAAAACTACAGTAGTACTAACTTGAATCAGAGTGGCAATTTGTCCTTGGAAATGTTAAAGCATTTTAATGCAGGAGGTAAAAATTCTCAATCAGATTAGCACAACTGCCCAAGCTTGTGCAGAGACTGTGTAATTCTGGACTTTGAGGCCCTGAATTTTTACACACCTGAATTAATTAACACACAGATGCCAACCATATCTTCTATTGCTCTTTTAGAATTATTCTCATAATATTTGAAAGCACTATCTCAATTTGAGGCATCAGCATACTGTTTGCAGTAATGTCCTGAATAGAATACAAAGTCTGCTGCACTTAAAGTATTTTAGGCATTACCTATCATAAATACACAAAATAATTGACTGCTCTTTAATTCTATGTAAATCAATTATATAAAATATTTGATGTAGACACACATTAATTTCTAAATCCCTTTGTATTCATACCAGTGGAAATATGACAGGTACCTTTTTTCCTTATCTTGCCAGTAGCATGCTGCTCACCCTCCTTCTCTCCCTCTGCTGATGTGGGTACAGAGCGTGGTGCTGCTTCCAGCATCTTAATGATATTTGAGTTCTTCATTTTAAGAGTTTCCATTTTTTCACCATAATTAAAGAAAAACATCAGTACAATTTAGGATTTTAGTCTGTGCAGAATGTGTTAATTAATTGCTGTCAAAATTAATGTCACACACATGAAAATATCTCATTATAAACATAAACCTGAAACTGTATAATTTTGATAATTTTGACAAAATCAGTGTTCCACAAGCTGCACTGTACCAAAGTGATGATTTAGTAGTCTTGACCTCTTATTTTAAACTCCATTATTTATGGTTAAGCTAATTTCAGTTTAAACAGTAATAGACATACTGAAATTGATTCAGCACAAAATTTTGTGGTCATTATGCTACATGTCAGGTTATTTAAGTACATAAAGATAGGGACTGTGCATGAAACCCTTTAAGCAGTGAAATAATTCTGCATCATTTAATATTAGATAGAATGTTACTGCTATTAATAAAGGGGAAGCTCAGAGTAATCTGTTGCAAGATAAAAGGTACCCAAAGGTTCAAAGGGCAGAAGGTGATGGGTGGAGAAAGGAAGATTGCTGGCAGTGCAGCTCATTAGTGAAAGGTGTTCATTCGCCAGCATTTCTTCTGCTTTCTCCTCCATTACATAATTTCTATTTACATATGTGCTCTCACTCTTTCAAGACTCATCCTTTTCGCCTAGAATAACTGAGGTTAGAAACACAGCAGGCTTCATACAGCGCAGGAATCATCTGCATGATAACCAGGCATCTATCTCAGCGTTTGCAGCACACACAAGCCTGGCAGGCAGTGCCCTGCCCAGCAGCTCTGTGTGCTGCCTCCCCGTGCTGTGCCCGTGGCACTGTGGGCACTGAGCTGGCTGCACTCACGGGCTGGGCACAGTCCAAGGGGCTGCAGCTCCGGTCGTTCCTCAGGTGTGCCAGGGCCCCGCTCTGCAGCAGCAGCTCCACCAGCGCCTCGTGCCGCCCCGCCACGGCCTCGTGCAGGGCTGTGTTCCCCTGGGCGTTGCAGAGGTTGGCGCAGGCTCCACGCTGGGCAGCAGAAGGGATGAAATCTCAGTTATTCAGCATCAACTGGAGATGGCACACTGCTCTGTTTGCCTTTGCAATGCAGGAACAAGGCCTCTGAGGTCTCTGATCATATTATTCCCTCCTCTCTTACAGCCACAGTTTCGTGGATCAGCTCCTTTCATTTCTGCATATATCTACTATATATCTACTACCATATAGTCCAAGTTTAGGAGCTATTAAAACAACCCCTATGGGCTAGAACCATAAGCAAGAAAACCTAACACCTGCCACATAAAAGTTACGTAAGAACAGTTAATTGTACAATTGTAAGGTAGTATTTGCCTCATTAAAATCCATGAAGGGAAGGCATTGAAAAGAGTGAGTTAACAAACACTCTTTTTTTTCCCCAAGTAGTTTTGACAAATAAATGCCTAACTAAAAAGACTGATCCTGAGTACTGGTTAAGCACAGATGTCACATAAGGAACACCATTCTGAGCATTCTGCTTTCAGTGATCTTACCTGTAACAACAGGGCAGTAGTCTCATAGTGACCATTCAAGCATGCATAAATTAAAGGAGTATTTCCATATATATCCTTTTTATTTTGTTTAGCATTGTAATCCAGCAGACACTTCACCACCTGTGGAAAGAAATAACAATTTTTAAGATACCAGCTAACCATAATCACACAGTGAAAGCTCCCCCTACTTTTTTTAAAACTAGATGGAGAAAGAGATGGAAGAAAAAAGGGTGGATAAAACAAGCCTCATCTTTACCAAGGAGATGAAAACCACAAACACCTCTTCCTATCAGACTAGTTTTTTGTATTTTAACACACACTTTGGAAAAAAAAAGAAAAAAAAAAAGACTTAAGCAACTGCAAGAAAGGCCAGAAAATAAAACTCTAGGTATGTGAAAAACATGCACAACCAACAACTTAACAAAACATCAAAAAAACCCACCACCACAGTAATAGCACTGCTATTAATAAAGGGAGCTCATGTTTCTCCTTCTCTGCTTTTTCCTTCCCTGACGTGAAGAGAGGGACAAAGTTATCTGCTACCCTCAGAACTTCACTTGGCTCATAATCTGCTTTAATGAGTTGAAAATACAGTAAATATTTAATACTGTGGCTACTGAAGACACCAAGACATGCACGTATCCTTGAAAAGAATATACAGGGGAACATGCACAAGAAAGTTCAGCTCCATTTTCAGGTGTTTCAAGTATGACAGTAGCTTTTGGCAGCACTTGCATTAAACCAGCATTTCAGATCCTTTAGAAAGAAAAGGTGTCTGCTGAAACAGTTTCAGCTGCAAGGTCCCCTTTCCATCTGGAGATTTTTAAACATTGAAAGAAAAGGCCCAACCACCAAACTAATTTTCTCTGTTCCTGGTTTAATCTTGGTGCTCATTTCCCAACCCAGCCCTTTTCTGGTGGCTAAGAGGTTTCTGAAGAGGCTGAGGTACCTGGCAGTGCCCTTTCTGGCAGGCCAGGTGCAGAGGAGCTGCGTGGTTTGCATTCCTGGCACCCACACTGGCGCCGTGTTTCAGCAGGAGCGACACGAGCTCGCAGTGCCCGTGCAGCGCTGCCATGTGCAGGGGGGTGAAACCATCCTGGTTTGACACGTTCACCCCAAGGCCATTGGCAGAGATCCTCGAGAATTTCTGTTGAGGAAAACACACAACAAAACCATAAAAACAACCACAGTGCTTTTCTTTCTGTTAACCAAAAAGCAGCCAAGTACCTGCTAGGTTTGCACAAACCAGGTAGGTGGATGTTACAAGAACTTCTTCTACAGAGCCTAATTTGAGGAAAAGTCAGTGAACTAGAGCAGCTTGGTAGTGTTTCTGAACAGAACCATGTTCTTGTTGTCTCTTTTCTTCCAACATGATCACTTCACAGAGAGAAATTCCAGGTAAAGTACTCATGATGTTAAAAAGAGACTAAAGCAGCACAAGTTGAGATGGAAGTAAAAAAGTTTTTATACAATTGTTAGGATGCTCATACTGGATATTAGTCAATTTTAATGAGTTACTTTCATTTATATAGACATTTATGCATCTCAAGACAGACACTACACACCTCTTTTACTGCTACATGAAGCTTGAGGTAATAAGGATAAAAACTAAAATTAATTTTACTCATCTGGGAATAATACTGGCCCAGAGAACAGTTCCATGGGGAGCCAAGATAAGGGAACTACCCCCAAGACAACCTACACAGCAGCACAGAACATCTTTTACTCCTCTCCCAAACTGTGGGCTCCTGATATTTACAGTGCTGGCCATTCACTCTGCCTGCCTTACACAGGGGTTGGGATTAGTTAACAAGTTCCTTCTCCTCATTCAGTAGGCAAGTAAATGCCAGAGCAGATGCCATTCCTTCCTCTGTTAGCAATAACATGAGCTTTATGGTCTCAAGCTCTGGCTGCTTTAGCACATGATCTCTGTACTGAGGGCACAGGGACACCCATTACCAGAGAATAAAGCAGTGTGAATGTGAAGCAAGTAATTGGTTTTCTATTTCTGAGAAGCTGGGATCATTCCTTATTTTAAAAAAAGAGAGAAAAGAATGTATTGTAAAGCCTGATTCTCTTTTATAGTCCATGATAAATATGGGGGAAGGAAGTTTCTGCAACTGACAAGAAAGTCTTTGTAAGTATATTTAATCTCTGAAGAGGTTTCAGATTTAGCTTGCAGGAAAGACGACATGCAATTAAAAAAAGACTTTATCAGCATTACATTAATTATAGGATTAGCAGGTATTCCTTGCTAAACTGATTATTAACAGGTAGAAGATATGCTGTGACAATTACCAATGTAAGCTACAAAAGAGAATCACAGGCTTAGAAAAGGATGTTTAGTCAAAGTTGCCCACATATTCTAAAAGCAAACTGTGAAGTTTTCGCACTCCATTAGATACTGAGCAAGTCTTTGAACACTGTTCCTGTATACAAAATTTTCAAGAGTTCAGTTAAAAGAAAGAACAATTTTATGACTCAGATGAACTGTGAAGATCTGTGTATAGTTAACTGCTTTGCAGACAGATACAGAGTTGCTGGGCAGCAGGAATGCTACTCCCCTGGAGCTAAAACTTACATTAAAAGAATATAAATTATTCTTTTTACTGAATGAATATTCCAACCTTTTGTGCTGGCCCACATTTTGAGCACTGGCATAATGGATGGCAAAACTCTGTTTTTGATGTACTGGCTGTGTCATCCTCATCTTCCAAGTCTTCTTCCACCCATTCCAAGAGATAACGTACCTGGCATAAAAAGTAAGTCCTTCTTTACAGAGTCCAAAGGTTCAATGTCCTAATAAATCTGCATATGTAGACAAGTAAATTTCACAAACACACACTTGTGAATCTCTCAGGGAGACTATACAGCCACTTCCTGGCATCAGCTGCCCACAGGCCAGATTAAAAAAATCAAATGTTACTGTTGACAAAGCAGTTCGAAAGTTCTCCAAGCAGTAGTGAAATGAATTATAAATTACTTCCTGATGCCTAATCACAATTTCAGTGTTCACCCATTCTCAAAGCCTCCAAATCCTTTTAGCTCAGATGACTTGTGCCAGCTCATATCAATGTGAATTGTTTAATTTTTTACTTTAAAGAACGTAAGAAATGACAAGTCCAGGGCGCTTGTGTGCTTTGCTGACATCTCTCAGAGCTCCTGCAGATCTTCTGGGAAGTGCCCAGACACAGCAAGTTCCAGGATTACAGAGTGGGTGTGAAACATGTCATCCTGTGAAGGGTTTTCCTTTACTCCTTTTTTTATTTAGCAGCTTTTAAGAGAGCTGTGAAAGATGGATCATTGCCTTGTTGCTGTGAAGAAAGATCAGCCCTTTGGCTGCCCACTAACAGTGGCATGGAGTAAAACCAAGGAATCCTTTCCTGCTGGAACTGGGACAGAGGCATCCTTGCTGGAGTTGTGGGGTGGGTTTGGTGTCCCAGAACTGGCCAAGCCAAGAGCTCTACAGTGCCTAGTCAAAAAGAGTATGGGGACAACAAGAATTTCCTAGGGGCTCCTCCCACTCTATTTACTCTCACACTTGTCAGCAGGTTGTGCTCCAGCACATTAATAATCTGTCCAATTAAACACATGCAGCTGGAACAAATCCTACTAAGGGCCATATACCTAATTCTGAATGACAATAGAAACTGGCATTATTATAGCCTTCAGCTACCTATTTTAAGTGAAATCGAAACTAAGTGTTGTTGTATGCCCCAGAAATAACATCTATGTGTTGAATACTGCCACCTAAATTTCCTCTCTGCATGAAATACTAATTAAAAAATCACAACAAACAAAATAAGAGCCCATTTCTCATTTACAGTACCTACACACCCTTATTACATGCAGTAAACATACAAAAGGAGTAGGTAATATTTAAAGCATTAGATAATCTGGCAATTTAGGAATCAAGAAGCATTTGTGGATTTAAAAACACTGTATTACTGGAATGCTTCCCAAGTCAAACACAAACTGTAAATCCCACCATTTAATTTCCAGAACTGGCACAGGAACAAGCAACTGGGAATAACACTTTCTATTGGATTTGCTGACAAAAATAAAGTTTACCTGGAAGCTCACATTTTGGCCTTTTATCTTGTTTAACTAGATATCCAGTCCAACACTGTGACCTCACTACACCTTATTAGTGCCCTGCAAGGCACCACACTCCCCATCTACAATGGCATTTCACAGAGCAGCTTGAGCACCTCTAAGCAGATAAACTGATCTTTCCCACAGTATTTCTTTTCAGCATGAATGTTGTTCTTCCCCAATTCTTTGCATCTCCTAGAAGTGACTATGTGGACATTTTTAAATGACAGGCCTCCACAAGGGAATTAATCAATTTAAAGTAATTTCTTTAGTGCAAGAACTCATGGAAATGTCAAAATAATGGGACTTAAGGCACTGTAGGTAAAATAATTTGGGGATATGGAGTGAATATTCGTTCTAGAAAATGAGCTGAATTTCATCAGTTGTTGCTCATGGAAGGTATAACCCAAAGCATTCTTCATTTGATATTATATACAAATAACTTCCTCAATTTGAATGACATAAATTAAAATTCAATAATATTCAACAGTCACGCTAAGACTCACCATTTCCAGATCTCCATCAGCAACTGCTCTCAGGAGTTTTTCCACCTATGTATGAAGAAAATTATTTACTTGCTTTGTTAGCATTGATATTAAGGACACAGAAAATCCTTGTCCTTTGCTAACCTCCTTAAGCTCATGCAGTAGGATTACTGCTAGCCCATTTCATATTTATTGATAAGGTTTTAAAGGAAAAACCTTCTTCCTTTATGAAATACAAAAGCTGTACAAGGCCTGTGGCCATACGATGATCTCTGACTTGCTTACAGATAAACAGTACTTATCTAAATTGAAGATACATGGCACCCACACAAACAAAGCCATGCAAGTTGATATATATTATTATGATGCTTCAGCAGCATCTGCCCCATGCATTTCTGTAGTGAACCTAACATCAAAAATCCCTACTCAAGACAGATTTCTACCCTAATGAACACTAATACTGGTTTTAGACTCTTGCTGAGCTACTATGAGCTACCAGAAGCACACAGGATGGCAGGTTTTATTGTTCTGTTCGAGAAACAACAGTTGAAGCTGAAAAAGATTCTTTCCAGCTGTTCCCTTCACATGTGCAGATTGCTGGTTTATTCCTACGCTGAAAAACAAACATGTACAAATCTAACTTGACTGCAAAGCATGAAATTTGTGTTCTTCCTTAAAACCTGAAAATGTATAAATATCTAAGAGTGTGCATCAGCAAAAGCCAGGTCTCCAGCTCAGAGAGTTGTTGCAGGGGACCAGCATTAGACCAAGTAAATATATGTAAGCTCAAAGCCAGGTAATGCCTGAGCAGGCTGCTTGGGGCAGGTCCAGGAGCTCTGAGGGGGAAGAGACACAGGAGGGAAGATGAGATGGAAGGTGCTCTGCAGTGCCTTGATGTCATTGCCCTCAGCCCTTGGACTGCTTGTGAAAGTAGGACAATGAGATGCACTTGTCTCCCCACTTCTCTGGTTCCCTACTCTCACATGAAGGAGTGGAGATCTAACCTGATAGGGGTGGGATAGGTGCCAGCAAGAGAGCAGGGAGAGTCCATCAGTCCTACCACTGGGCAGCTCACCTGGCCTCTGCAGATTGTTGAAGAACCATTTAATAAGCTTTGTGAAAGTCTGCTTCAGCACTATAGCAAATTATTCCAGCACTGGGCTAGAATCACCCAAGATGCTGCTGTGTAAACAAAGTTGTTTCAATAGTAAGAAATCTGTTTCAAGGTGAAGATGCCATGGAGTGACAGCTACAGTCACATCTCAGTCACTGTCCAAAATGACCAGCTTGCTGAGTGTGACAGGGGTGTTTACTAAGGCAAACACAGAAGAATGAGGCTGAAGTTTGGGCTTTATTGGTCAGATCTCTTTCTTCAGCATTTTGGCCGAAGAATAGGACACAAACAGCTAAAAAATCAGGGGCTAGATTCAATTGCTTCATTTTTATCTCTTCTTAGGAAAGCTGTGAAGTTTTATTTTATTACATTATTTTATTTTAATACAGGATGAAGGTCCTTGAAGCCATGTACTTGCCACTCAAGGCAGAATCTATGATTCTTTGATTTTTCTCTCCCAACTTTGGAAGTCTAAATCTAAGCCAGTCATTTCAACTCCCTCCCTGGTAACTACAGAACAGAATGCAAAAGAACACTTGACTGCAAGTCAGGTCAAACTAAGCATGTCTGAGATTAATTCCTCTCTGGAAGTACCAATTTCTCTCCACTGACCAAGGAGGGAAAACAGATGTCTGAAGTTAACACAACTGTCTTTCAGATCTCTGAAGTAGGTGAGCTGAATCCCAACCTAAAATGGACTATATAGACTAGGAAGATCTGTGCCCCCCATAAACTTCCCCTAATCATACAGGATAATTTCACTGGAGAATGAAAAGTTTTTTCAGGAGTCAGTTTAATCACATACAAAATGCCAAGCAGTAATAGCCAGGGACCCACAAGCTCTGATAATTTCTTTCCAAAAATAACAACTTCCTTAGAGTTCTAAAAACTGCCTCAGGACCCAGCAGTGGTACAACATCTGTTATGCAGCTTATAGATAATTTATTAAGAGTACTTAGGGCAAAATGTCTGCTACATGCATTTACCCATCTTTCCAGTTTGTTTTCTCTTTCCTCCATGGAACAGAAGTACCTTCCTTTAAATGTAAAAATAGATGAAACAAATCTACTACAATTCGCTTGCATGACCAGTTTTTCAGCTGCTGAAAGGAAATTGCAAGGACTTAGTTCCAACAGAGCAAGTCCCAACTTAAAATCCTGGCTCTTTTATTTTCTCTAAGTCATAAACAAACCATCATGAGTGGCTCATTTAAGTGAAGAGTTTAATTCAGTATTGATAATAAAGGTCTACCTGGATTCCATTAATCCCTAGTGTAAACCTTGAATTCTGTAAAACTGACCATATCAGCTCCCCATGATTTCCAGTGACATTCCCTTCATGGAGCTCTCTCAGGATCAGGTGTTGCCTCTTTGGTTACTAAGAATAAGAGCAGTGAGCCCATGTGAAACTTGGCACACAGAAATCAACTAAAGCAGGATTACAGGAGAAGGTCATTAACCCCAAGGACCTAAGGTGTAAGCTGCTTGTAATCTTTTTCCCTGGTTTGAACTACAGTCTTAGCTCTTGGGTGTCATAAATTTGTTCTTTAAGGAAAAAGAAATCCTCTATCTATGAGGCAAGTTTATTTAGAGCCCTTGACTCTGTACAAAGAGGGAGATACATTCCTACACTGAGACTCTCATAGAGCAACTCAAGTGTGAAGTAACATTGTGCAGTCAAAATTTGCATCTTTGTGTTTCTTCAGTATTTTAGCAAAATGAAACTTTTGGCATGAGAAGAACCTTTTAATAGCAGAAAAAGAAAGAATTTGAATGCAGAGGTGATATGAAGAAAAACAAACATGATAAGAAGGTCAGTTTGGAAAAGACTGACTATGAGAAAAACAGAAGCACCAGAATGAGTGGTGTTATGACTGTCTTAGGAAAGGATAAATGGGTCCCCCATGAAAAAATTCAAAGGATGGCACCTTGGTTGGTGTGGACACAGCAAAAATCAGAAAACACAAAAGTGCAAAAAATTTTATATATAATCTGGATTCTTCACTTGCTACAAAATTGATTCCTATGGCTATTTTGAAAGCTTACCAATCCAGTTTGCTGTTTGCCAGCATGCCTGTACTAGTCTCTTTTCCCTGACAGATTTTGTAAGCTAACAATAGCATCTATTTCCTGGAAAGGACAGTCAGGTCCTTGGGGCACTGACTGCTACTGTAATTTTGTAAACCTGAACAAATTCTCAAAATACATAGTTAATTTCAGTAAATGTGAACAGCTACTCCAAACACTCAGTTTTTCCCCCAGAAATAACCAAGAGGGCAGTTGATACCATACAAAAATAAGTGCTCAGGTACTGAGATGACATCCCCTGAGGTGAGCAGCAGATAATTTTCCAAACCAGACAGAAGGCTATTCCTGAAGAAATAGTTTAAAACTGTAGCACAGTATCACTCTTCTAGCTTCTTTCACTTTACTTACTGTCAAAACTTATACCTCAGTCTTACCTCTTTATAACTATTTTTTACTTCTTCTTGCCTTATATCAGTTGATGCTGATGACAGGCTTGAGACAGATGATCCTCTGCTGAAAGTTTCTGTTGAGTGCTGAGGAGACCTCAGTGGTGACTTACAGAAGGAAAGAACAAACAAAATTCAAACAAACCAACAAAGTTACATATCAAATTAAGGACGTTAAGAGTAGGCAAAAAAAAGGTTTAGCAACTTGCTTTGGTTGTTACCTCAGAAGCACTTTGTCCTCTTTCAAAGGTCAGATAGTTTAATTCCATCAATGACAAAATCTGCATAAAAATATTAAAGAAAAGCAGTGTAACTTCACTTAAAGAGGAATCCACTGACTGAAACACAAGTTAGGCGACAACCTAATATTAGTAACAGCTTATGACCGAGCAGATTAAAAGTACCCATTTACAAGTTCATGCTCTATCCCACAGACTGTACTAACGCTACGAGAGTTAAAACGTGACCCTTCGTCCTCCAAGCAAAACACACATTTTCACTTTAACAGTGGAACCCTGGTAGCAGGTGGGCATCTACACCTCTGTGGCTTTGCACCAACCAGAATTCAGGCCAGAAGATAAAGAGGAATACCTTGGAATTTAATGCACACTGTAGGGAAGTCTCTTTCATCCGGTTTTGAATTTCTGGATTTGCCCCGTTTTGCAAAAGCACTTCTATGATCCCTTGATAGCCCCAACGAGCAGCAATATGGAGAGGAGTGTCTCCCTTCTCATTGCCAATATCTAGTCTGCAGGAATGCACATCATAGTAGACTAAAGCTTTGACACACTGGAAAGGAAAGGAAAGCTATCAATAAATTATGGTGGTGTCTCTCAATTCAGATAACACGTACAACCCTAAAAAGCTTTTTTTCCTTGCTGCTCATATAATTCAGTGCCTAAAGAGGAAGCTTATACGGTTCAGTGTCATTAGATAAAGAGCTAAATAACTCAACTAAATTTGCACTGTACTATCTTTAATGTGAACTCATGATAAAAACTGCTATGAGCTACCAAATAAGTCTTGATTTAGAGCATTAAATAGTTTAGCCTCCAATTCTTTTTATTTACTTTTTCAAATATGTAAGTTTAGTGCAAATTTGCATCCCAGTTTAATTCCATTCCATTAGAATGTCCATTTAGTTTGTTACCAAACAATTACTTACATCCTCATGACCGTAAGTGCAGGCTAAATGAAGTGGAGTATTTCCATTATTGTCCTGAACATCAGTACTTGCCTTATAGTGCAATAAGAGCAGCTTAAAAGAAAAACAGAAGTAGACATTTAAGAAACTAAAAAATTAATGGACAAACAATTATTGCTCTGCAGATTCCTTTAGGGTTCTAGCATGATGAAGCACTTCATGAAAAACTAGCTATGCCTCCTGCTTCAGACACCACCCTCCTGGCACTGCAGTACTGTTTGTGCCCTACCCAGAGAGCCAAATAAGAGCCACTTCCTACATATTCAGATTTGCCATTGAAAAAAGTGAATTCTCTACTGCAGGAAACACTGCAATACTTATGTATTATATTTAAGAGCCTATGCAAGTGAAGGCACAGCTTAATTTCAATAATGCTAATTGAAGAATATCTGTAACAATTGCTGTAGTTACACAGTCTGTCCTAAATACAGTGTGAAGTCATTTCGCTCATTCCAGTGACAGCAATGGTTCTTCTGTCTCAATCAAGAGCTCTCCATTTGTACTATGTATTGAACATTTGCATTAATAAAATGGATGAATTATCAGGCATGCATAGCTGTCAGTGGCTGAAAACCTTTAGGAAAAAATATCTTGCAAACTACAATGATCAAAGATCCTCAATTCTGACACTGTACACAGTTCTGGTAAAAGCTTCTCAGAAGAGATAAATGACAGTAACAGTGGAAGAGCTCAGTAAGAGCCAAGTATTTACTATTTAGGTTAGCTGGTGGTGCTTACTGTAACATTTTGATATCCCTTCTGACAGGCAAGGTGAAGTGGAGTAGAACCGTGGTAATCTGTAGCATTGACAATGGCTCCTTTGGCTACTAGTAAATCTACTAGTGATGTTTGCCCTTGAAAAACAAGCAGATATTACAAGAGAGAAGTAAACTTAGCACAAGAACATTGCTAAATGCTTCCAAATTCAAACAGGAACTATAAACCAAGATACTCTGGGTTTCTGTACACTACGTTTCTATGTACTGCATATTCACTTCCCTGGTATTTGGGATTTTTGTTGCAGATTAGTCAAGGTCAAAGAACCTCCAGCTAAAAGCAAGGTATACTTTTATCCTATGAGTAACAAAATACTTGGATTCAATATAATAAGTAAATGAAATTATTTACTATAAAACACTCACTGAGAAAACAATACATCTTCTAATAAAAATAAGATCAATGACATAATGAACATTACAATATAGATATTACAGATCTAGCACACATACCCAGCTGCAAGAGAGGGAAAAGATTCATTTGTCAATCTGCCAGTTCTTTAAAACAAGACTAGTTCCTGTTTTCAGAGTTGAAAAAAGCACTACTGTGGTAACCACAACAGAAAAAGCAAACAGCAAAATAAGAGAAAAATAAGAACTTAGCCATAAGAAACTGAGCTTAAAAGAATATATAATAATTTCAGCTCGAGCTCAGATAGCAGTGTCAATAGAAAAGAAGCAAAAACCAATTTAATGCAATATTTCAACTTTAATGGCAAAAAAAAAAATAAAAAAAATTGGAAAACATGCTGACATGCAGATAAGAAACACAAGGAATAGCAAACAGTAGTGAGGAAAGCCAAGAGCACTCACCACAAATAGCAGCTATATGCAGTGGTGTGTACCCCCGGTCATCCCGGGAAAAGGGAGTGATAATGGAGGGGTCATTCAGTTTCCTGTGGAACACAAAGGTTTGGAAGCAGCCCAGTTACCCACATGGCAGTGGTGAGGAGAAAGAAAGAGAAAAATGGCCAAGGCCAACAAAAACCTGATTTTATCCTTTCACATTGTCGAGTTATTCTCTACAGATCCCTACATTTTAAGAGAGATTGTTTTGCCCAAGATCTGAAAGTTTGCTTCAAGAGAGGAAACACCACAGTTACCAAAGGACAAAGAGCCTCCACCACAGAGCTGCTGAGCTCCAAGGTGTCCTGTATTCTCCTGATATTTCCTCTGCTATTTCAAACCACAGAAACACGCTCTCAAGTCCATCCTAAATGCTACCAAATTCCTCTATGACCAAAAGCAGCTTACTTTCTAAGTAAAGACAAAGGCTTCTACACAGCTTTTTGTGCATTTGTGGAGATGAAGAGTGCTCACCCAGAAACCAGCTTCTCGCATTTGTCACAGTAACAGAGAGGGTGGCACATTTTCTGTACAGTGTCCTTATCACTGTCACCTTGGCTTAGCAATCGCTCCACTTCCTCCTGGTTACCTGAAGCAATATGCTACAAAAATAAAGAAAATAGAGAAGAAAGAGAATGAGAAACCAATACAAGAGGCCTCCCTTTAAGAAAAAAGAACAAGAGTAATTAACTGAAGCCCAAAATGAAAGGAACCGATTATAAAAGACATATTCAAGCATTAGAAAGCAGAAATGAACAATGTCACAGCACAAAACCCCCTAATGGGCACTCAGTATTAAAAAGAATCTGTTCTTGGCTTACTTCACTTTCTATAAAAAATTAAAACAATTCCTATTGTTCTCTTTAGACTCAATCATCAAATTGAGCTCCCTCTGTGCAAAAACATTTCTATAAAATTACTAAGTCTCTAGCCATAAGCTGTGAACATATATAATTAGAAGCTCTGCTTTGTGTCCTTGTAGAGGCAAAATTCTTTTAGAATGACAGTATGAGATCAACATATAATAGGGAGTAGTTGTCAGGTGACCACATTTAAATTATTTCAGAAAACACTTTCAATTTCAAGCACCAAAAGCTGTGAGAGACAACCAGATAGTAATATCACATCTGTGCATTAAATGGGCCAAGCAATACCAACAGCAGCAATATTTCATCTTCATATGCTTCCATATTTCATGGAAGGTGCTGAAATCCCTAAGATTGTATTCAGTTAGTAATGTTTTGGCACAGAAATACAGTAGATTTAAAAGACAGTTTTAGCATCTACTAAAACACATTTCACAGTAATTGCAGAAAGGGAGGGATATAAATATGCAATACATAAGTACATATGTATTCTGCTATACAAGTTACTAACCTTAAACAAGCAGTCTATTGGCGTAGCAGACATCTGGGACAACAAGTTCATCCTTTGTCTTAAAAGCAGCTTGTCACACAGACTCTCAGATTCCTGAAAATTAAATGTATGGATTGATTATCTCTATCATTTACAGGCATAAGTGGAATTAACTTTTAAACATTCTATTTACCACATATAAATTATCAGACACACATAAACCTAAATCAGTTTCACATTTAAGATTCCAAGACTTAAAAGACTCTGCACTTGCTGTTCAAAGAAATAGGAAGCAGATGTTCATCAGATTATTCCCTTAATGTAATTTGCTGTGAACTAACTGAACATTAAGAGAATTATGGCTCTACCATCCTAAAGAGAAAACAGGAAAACTAGAAAAGACTTACCAAAGACAGCAAGAACTTAAGAGATAAAACACAGCTTTCTCACAAGGAGAAACCAAGACAAACTCACAGAAGATGTCTACTGGTGGCTACTTAAAAAAATGACCCAGATACAACTCTGACTCAAAGACTTTGCTGAACTCTCTGCTACTTGCTGAAAAAGAAAAGATTGCACCAGGCAAAGCATTCTGTGTTTCCTACTGGGCACACCTGGAAAATCAGAGTCTGAGCCAAGCACATGTAGTGCAACTCTGCACTGGTACGTCTCATTTTCTGAGGTATCTGAAGATACACTCCAGGCTGCACTGAAGAATATGAATGCCTCCAAAACCAGGTGAAACTTATTAAGTAGAGTCAGATTTTGAAATGGCAACATTGACCTTCCCATGAAATAAAACAACAATCTAAGGAAAACACCAAGAATGTAGATGGAAACACTTGCCCACAGTTGAACAAGAGCTGCTTATGGTTGGCAGTGAGTACCATTGCTTTGGGTGCAGTTTGGATAATGATTATCTCCCTAGAAATGGGAAAACTTCAACCTCCATAAAATGTGAGACCACCACACTTAATTCAGACACCCACATATCAGGTAAACTTTGATGGTTTAAGATCTGGGCTATGGCTTCTGCAATTAAGTTTGTAAAGACCAGATATAAACAGGTGAAACCCGTCTGACTCCACTTTTAACATCAGCACAAGGTTTAAGAACCTCATGAACTGCAAATAAACAACATCAGTTGAACACCAAAAATAGACAGTTCAGATTTTCTAGAAATTAAATAGTTTGTGTTTCAAAATCAACACAGATGCCTCTTATGAAGCTGCCTAAAAAAACCCCCTCAACTGTGTAGCAAATAATGTCATTAAAAACATGTTTGTGAGCTTTGGGGATAAAAATTTCTATCTGTACTTCACAGTACATTGTTTGTATTTAGATACACGAAGATGACAAATACAGACCTTTTCAAATCTAAGTACTT
>JAWWTY010000019.1:4454465-4482310 GCA_035222235.1 Margarornis squamiger | reverse complement strand
TCTGTACTTCACAGTACATTGTTTGTATTTAGATACACGAAGATGACAAATACAGACCTTTTCAAATCTAAGTACTTCAGTTAGGGATACCCAAGCCTATCTTTTTAGAACTACAAGGCATAGACCACTATTCTCCTTAGAGAGATTTTAGGTAAGTTATTCCTGGCCACACTCTAAGAAATACTTAATCAAAAGTTTAACTGATACAAGTTTCTGATGTCTAACCAGAATGTCTAGTGTGGATGCTCACTGACAACTTTATACTTTCACTAGGGAGAGCTAAGTAACCATTTGCAAGAATGACTGTATTTTAGTACAATTCCTTCCCCAGTGTATGCTTTCAACAGAAGTGTTCCCCAAGTGGAATAATTATTTAAAAGTCACCTGAGACAGCAGCCCTAATCAGCCCTAATGTAGCAGTACTATATATTTAAGTCAGAAAAAGAAGCCATTCCAGGTGAAACCACATATCCTCAGAAGTGAAATAGAAAATGACAAAATAATCACATACTGGTTGAGGCAGTTTGGGCCTTCAAAGTCAAAACTCACTTGTACCAGCTTTGCAGTCCAGAAATTATGGTGGTTTTTTTTAAAGAGCTCTTTGCACGGGACTGTCAGGTATTTTAAGTGTATGTTGTCTAGAAAATACACATCCAAACATTAAGGATCTTTTTATTGACTATATTACTCTCAGTATAGAGAAACAAAATATTTGTACCTATGAGGGTGCATCTGTACAATGATCTATGCAGTGATTTTCACAGATCACAAATGATGACTTAGAGGAAATGCAGGTGGCAGAAGCCAGGAAAGGAAGTCTTGAACACAAACTGAGGCAGACAAAGTGGTTGGAAGGGAGGGGGAATGGGGATTATTTCCCCATCTCAAGTTCTCCTCCACCTACAGCTCTTTCTGTACACAAAAGAAAATGCTGCCTCTCAGTCCCTGTTTTAAACCTTACTTCAACCCTCTGACCTGCAGTCCTACCACAGAGTAGTTGTGTAGGGGAATGTAACTAGCCAATAATCCAATATTTATTAACTGGAATTCTAACTCAATAATGTTGACAACTCTCAGAAAACAAAACTGATTTTTTCAAGCTATCAGTTACAGGCTCCTCTCCTCCTCACAGCCAAAACGTCTCACCAGGACTTGCATGACCTTGGGTGAAGGGATTTGGCAAGAATGTCCTAAGTGCAATGCACTTACTGATGCGAGGGTGATAATATGCCCATTATCCCCCAGGGTACATTAGTTCCCTGCTGAGCTCTCTTTCTGTACTTGCTTCATTAGGGATTGGACAGCAGCATTACTCAGCTGCCAGAAGCTCCATCTGAAGCCAGCTATAAAATTAGGCACAGCCACATAAGGGGCTGTAATGAAGCCCCAGGGCACAGCAATATTCCTGCTCACTGAAATCCCACAACCCCTTCCACCACAATCTGGAAAACCATGGGGCATCAACATGACAGCTGCTGCTGCTTTAAACAGAAAGTTCCCCTCCTTTCTCAGAGAATGAAGGAAATACCCAAACTAAGTTCATGAAGGGAGAACAGCGCTCCTCCATGTCCTCACTACCCTTTTTCCACTGCTGCTCAACGGGGATATTTGCTACTCCCCTGTCTTTCACTTCATTGTCTACCACCTTCTCCCACACTGCAGAAAAGGGTGGTCTAGCATCTTTCTCAGCTGTGTTGAGGGCAAGTCCCCACCCACTTCCTCATCTTCAAGGTTCTGCTGCTTTCCCTCTCATGTCAGGGTGCTGCTTTCAAGCCAGGTTGACTCCAATGCAAGGCAAGGCAGAAGGATTTCACGTCGCACACTCACTGTACACATGCTAAAGTGACAAAGTGCTCCAGCTCTGGAGCTGATCCAGCTGAAATATGGGCAGAAACAGTTCTTGCTTGCTCTTCTATTGGTGCAGACACTAATGTCCTCTTTTAGACTTCTCAAATACATAGTTGATCTTTCAAGACAGGTGCCTCCCAAAGAAATAAATACAGAACCTTAATGGCAGTGGCACTCGAGTTATAATCAGGTGAGGGCAATCCCAGCATAAAACCCTGTTATCCTTAGCTACCTAGGGAGGGATAGGATCAGCCATTTCGTAGAAACAGTCTTTATTCTACAAATGTAAGAGCAGTATATTGTTTTTTAGGTTGCTGGCATTGTTATGGAAGACAATTCTACTGTGGTTTCAGTTCTCCACTCAGGCTCCAGCCTTGGTATTTATATATTGATTGTGAATGACAGCAGGAAGCAAAATTCTGTGGCAGATTGTTTTTCTTTTAAGCTAATGTTTATTTTTTTAACATAATTCAATACAGAATTACAGACAAGAAATACCACAGCCTGTTTACACAACATGAAAGTATTGGTTTGAATTTTTTTTTTCTTGAGTGCACAAAACAAACCTGCATGACAGGTTCATGGAAAGACCCCAGAAAAGAACAAAACCAAGACACTAAAATGTTACTTTGAGTGCTGCTTCTTTAAGATTGTGCCTCAGGTTGTCCCATCCCAAGCCCTGCACACTGAGCCATTATTCTGGCTCCTGCAGTTAGATTCCAGTGCTTTGCAGTTGGGCAGACTGAGATACACTGAATTCACTCTGGTTCCAAGTTCACTCCTTTTGATTTCCAAGTCACATCAGGCAAGCCTAGTTCTACAACAGTAGAAAGTTTTACAGGAGTGGTAAAACTGCATTCCTTTACTAAATAAGCTACAAAGTTCTTAAACCATCAAAGTTTCTAAAGTCACACCAATATCACCTTGACTGGCCTGCAGGGATTTGACCAGATTGACAGGTCTAGTTGCCCAGTAGGAAATAATTCATGCATCCACAAGCTTCCTGCCCCTGCCAGGTTAGAGATCCCAAAAGCCAAATTTGACCTTCAAGCACCACCTCCTCATAGCCCTGCACTCCCATTAATCTATCAGCTCGGTGCAGCACAGGAACCTGCACTGCAAACACACAGAATTTTTAGAGTATGAAGCTTTCCTGAGTAATTTTACACTGCAATCTCTGTTCTGCTAGCACAGCTAAGCTTTTTAAAATGACACAAGAACTTGTTTAAGCCATGCCTACTCTCAAGTAGTGCACTGCTTTCACAACCATGACAGAGTATAAACAGGAGACAAACTTACTGAAGACTGAGCTGTAGAAAGTAGTGTTGTCATTTTTCCTCTAATCACATTAAGATGCAGACTTCACATTTATCTGCTTCCCCAAGGAGTACATAATGAACAAATGTTGCTACAGGGTTAGGACTTCATTGTAATCATTACAGACTTTTAGCATTTGCTTCAGGGAGTCACCTCAACTTATTTCTTTAGCAAAAAACAGGATTTCTTGTCTTAGCTATTTGTATCCTGTCTGGATTTACATCTGCAATGGTACACAGTCCTACAAGATCTCAAGCAGACATTTGACAGAATTTAAGAGGGGCTTACTGTGGATCTGTCAGAGAGGTTGCCTTGCCGGATGTATTCTATTGCAGCCTCAATTGAGGTTAGACAGTATCCCAACTCATCCTTCACTGAGCTGCAAAGCCTGAAGTTCTTGATGTAACTCAAGTTGGCCATCCTGAAAGAAAAAGTTAAGCCATGAACTGCTAAAAGACACTAGGCATGACATATTGCAACTCATCTTAGGCAATCTAGGCAAAACAGTAGGTGTGGGTTAAGAAAAACCTTTAGAAAGCTTGGTAGGCCAGCAATACTACAGCTGTTCTGAGCTCTGTAGATTGATCAGAACTCCACTATCTCAAATATTCAATGAAATGTTTTTAACTGGAGATAATAAAGAGGAAGGACAAGATAAGAACAGTAGTGGGAGATTGCTTCCCTTACTTCAAAGGTGTCAATGTTTCAAGCACCATAAGCACCAGTGTACAGTGATAGCTACAAGTAAAATGCTGTTCCCTAAGATACAGGACAAACCAACACTGAAATTCAGTTCAGGAACAGGAGAAGATTTAGATAAACTTTCACTGAAAGAGAGAAACACAATGGCATAGGCCAGCAGGAAGCAACTACACATTCACATCTCATTTCTCTGTAAGAAATGTATCAAACATCTAGAAGATGCATAAAGGTTTCACAGCTCCCAACACTGATGAGAGACAACCACTGTGAAATCTGTACAGATGTGCAGATTTGGCAGAGATGGCCTCCCATTACAACTTCTTCTTAGGCTGGGTATCACAACAAAGACTCCTTCCTGATAGGTCCTTAATTTAGTCATACCTGTAACACATCTTTGCTCTTTGTCCTACTGATAAATAGTTTTCTGCATTACAACAGGCTCCTACACTTCCAGTAAGTTATCACTACGTGCTCAGAAACATTTGCCCCTACAGAAGCACTACATATCAGATGATATGATGAGTTCTGTATAGTCAAAATAGTTACATACCAGTTTGGGATTTCTGTTTTTACAAGCAAGTACAGCAAAACAGAGAGAAGATCATCTGCACACATGGTTTCCATGTTAACTGAAAGAAAATTCACATGATGTTCACCAAGTCATGGTTCATTTCACAAACAGTAACCCTAAATAGGAGTTCTACCTCCTAAGAGGGCCAGTACTACTAGTAGGGAATGCATTGAGTAACCAAGGCAGCCTCCAAATGTTTTCAGTCTCCCACTAAAATAAGCTGCCAGGAGCCAACACACTAATACAGTTTGTACTGTACAAACTGCAGTATTGGATTAGCATCCCTCCCTTCCCACACAGGAGGGAATCTTGAGCTAGCGCTGTGGCTCTGAAATTCTTGAGGGCAAAGACTACACAGTTTTCCATAACCCAAGAGCCTTCCTGAAGAAGGAAAGATGAAACATAGAAAGCATAAATTCACTGTGCTACTCTATTTGCTTAGTAGAAGTACCTTCTATTTCCAAGCTAGCAAAAATATCAGGGTAGGAGGTTCATGCCTTCCTGTCACAGACTCATTTCTGTAATCCACAGCAGCACTTCCAAAGCAGCACACAGGCTTGCCTGTCCCCAACCAACACTGCATTTTGCAAAAGATGCATCTCAAGAGTATCAATTTCAAGATATCAAGGAGCATGCACAAAGACAGGAACAATCCAGCAGCATTTAAAGTGAATCACTCTCAATTCTGCTGCGTGAGGAAATGTCCTGGCAGATAAAGCTTCACACCTGCCCCAGCTAATAGAGATATATAAATATATATATAAGTAACCCAATACACCCCACCTTACCCCACAAACAGCAGTGCTGAAATCTCTACCTTGCCTCCATTTTGCTCTGTATAGGAACCTCAGAGACCCCAACTCAGCTGTGTTTGGCCCACAGGTGCTACCCAAAGAGTGGTGTATATATAAAGTGCTTTGTGTGTGTTAGTTAAGAAAAAAAGTTGAAAGTTATTAATTCACTAATTACTGACCTCTTTGGCTAGGAGACTGCATAATAATTTGTACAACTTTACGCAGACAAAGTAGCTTCTGTTGAGGGGAAGTGCATTTGTTCAACTGACCCAGTTCCCGCTTCGCACGTGGTATATTAAAACTACAAAATAATTTGAAAGGAATGATTAGCATATAGAATTCATGTGCAGGATACCCAAAGCCCAAGTCTGAATTTATTCAGAGCTGAACTGAAACATGGTTTTAAAATATTTTCATTTCTACTCCAAGCACATCTGCATTTCTGTACCTCTCAAATGAAGAAAAAGAAGCTTCCTAATGTCTGAAGGAAGACACTTTTTGGCTGGCCTGGTCCTATTTCAGACAGGATCTCAGTGACTCCTCAGAGCCCCCAGTCATCCCTCTCACCTGAACTCAGGCTTCACTCCAATGTCTTTCTGCTGCAGGTCTTGAAGGCTCCTTGTGATCTTATTAAAAGCAGCATCCTAATCAATGGAAAGGCACGAGTTATTTAAAATGCTTTAGATTAATGTAACAAGTATTTAGCAATCAAAGAAAAACTCACCTCACTTGCCTCAATAGTCCCCACATATTTGAAGACTAGATCATAAATAGCATGGTGGATATACATCTGTAGAAAAAAACCCAGTACTTTAGGCATGAAAGGGAGAGTCAAAAATAGCTTGCTAATTATTTTCCTTCATTTCAGATGCTTACTTCAACTGCTTGTTTGATCAGATTCATCTGTTCTTCTTGCTTTGCAAGCATCTTCTAGGAAAAAGAAAGCCATACAAACAGCATGAGAAAGTCAGATAATTTACTGTTTAAGTAGCACAGTACTATGTATTTAGGGGAGTAGGTGTTTACCAAGTGCGAATCTCTCAAAAGATGCTGGAGACATTTGGTATAAAGTGCATTGACAGAATCCTGGGGGGGAGAAAAGATTAAAAAAGCCATCAGATTCAGGTTAATGTGACTTGAAGCAACAAAGCTTAAATAAGCAAAGAAAGGAAATCTTCTCTTCCTCAGAAGTGTGCACTATGTTAAGAGCTTTAGCAAGCATAATTACAGTTACCAAAACATTAATATGAGGTAATTCACATGTAAGAAAAACACTTTCTCCCTTCCCCCTTACTCAACCCTGACACAGAAAAGCTCAGGAAGACAAAGATAACCAGAGACGTGAAATAAATTATATTGAGCAAATTAGACATCAAGAAGGAAGATACTGACTATGTAGTGGCGGAGGCTTTTCCTTTCATGTTCTTTAAATGTTCTATAGAAAGATCCTACGTATTTATCAAATCTCTCACAGTGCCTTCCCAAGAACTCTCTAACATCTTCAATATTTTTAAGAGAATAGGAGTTTGAGGAAGCTGTAGATTCACCTAAAATGAAAGCCAAGAATTAACACGTGGACTTAACAGGTGTGCATGGTAAAATACATTTTGTGCCTACATACACAACCAGCTTCCGTGCAATGAAACATTAATTCAGCTTATTGCACCTTTAACTAGAGGTATTAAAAGAATTAATTAAAAGAATTTAATGCATCACATCTCTTGCTTTTTATATCAACTATTTATCTGGAATAGCTAAAATAGATTTCACATGTTTTTTACACTGGGGTAATTTATTGCCACATGCACACAGCTTATGAGTTGTGTAAGTCAAGCTTGAAAGCAGAAGAAAAGCACATTAGAGTGTTGACTGTGTGCCCATCAGGAAGTCAGGGTGCTTTAAGTGAGCTGTAAAAATCCTATCTTGGATTTTTACATAACCTAGTCTTTATTTAGACATGCTTTCTCTGAATGGCAGGGCAAAGTTGCTTCATGTAAACATTAAACCTAATCCACTTCCCTTCTGAATAAGACAACTGAATTCCTCACTTAGAATTCATACTGCTTTTGCAAAAATTTTTTCTAGGCAAGTCTTTCATTTGCAATCAAAGACACACAACTAATAAAAGGCTTAAGTCATTCATTTCAAATTACTTTCGAAATTAGAAACCACTTCACTTCTGAAAGACTGCTGTAATCTATAAAAAGTAATGGCTAAAAAGAATACAAGAATAACTTTGGAGATATTGATTAATATTTAGAGAATTTAAGGTTATATGTATACCAATTATTTTTCTCAGAACAACTTCCATACTTCCTTCATAGCACGATTTTCACACTACTCTAGTATTATTTCACTTTGTCATCACTTGTTTCAAATATTCTTATTTATTTAGAAAGACTAATGTTTTTATTTCAGAAAAAGCTGGGGTTTCTTAGCTTCTTAAGGAGCTTTTATTCCTCTTAATTAGTAAACGCAGATCCAAGTTCACAAGGAAATCCTGTTACACACAGCACTAACAGTAGTCTTGAAAATAGTATTCCAGCCTTAAAGAGCACTGTCAGTACAGGAAAAAAATTAAGATATTCAACTCAATGAGTTAGGCCACCAACAGGAGAGCTGCTACACAACTAAGCCATACAACCTCCAACCACTGACAGAGCAATCATGAAAGAATGCACCTCTCCAGCATTTTGTGCATCCACCTTTCATCTCAAGACTCACGTCACATTAAGACTAAATCCCTGTTTTAAGCAATCAGCACTAAACTGAGCACTGCTAAAAAAAAAACATGCTGGATTAATTATTCCACTGATGATTCTTAGTGCTGAGACTAGGGGATAAATTCAACAGAAGTTTGCCTGGCAGCAACTTCATATTTCTCTCCAGGAGCACACCAACATCTGCCCCAGCAAGATAATGAGCGCCACGGGTTTTCAACCAAGCCAACACTTTTCAGAATGAACAAATGCATTAAGCACATCAAACACACCAATTTGCTCACTGTGCAAACACCAAGGTAACACTTCACTACATACTTGAGCTTTCTGTTTTTTCCAAGGGATGAGCTATGCACAATATACTAAAGCTTTCTTCTTTTTCATTGTAAAATGTTTCCTCAAAGAGAACGGGTACTGAGAGACGATAATTAAAACCAGCTCCTAAAATGATGAGGTTTCCTTGTATGAAGATCTCCTGAAACAACACAAAGACCAGATCAAGTGTGAAACTCTGCTAGAATAAAGTTACTCTTTGACTTCTGCATTGTTGTGTGCATGCCAAAATACAGCTTTTCTCTGGAAAGCAGCACACCCCCAAGCAAGCAGTGTAACTCCTGGGTACCTCTGCTGTAACCAGAAGCTCACACTATCAGTCATCAGCTGCAAAGAATCATTGCTGCAGTGTTCCCAAGCTACATTCAGATGTCAAAGCACAAATACCTTTCCATTTAAGGTTTCAAAGTTTTCTTCTAGGGGCTTCAGAACATAAGATTCAAACTGGCAGGTAGAAAGACTGTTGTTTGAAAGGCTTCCTTTGCATGGAACTAGCACCTGAAAAAGTTCAATCATGCTTTAGAGTGATGTCATGTATTGCCAGCTAAACATCAATAGCTTTTGTCCTTTAGAGGCAAGCACTTAACTTTGGATTTTAAATATTTACTGCTAAACATATAGCTACTAGAGGTGTTTTTCTTTAAATAAAAAGGAAAGGCTATTTTTAGATACAGTCCAGTAGTTAATCCAGAGTTTCATATAGTGAGTTATCCGAAAAATGACAGACTTTAAGCTTTTACTGCCTTAATATATCAAGAGGTCCATATTAGTAAATAGCAAGCAACTTGAAGTTGTTCTGCTTCACTTCCAAGTTTTGTAGGCTTGAACTAATCAATGCATGTTTCATAGCAGACATATGATTTAAATTCAGATAGCTAGTATTTAATAATCAGCTTTTAAATCTATTTATACTTACAATACCATGAAGTTCTGCAACTTTGCTGCACAGATCAGGACGTCGCTTCTGAATGGTCAAATAAAAGGGATTTTTCAAGATATCTTCATCATACATAGCCATATGGACTTGAGATATCCCAAGGAGATTTTCTAAAATACATATGGAGAATGGTTCATGTCTCCTACATGGTATACCTGTTAAAACATACTATCTGGAAACATGTAGAGGGCAGTTTGATTCTCCTTCTCTAAAAGGACAAAGCATTTTCAGGTCTTGCTGTAAGCAGACAATGGCATATGAAGCTATAACTATAGTTACTCAGAAGTTATTGAGACATTACTTTTCATTAATATACATTTGCAATCACACACTTATCCTCATAATGCCTCCTTAAGCCTTCCAGGTGCTGGAGTAACAATGAATAGAGGAAAGGAGGAGAAAAGACCAAAATATTACTAAGAGACAAATTTACAGCTTTTTTTCAGCAGATTCTACTGCACCACAGGACATCAATGCTTTTGCTTTTACTGTGCTCATGTAAGTCTTAAAACTCACCTGCATAAGGATTACTGACACACATCCATGAGACACCCAGACCTTGTAACAGACACCCTCATGTAAGGCAATCCTCAACTTTCCAGGGAAAGTTAGAGGGAGACCAAGAAGATATGAATACCCATGTCACATTAAAAAACCACTATGAAATTCATCATTTGTGGTCATCTCTATGCCTATGGAAAAAGTCTCAATGATCTGTGGTCAGGCTGATGCACAATATTTGGCAAAAGGCAAAACAGTGGGCAAAAAAGGAACTGGAGACAGAAAACATAATCAGTAAGCAGTGGACAAGCTGTCACTAGGTGTGTCCCAGTGCCCTGGAAAAGATGATCCCTAAGGCACTAGACCCTCACCTGCTTGCTTCCCTAATTCTAATGGGCCATGACACTGCCTAGACAGAAGGGCACAAAGAAACCTTAAAAAGTCCCTCCTGGAATAGCTCCAGAATAACTTTTTTAAACAAGAATCGAGATTAACAGGGTGACAAATGCTTAAATAAACTTGCTCTACATCTTTGCCCCTCATCCAGCTTCCCTTAGGAATCAATAGAAGTTACACAACTTCAGCTGTACATCCTGGAAAAGGGTGAGCTACAAACTTGAATTTGAGCAAGCCATCCTCACACAATCAGTACCCCAGTTTTCTCAAAGGGAGAATTAAACCTGGCACACTATTTACTCAGTGTGAGCTCATTGTATAGCAGTTTGAGGGAGTGGAAAAACACACACCCAGCTCCCCCTGATTTTAGATAGCCTTTGGGTTTCAGCCCTGCTGTTAACTGATCTACATCCTGTTAACTGAGCTGGGCTCTGGTCCTTCTAATTAAGCACCAGAGCAGCTGCCTTAGAGAGACAAACACAGCCATGATCAGTTAAAGCTGCAAGCCATTTCCATGACAAAGTTATCACCACTTGCAGCTTGGACAACCTCAGCCTAAACCACTGAAATTTGGCAGTGGCACGTGAGTGCCTCAAGCAGAGTTTTCCTGTGCAGTTCCAGACAAAATGGTCCATCCACTTTCAAAGCATACAATAAGACCAAGAGCTTCTATGAAAGAACACTTACACAGTGCTCCCAAATCAGCATTCTTTAGAGCACAGCTCTGTAGTTTGCCAACACAATGGGGAAGAAAATATTTGCTCAGTAAATAAAGACTTGCAAACCTAGAAAAAGTACATCTTCACACAAGCTCAACATGACCCAGCAATCTGCATTTGCAGCCCAGAAAGCCAACCATGTCCTGGCAATGGGCAGCAGGGGATGGGGGGACTCTGCTCCACCCAGGTGAGACCCCACCTGCAGAGCTGCCTCCAGCTCTGGGGCCCAGCACAGAAGGACACAGAGCTGCTGGAGCAAGTCTAGGGGAGCAGGAAAAGATGATCAGAGATGGGGCTATTCAGCCTCGAGAATGAAAGGCTCTTGGGAGACCTTATTGTACCCTCCAGTACCTAAATGGGCTACAAAAAAAGCTAGAAATGGAATTTGGAAAAGGGCCTGGAGTAACAGGACAAGGGGGAATGGCTTCACACTGAAAGATGGTGGATTTGGGTTAAATATAAGGAAGAAATTAGTCCCTGTGAGGGTGGGCAGGCCCTGGCACAGGGTGCCCAGAGAAGCTGTGGCTGCCCCATCCCTGGGAGTGTCCAAGGCCAGGTTGAACAGGGCCTGGAGCAACCTGGGCTAGTGGAAGGTGTCCCTGCCCGTGGCAGGGGGTGGGATGAGACAAGCTTTCATGTCCCTTCTAACACCAACCATTCTATGATTCCATGATCTGTCCTACCACAGTGTCTGGGTAAATAGGATTACCATCAGTAATTCCATCACTGATGATAACTAGAAACATTTCTTGGCAGGCAGCTGCAATCCAAGTTCAAGCTGTGGGATTTTTCCTCAGCCAGTGGTGGGGGAAGGAGCAAAGGCAACACAAGCCCAGTGGCAGGTCTGCTGCAGGAACACAAATCTTATCACTGACCTTAGTAAGCTACAAAAAACAACCTGCCTGCTGAACATCTGGGTAGGGCACAATTCCAAGTAAGATCTGAAATGACTGCAGCTTACAGCCCAAACATAACTCAGACAGTTTAGTATATGTAAGTCAAGGACCAAGCAGGGCTGTATGTATGTGCAGTCTGCAAGAGTCTGTCACAGCAAGGCTTATTTGGGAGTGCTACTCCTTTTTTAGGGTGCTCTGATGACCTCATCTCAGGAGATGAACTGACTGGAGAAGAATCTGAAGTGAGAGGGCCAAAAAAGCCCTGTAAGGAGAATCCAGCCCATGAAAGGCAGCGATGTTTACACTGAAGAAACTGCATGAAACAAACAGGTAAGAATTTTTTTTCTCCCAAGCTTTCAGTGAAGGGCTTTTTTTCCACACCTAGCTAAGAAATAGGCCTTTAGTGAAGAAAGGAGGCTCAGATTACAGATCAGGAACACCTTTCAAAAGGGAAGATAAGCACATGGTTTAGATTGCTTGGCAAAGCTATCAAGTCTCATGTAGTAAATCTCTAAGAACATGTTAGACAAACCTCTGCCTGAGGTGATAATGGACATAGTGAAGCCAGGAGGCTGGATTATATGGTCTATCAAGGCACTTTGCGAATCAAGCTTTCATGAAAGGAGTTGGCCCACTGAGGCAGCTTCTTCTGCCTTTAGTTTGGTGAATTCACGTATCTGATCAAGCAGCAGCAGATGAGGCTGCTATGATGCCCCCCAAAACAGCAATGGAGAAACTATTAGCACACCAAGAACTGTGTCAGGGGAAAAAAAAAGCACATTGACACAAGAAGGCAACCAAGCATGAGACAGCAGAGTAAAACAGCAGTGCACCAATGTCTCCTACTGCTACAGCCATACTGCCACTTCTTCAGCTTAACACATCTTCGAGTCCACAGAGTTCTTCCCATAAAAGGAGGGGAGAAGAACACAGTCCACACATCCTTCTGTACCTCACCATCAAAAACACCCAACTGATAAGATTTGTCTGGAAAGAAATTTAAAAGAACATTTCATTCCATGGCAAAACAGGGAGAAGAGATCTACAGGAGGAGGGAAGCTCCCACAGAAAACCTGAGCTTATGAACTCTGAGTTTACAGACCTAGCTCTTAACTCACTGACTGCACCTGAAAAAACCCCACAGCAACTGGAGTACTTTAAGAATCATTGTTGACAGACCATCACAGGAAAAACTACTGACAGTTCTGAATCACACTTGAGAGTTCCACCAATAAGTGAAAAGAAACTGCATTCAGACACTGAATTCTGGCATTTCAGCTACTGTAATGCAACTAAGGTGCCATTGACATGCTGTACCCCAAGAAGGAAGGCAAAGCTTTAGTTCACGTGGATATTTGTCACCCACCTTGAGCAGAGCAGATTGCAGGCTGAGCTGCTCCTCACACAGCAGGAAATAACCCTCACCAACCACACTACTTCTGTTTTGAGAGTCACAACTCTGAGTTTCCTTCCCTTTTCTCTCCCCTACACCTGCAGCTGCTCAGTGCCACATTAGTGGATACCTATCACAGCTGATTAAAATGTGAAAGAACAGGCAGAATACTTATTACTGCAAACAGGCTAGTTACTATATTCCCTTGGGCTTCCATCACCTACCCACAGCACTCTTCAGAGGGACACAAGTGTGGATGTAGAAACCATTTACAATGTAAGTAATTAAAAAACCAAAGGCATTTAGTCTACAGGTTCAAGAGAATACATTAAAGCTTCTCCCAAGCTCAGGCATTTTTGAGCATAAGTCAATTTCTTTTCATGCTAAAAGTTAAATGCATCTGAAAATACTGGCTAATGCACTGCTGTAATTATAGGAACACATTAGAATCCTCCAGTGAGAGTTTGCTGGCAGAAAACAACATCCAATTTCAAGCTAATTTAACTTGGGGGTGACACAGACATTCTTCTAGTTGCACCTTGGACAGCTTTAGATTTACTAACACTGAGGAAACAGAAAATGTACAAAGCCTCATATACATTACCAGAATTGTTTAATGCTTAACACAAAGCTCATTAAAAACTGACAAGCTATATTCACTATTAAGTTTACTAAATTCTATCATGCTGAACTGTAAAACAACTCAAGTACTAATGTTACATAAAAGGTTTAAATGGAATCATTTAAGTGTGTGGCTTCATGCCTGTAAACACAGAAATAGCTCAAATTGCTGGAAGAACAGAAGCTGGCTGGATCAGACAATCTAATAAGCATTATGTTACAGTTTAAAAAAACCACAATCATACTCTGAAAACAGCCAAATCCTTTCTAGATCAAAAGCAGAGTGATAATTCTAATTGATAGAACTATGGTACAAGGGATAGCTCAAGTGAAAAACACAGAAACTAAGAATGCCACTGTGTGCTCCAAAACATGGAAAATGAAGCCTTATTACATTTGGTACTGAAAGCAGGGAAAAGGAATTAACTCTGACAGTTCATTTTGTCATTAATGGTGCTTTCTTTCAGAGATGGTCAAGTGAGGTACCTTTTCCAAACCTTGCAGGTTTCAGTTCCTTTTAAGAAGCATTTTGAAATTTAGACTAACAGCCACTAAACTAGATGGTGTCACTGTATTGGCATTGTTACTTGGCAGTTTCATCTTAGCTTGAAAACTCTAAAACAGAAACAACTAGGGCTTCATAAACCAGCAGCTAGAATATCATCTGCTGAAATGCTCAAAATAATGAGCAAGTCAGAACAAGCAGCAACTTACTATTCAGTTGAAAGACTTGTCAGAGTAGCAGACAGACATTTCTGATAGCTTTTATCCTGCTAGCAAACTGCAGAGCCCCATAGGAAAAAAAAAGAGGAAACAAGTGTTCCCCAGCTGTAAAAGAAATTCTTTTTTTAACAGAAGTGCTTTCCCCCCCACACTTCAAGAGCACCACTTGTTAGCAGGAACAACCCAAGCTAGGCACATCTTAAAGCGCTAAGCAAGAAAACAGGAATCTAACAGTGAATTTTAAATAGTCTCAGTGCAAACAAAACTCTAGTTATTAGAGCCATTGTTTTACCTGCACTATTACTCCTCATTTACTCTGCTTCTGAGCAAAGGTTACAATCTGAACTTGAGACCTAAATCAGTATTCACCTCAAAATAAAAACAAGTTAAAAGAAAAAATAGTTTCTGTTTCTGAGCACCTCAGAAACCATACCCTCTCTCTCCTAAAGGATGAACACTCAGCATCCTATGAAAAACACCGGAGATACATTCCAGTACATCTTGTTCACAGTGAGGGAGCAAAGAAGGAAACAAGCTATTCCTACCCCTTTCAGATTCAGGTCCAGCTTCTACTGATTTCTGTGAAGCTGACGTATGTCAGAGTAACACCTCTGAATGACCAGATTAGAGAGTGGTGAATTTGCATCAGTCAGATCAAACCTTACTAGCAACCTCAGAAAAATTAAGTTTTATGACCCCAGAACATCAGCCTGACAGCAACGACCAGAATCTGGAAAGGAGGGGTCAGCAGTATTCCGGGAAGATGCTCATTCCTCTCAGCATCTCCCTTCCAGGCACGTGTTTTTCCACTGAGGAGCTGGCACAGGATCTCATGACTGTGGTTTCACTTCTCCCCAACACCCCCCAGGCCTTTTTTAGGCCTAACACCTCTGGCCCTCCTACCAGTGCTCAGACAGGGCTCCCCCTGACCCTGCAGCACCTGGGCAGGACTGAGATGGGGCTGAACCAGCTCCTCCTGCAGCTTCTCTTCATGAGCCACACCTTGGAAACTCAACTGAGCTCAGCCATGAAAATTAGGAAAGTTCACCCTTTGTATTTACCTGCACCATAGTTTGATGTGGACACATTCTAAACTGTCCCAGACTAGCAGGCAGAGGAAATCTAAGCTTGTCTCCCCACAGTCACCTGTTCCTCTCCTTCAGAGGAAGTATATCTCAATATGGGTGCATCATCCCTGAACAGCCAAGCCTCCCACTTCTATCCAGTCACTCCCATATATTTGAGATCATCTTACTTGCCATTCACCAAGTACTAGGAACATGCTGCATTCTCCTCTTCACAACTAAAGAGAGACCAGATTCCCAATTCTCAATTCTTGCAGGCTTAGAGAATCCACCAGAGCAACTGCCAAAGAACTTTCTTGGCTTACCACTATTGAAGCTGCATTTAATTCTCAGATGGGGAACCCTGAGCTACTCACAAGCAAGCCCTAGACCAAAGTGCAAGTGCTGGTCAGTGAACCACAAACAATTAGAATGAACATTTAGCAGAAGAACATTAACAGAAAATAGAGTCCCCAAAACAGCTTCTCAAATACAAATGCTTCTCCCAAATATTAGTGAGCTGTAATTAAGGCCACCTCCTCAGGCTCACAGAGTTGTCAACACTGGTACTTCTTTGGAGAGGGAAGAAAAACAGTGGAGTTGAAACACATGGATAAACAGAGGTTCTTCTTAAGCCAAATATTTCCATTCTTTAGTTATTGAGGCAAGACATCAGTGTAATTCCCCAAGCTGTGTAGTGAGATGCAGGCCACAGAAAGTAATTTCTTGCCTAGTTACAAACCACCACCACTCACAGCAGGCTGGTACCAACTCCAACACTAGTGACAAGTCTGTAAAAACACCAAGTCTGCAGGGCCAGACCCAGCACAGGCCACCCACAGAAATACAAGGGAGCTGAAGCCAGCAACCCCATACCCATCCACCTCAGTTCCAATGGTCCTTAGACAGACAACTGGGCAGGAATTTAATCCCTTCTCTGTGCCTCTCAATAGGAAAATCAAGTCCTTGCAGGCCAGCACTAAGTCTTACCTCATCACTGCAAGATACTTAAAAATCAGACAATTGTTAGAACTAATTATGAAACACACTGTAGAATTACACTAGTTCCCTCCTTTAGGCAGCTGAACAAGGGGAAGGAAGGCTGGAAAACAATTTAGCAGCCAAGTTCTAACTAGCAAAATTAATTAATTTAACAACCACCACTGGAGTTTTGATGCTATACAATGCACCATAACCAGCCTGAGCTAATTAAGAGCTTCCTGACAGTAAACACCATGACAGAGATATGTCTCAACATTCTTTCATGATATAAATTAAGATTCTTACCAAGGATGGAATCTCAAGCAGCAATCTGAGCAGCAAAATGCTTAGCCAACAGCAAATCACAGAATAGTTATTCAAGCAAGTACATAGATTATCAGTTATCTCAGACAGGGAGGGTTGATGTCACATTTCATTTTCACTGCATTTCACCCTTATTTTCCTTCTTTGTGTCACAGTGGCTTCAAGCTTTCCCAGGCTGCAGCAGCCTACAGGCCAAAGCCAGATTATTCCAAAAGCAAGTCCCTCACACAAGGCTTACCAATAATTTAAACAAAAGAAACATGCATTTACCTAAAATTTTACTCTATTAAAATAAGGACATTACATTTAATTAGTGACACAAAGAAGCATCACAATATTTTGCAAACGTTTTTATGGGTACTGCATAGGAAGAATATGTTCATTTACATGTATTGCAAGAAAGCCTTGCCACAGAACAAGAAAATACATTTTTTCTCCTACTCATTATGCTACTTCCTTGAGTCAGTTCTAAGGATTTTTACACTCTATCCTAAAAGCTTTCCCAGAACAATATTTTGACTGGTCAGCATCTTGTTTGAAAGCAGCATGGAGATTTGGGTTTTCAGAACATGCTTGTCTCACACTACACAAGTGAATTTTAAGGTTTCCCACCATCTCAGTAAATTGTTTAACTGCATGCAGCAGAACTTCATTTAGAACTAATGTAAATGACAGGCTTGCTCTTCCACATGACAAGCCTCAAGATGTATTTAAGCATTACCTGATGCAGATTGTGACTGCTGCTACCTCCAGGTTTAAACAGTCACATGTTTCTGAACCTGTACTCTCTCCCTCCCCTTCCCAGCTCCTTCAGAGAAGCAGCTTTAGGATTCTCATGCGCCACGAGAAACAGCAACTTCAGTGCCATGTGGCAGACTTTAAATATAGCTACTACAGACACACACAAATATGCCTAGTTTAGTCAGCAATAAGCTTAACACTTATATCACACAGGACTCCAGATTCAAACCCAGAGCTAATCCTTTTTCCACCTGACAATGATTAAGCAATTATAAGACTTCACTTACAATCAGGTCAAAATCATCCCCTGTTTCTTTACTCTTCCAAGGAAAGAGGCACGTCTGATTTGCTTTCTCTAGACTACCAACACACAAACTGGTAGGGAGCCACTCGGTTTAGTCAGTGGAAATCTTGCAATCTACAGAAGTTATAAGGTAGTTTCTTCCACAGGCAGCAAACCCAGCAAAAGATACACAGTGCTCAGAACTAGGGCCAAAATAACAATAAAATAAAGGAAAATGAAAACACAGTCAGCAGAGTCCAAGCTACCAAGACCCAGAAGAAGGAACATAGTCTAGACAAGACTGCGGAGGCTGTGCTCAGCAGCCACAGTCGGTCTGCCTGGACTCTGCTCCTCACAGCAAGTTATCTTGTTGTGAACACACACTGCACTGCACGGGTGGTGATAAGGGAGGGGGTCAAGCTCCCCTTCTGGTGTGAGTGTGGCTCTACAGCTTTGCCAGGCTTACTAAGGCACTAGGAAAGCACCGTGCTGCCCACCAACACCGAGGCACAGGTAGCAGCACACTCGATGCCAAGCAAGCCCCCCAGAGCCCACCCCAGCGGGCACACCGCATGCTGGGCACAGCGCGGGTTCATTCACCGAGGGCCACTCGGTATCACCAGCCCTGTTCCTGCAGCCGCACACCCTGCCCGGCCTGGTACCCTCCGAGGGGGCAGCCCCGGCACCCCCGGCACCGCCGTGCTCCCTGCTCTGCCCAGCGGGCTCCGCTCCGCCCGGCCCGGCCCTGCCCTGCGCTGCCCACAGGGCCGGCTCCGTGCCCAGCCGCGCTCGGGGGGCTCTGGGGGCGGCGGACAGCGAGGCAGGGCCGTGTCTGTGTCTGTGTGTCTGTGTGTGTGTGCCGGCCCCCCGCACGGCCCGGGCACAGGCCAGGCCAGGCCCCGCACGGCCCGGGCGGGTCCCGGAGCAGCCCCGCGGTCCCGGCCCCATCCCGGGGCAGCCCCAGCCCTACTCACCGCGGCCCCAGCGCTCCCTCCGCCCGCAGCCACCGCCTCCCCCGCCCCGCAGAGCCCTACCGGGGCGCAGGGCGGGCCCGGCGCGGCCGCACGGGGCCAATGGCCGGGGAGGAGGAGGAGGGAAGCAAGGAAGGCAGGCAGGCCGGCCGGAGCGGGCGAGGAGCCGGGAGCGCCGTGGGGCTCTGCGGGCGGAGGCGGAGCCTGCGAGGGCTTATAGGGCCGGGCCGCGGCTGCCCGCCCGGGGACCGCGGGCCGCGCAGCTGCCGCGGGTTCGCCCTCCGCTCTTTGGTGTTTGTTTTGGGATTTTTCCCTGCTCCCCCTCCCTCCCTCCCCCGTGCCTTTGGCGCTTGGGGAAGGGCCGCGCCCCGGCCCGCCCCGTGCGGCGCTGCGGGCGATGCTGCCCGGGCGGGCGGGCTGGGCACGGGCCGGGCATACTGCCTGATACACCGGGATACTCCGGGTGTTGGGATACTGGAGTGATCCCGGGACACCGCCTGACACACCGGGATACTCCGGGTGTTGGGATACGGGACTGATCCCGGGACACCGCCTGACACACCGGGATACACACCGGGATACTCCGGGTGTTGGAATACGGGACAGAGACCGGGACACCGCCTGATACACCAGGTGTTGGGATACAGGACTGATCCCGGGACACCGCCTGATACACCGGGATACACAACGGGTGTTGGAATACGGGATAGAGACCGCGACATCGCCTGACACACCGGGACACACCAGGTGTTGGGATACGGGACTGATCCGGGGACACCGCCTGACACACCGGGATACACCGGGTGTTGGGATACAGGACGGATCCCGGGACACCGCCTGACACACCGGGATACACACCGGGATACACCGGGTGTTGGGATACGGGACAGAGACCGGGACACCGCCTGACACACCGGGATACACACCCCGTGCTCGTATACAGCACCGACCCCAGGACACACACCCTGCTCGGATACAGGACTGACCCCGGCACACACACACGGTGTGTTCAGATACAGGACTGACCCCGGGATACACACAGGCTGTACTCGGATGCAGGACTGACCCCAGGACACACACACGGTGTGATGCAGGACTGACCCCGGCACACACACCCTGCTCGGAGGCAGGACTGACCCCGGCACACACACCCTGCTCGGATGCAGGACTGACCCCGGCACACACACCCTGCTCGGAGGCAGGACTGACCCCGGGACACGCACACGGTGTGATGCAGGACTGACCCCGGCACACACACCCCCGCCCTGCTCGGAGGCAGCACCGACGCCCGGGGCAGTGCCATGAGCGCTGGTAGCGCCCGGCCCGGGTAGCGCCGGGCACCGCACACACACCATGGTGAAGGAGGAGTGCAAGGCGCTGCTGGACGCGCTCAACAAGGTGACCGCCTGCTACCGGCACATGGTGCTGACCATCGGCGGCACCTCGGACTCGCAGAACCTGCGGGAGGAGCTCAAGAAGACCCGGCAGAAAGCGCAGGAGCTGGCGGTGGCCAACAGGAACAAGCTCACCACGGTGCTGAAGGACAAAACCGTGAGTAAGGAGGATAAAGCGGAGTTCGAGAGGCTATGGGTGATTTTCTCCACGTGCCTAGAGATCCTGGAGATCGACATGAGGAGGGCCCTGGAGCTCGGCCACGAGTTCCCGCTGAACGTCCCCAAAAAGCACCTGATCCAGACGGGGATGAGCGGGGGCACCTCCGGCGTGGCCGCCAGAGCCATGAGCGTCCAGAACATGAAATACGAGGCCGAGCACAACATCGACGTGGTGGACTTGAAAGACCTCGAGAACGAAATCAATCAGGTAGGAGAGATGATGTACGAGATGGAAATGAAGGTCAATGTCCCCCAGTGGACAGTGGAGGCTAAGCAAGACCCAGGGGCTGAACTGAAATCCACCATCAGCGTGGGCGCTTCTTCCATTGGCATGATCTCTGTGGAGGAAAATAAATCCTTCTGCGATATCAGCAAGGTTCTAGCTGGGATTGTTTTCTCTGCCGTGCTCATTATCGCCATTATCCTGGCGGTGTGTGTGGTAAAACTGTCGTAGGGCGGGAGCGACCCCCTCCAGCCTCCCTGGAGAGTTTCATGCCTCACCTTTGACTTCAAAATGTGTCACCTGGACCAGGTGAGAATCTAAACGGAGCACTTGAAAGAACAAAGCAAAACTTTTCACCTCTCAGTATCCTAAAAATGCACGATTTGCTTCTTCATGCTTTTTGAAGAAAAGGGGTGCAAATCAGCCTGCAGAGTAGGATGTCTCCATTTGCTGGACTTGGAACAGTTAACTGAAGTATCAGGGTATTATCACTACTGGCTGTAACAGGGATTTGTCTGCTATTAATAGCTCACTATTCTCAGAAGCCTGTATTTTTTGTTTTTCACTAGGCTCTGGTGTTTGCTGCTGGTCACTGTTTACAGTATTGGAGGTTAAGATGAGTGTTTTTTCTGACCAAGTGAATAGAATACTTTTTCTTCCCCCATCAAGTACACAAAATATTATTTCGGGGGAAGAAAGGGGTAAGGATGAAAACCCCAATAAAGGAAATGTAACCAGCCCCTGTTTTTGATAAGTTAATGGTTGGAGAGGGGGCAGTAAACAGAACAAGCGATGTTTGATACCAAGTACTGTTTGTTGATTTAGACTGGATTTTACAGAACACACTTGCATGAATTGGCACAGCGTATGTGAATGACTAATCGCTTTCCAAATCCAGAGAGAAAGAAGGGAGAGTTGCATATTCAGAAAAATACTAGCAAGCCTCGTGGTTCTCATTCACATTTACCACAATTTTATCTTTCCCTTCAGAAAGACTGATTCTTGCCACTGGTTCAAATTTTTCTCTCTGTAGCAGCAGTTTGCACTTTACAATTAACTATGAAAACAGGAGCAATGAATGTACCCCCAGCAGACACAGTAACATTGTAAAATAGACTTTAGCAAACAAAAATCCTGTTGAGTTAAAAGCAGACCGGGATCCCCTCCCCTACTGACAGGCAGGGACTGATGCTTGCATGGGCACAGTCACATTCCTGCAAGCTCCCAAATTCTTTGCAGAAATCCAGACAAAGCTAAAAATGTGTCCCAGTTTCATATCTCATTCATGTCTGATTAATCATCTGGGAAACAGGAAGCCTGCAGGATCGGTGCTGTTTGATACACTGCAATTTTGGGAGGCAAATCCAACAACAGCGTAAGACTATGCAGCATTTCCCTATAAAATTGTCAACCTTTAGATGTCAAATTTGGGGGACAGGCAATAACTGCAGAGCAGCTTCATAATGTTTTATAGAAGGACCTGTGTGTTATGGTATATATTAGGTAACTTGTGGAAGTATTTTCTATTACTGTGAAGGCACACCGTCTGTTCAGGAATGCTTGGTACATGCACTAAGTGTCATAGGTGTAGGAGGCACTTCACAGCCAAATACAAACACCCCATAATATTGGAGGTTTAATAAGTCATTTTTCTTCATTGCTTATTATGGACACATTATCCAAAAGGAATAATCAGACATGTTTTGTGAAGTTACTAGACAACAGTCTTTATGCTTGTTAAATAAAATTGACAACACTCATATAAACACCTAATATTTTTGAGTCAAGACCTAAATATACTTAGAAAAACTGCAGAAAACAGTTTATTCTTTAAAACTTAAGAGAAATGGATTGGGGGAAAATGTGTATTTGAATCTGGTCACTTGTAGGTAAAAAAATAGTAAAGAGAGGCCTCAATTAAAAGCTATAGGCTATCCTTATGTTGAAGGATAATGTGAGTTCTGCACATTGATCCATTCTAACTCCATTCTCTTGGGAATTCAAGTGTTACAGGACAACTCCACATTCCTTTCTGTTGTGTTTCACTCATTCCATAGGATATGTTTTATATGTAGTTAATCTGTGTTTGTAGAGATCCCTGAGAGCTTGCTAACAAAGTCAAGCCTGTATTTATGGGTGCTACAGTTCCAGCCTGCCTAGACAAAATGTAATTCCTGTGTGTTCATTTAAATGAGACCATCTTCACAATCACATTGAGGAAACGCATTTAAGGGAAATAACAGCAAAAGATGCAGGAGAATGTACAGATTTGGAATGCCACCAACTAGTCACTAAGGATCTGCCGGTATTGTCATTTTTGCACTCTCCTTTTACTTAGTTCACAGGAAGGTGGATAAGCAGTTGGACTCTACTCTGTGCTGCTTGAAAACTCCATGTACCTTGTGAAATCAGATCGTTTAACCACATGTTCTCAAAGCCCAAGTAATTCAAGTCTGGTTTCTGGTGGATAAATAAATGGTAACACTGACAGCATTCATTATCTCGTATCTCGGTATCTTCTACACACTTAACCACAGATAAACAGTTTATCCACGGTTAGCTGCGTAGAAGAATTTTTAAGAATAGGTAATGTCATCTTCTAAAGCAAGCCTCAGTGAGTTGGTAAATTGGAAGTTTTCAGTCCATTGCATTTCTTTTAATTTGGACTTTTTGCTACAGGACTCAAATTCATGTAAGTGGCCTATAAATATATGTCGTGCTTTATTGTGAGTATGCACACAATTAGTTTTTAAAGGATGGGCCTTGGAATAAGAATTTTCAAATCATAAGACAAAGCCAGCTGCAAATTTATTCATCATTAGTTTGTTCCTAAAAATCTGTGTCATATTTAGGCTGTCTGAATAGAATTCTAACAGAGGATTGGCACTGTCTACATCAATAATGTTCCTGCCATTCTTCTCCTACACTTGATACAAATGTTCCTTCCCTGGGACAGAGTTCTGGCACAACTGTGCACAAAACCAAAACAAATGAAACCACCATTGCCCAAAAGTACTGAGGCTTCTTTTAAATTAAGAAATAGAGATGTAGATTTGCAGTATTCATTTTTCCCTCCTATTGGAATGCAGCTGGAAGGAGACTGGAAATGCTATTTTGTAAGCAAAAAATGGAAATTCATACTTCAAAATACTCTAAAGAGCATGATGAGAAAGAACATGCTCATGCTGAGCAGTGAGAGAGAATGTAACTGTACAAAAGAAGATGGTTATTGCTTAATTTCAGTGTTGATCTACTTCAGTTCTTTAGTCTTTATTCACAGGATACACACATTAAATTTGCTGTATACTGAAATCTTATTCCTGACTTGAATTATACTGGTTTTGCCTGTGCATGAGTGGTATTTTCTACACTTTGAATAATGCAAACCTGTTACTGTCACTATTTATTTAAAAATAAAGTACCTCCTTATAACTTACTGGTTGGCTTGCAGCAGTAAGTCAAACCAAACAAAACCTGTTGGAGCGAGTCCAGAAGATCAGAGGGATCCCAAGATGAGAAGGATGGAGCAGCTCTGCTAGGAGGAGTGGCTGAGAGAATTGGGAATGTCCAGCCTGGAAAAGGGAAGGCTCCAGGGTGGCCTAATTGCAGCTTTCCAGTACCTGAAGGGAGCCTGCAAGGAAGGTGGAGAGAGAGACTTATTTAATAAGGGCCTGGAGTAACAGGACAAGGGGGAATGGCTTCACACAGACAGAGAGTGGGGTTAAATGGGATATTAGGAAAAAATGCTGCCCTGTGAGGGTGGTGAGACCCTGGCACAGGGTGCCCGGAGAAGCTGTGGCTGCCCCATCCCTGGAAGTGTCCAAGGCCAGGCTGGACGGGGCTTGGAGCAACCTGGGCTAGTGGAAGGTGTCCCTGCCATGGCAGGGGGTGGAACAAGATGATCTTTAAGGTCCCTTGCAACCCAAACCATTCTGGGATTCTACAAAAACCTGAAATATTAGTATAGCTTTGAAACGAAAGTTCCTATTTCAGACAGAGTAATAAAACAGTACTAAACCCTCTCACTACAGTTTTCTTAACATAAACACATCGTTCTCAAGCTCCCAAAGTTGAATATAGTGTTGTAGCTTAATTTATACTGCAAGGGAATCAGCAGTCTGGAAAGTCAGGAAACCTCTGCCTTAGGAAGCAGCTACAACAGCATTCAGGCTGTAAGAGATGACACTGCCTTCAGCAGTGCTTGTGCAGTGTTAAGTACAGAACCACTGGCCTGGACAATTGAAAACCAGGGAACAAATTAGGCCAGACCAATGGATTAAATTTTCCTTGTGTTAAGATCCAAATTGTCCCTTTCAGCCAGCAAAGCTAGCATTTACTTTAGCAAAAGATACACGTGACCTAAGGAGTATGAAATTTGGTCCTGCAGTATTGATGACTATGATCAATAGTTCTATCAGACTATCAGAACTGAGTCTGTTAAATGCAAAAAACTGTAGTTTCATTCCAGGATTTCCCGTCTATAACCATAAAAACCCTTTACATTGTTTTGTACTTTACTAACCAAAGGACGACCGAACCATAACTAAAAGTGATTTGCCTTATGTGGCAAACAAGGTAACACGAAACTTCAGCACTATGAATACAAAATAAAATTAGTTTCAAAATTCTTCATGTAGATATGACAATATTTTTTACCGTAATGCAATTATTTAAAACTGGACAAAATGACTGATGTACTTATCTTTTGGATTAAAAATTAAACAAGTGCTCACTGTTTGCAGTCTGAGAGGACGGATTATGGGCTTGCTTTTCCTTCTCTTGGAAGGTTTGTGTTGCTTATGTACACCTTCCAGAAATACTTTCTATTTAAGTGCTAATGGAACTCCTGGTCAACATATTTACCCTTCACAGATTTTCATTATGTAAAAAGTCACCCAGTAAGACCAGTGGATTACAGATCTCTAAGTGCTTTCTCTCAATACGATTATGTAAGTCTTTTAATGCAGGAAGAGATCGGGACAAAATAGTAGTCTACACGTGAGCAGCATTTGCTATGGTAAATGTACAATAAAAGAGGGATTAGAAAAGAATGTCTTTCACATAAAATTATCTGCATGTGTTTAGGGAAGGACAAAAGGAAGGAAATAGATGTATGTAGTAAATATGTCTTCTTTATGTTAGCAAAGTTTGCTTTTTATTAAATACAACAGCATGCCAATGTTAAACTACAGCTTCTCTATAAAAACTATTATGTCCAGTGAGACAAAGAATATAAAATATCCCTGAGTGGAACTGACCATCCATTCTTTGATTAACTCAGTGCAGAATAAGAGTAAAAATATTTTGATTTGCCACACATTGATACCCCTTTTACAAAAGACAATCCTTTTTTCTCTGTTTCACACTATAAGGGACTTTTTTTTTCTGGAACAAAGTGGTTCCACAAGGCTGGATTCCATCATCCATCCCAACAGCTTGGTGCTGGAAAGCAGCTTCATCAGCTACCACTGCTGAAACCCATGGAAAGGTGCAAATGTAGCTATGCTGATTGCCCAGTTCCAGCAATTTATCAAAATATCTACTGTGGTTTTACTAAAGTGACAGAAATTGACTTTTGAGCCTCTGCAGGGTCAGGTGGGTTTTTTGTTTTGTATTCATTGATTGAATTGTATGTTTCCTTTTATTTACATTGTATTGCATGGCATTATTTAACATATATTTAATAACAGCATCTTTACCTAATCAAACTAACAAATCCTCTCAAAGCTGGTTCTAATTCAACTGCACAGAAATGTCACAATCATAATATAAACATGGTCTGTCATTTTGACCATTTTTCCACTGTGCATTAAATTATTACTGCAGTCTACTATCAGTCAGGTCTGTCTCTTGCACACAAATGTTCAAAGAACATACACAGGTGAACTCACTGATGTGTCACAGCACTAAGGAATTACACAGACAAAAACGTGGCTTTAAAAATCATGGGACTTTTGTAAGAATAGTAAACATCAGACCTTACAGCCATCTATAACTGTCTTGGAGAAAAAACAATTCAAATGAAAATTCCTTTGCATGATACAGAAGAATCCAGAATACATAAATAGCATGAATCTTGGGGGGAAAAAACCAAGAAAGCGGGAAATGAGAAAAGACGAAAGAATATATTTAACTATTTATACCATATAAAATGACTGAGAACTACCAGAGACACGAAACATGATATTCCCTTAGCAACCTAATCTAATATGCTAATTGCAGGTGTAACTTGAGACTAAATACACATTTGAATTCTGGGTCCTAGAGGGAGTGCTCCAAATCATTCCTCATACAAGCCATCACTACCCCAGTCTGGTGAGAAATTACGTGTGTGAAAACTATTCATGTAATTAAAAGCTGCAGAATTAGAACCATAATTTCCATTTCCATAAGACACATAATCCATTATACGTCTGTTGGAAGTAGAACATTTCCAGTTAATGCTATCTGTAACCTAGTTTTCTCATCTGCTTTATTTGTTGGAATATCATTTTGTATGAAGGGAGCCATATTTTTTATTTTCTTTTTTTCAGTCTCTATAATGGTGGTATAATCATAAACCTGCATTTCCTAGATCTGACATTTGTTCACCATTTGCACAGAACTGGATTAGGGAAGAATGTCTGCCTTGACTTTGGGCTGTCTTTGGGCCCAAAGCACTGCTTGAGATGCTGAGCACAGTCGAGGGCAATGCTGTAAGCACAGCACTGCAGCTCTGCCGGCAGCCCTGCTGTTCTCCCTGTGCCTGAGGCTCAAACAGCAGCCTACGTGCAGCCACACAGGCCATTCCACTCCCTGCCACAACGCCTGGGAAATCACACCCGCTGGATTTCATACCAGGGGATGCCAACGAAACCTGAGGAACGGGCCACCAAGAGGGTCACAGGGATGGAGCACCTCTCCTACAAGGAAAGGCTGAGGGAATTGGGATTATTGAGCCTGGAGAAGTTTTGGGGTGACCTAATTCCTGTACCTGAAGGGAACCGACAAGAAAGATGGAGAGAGACTATTTACAAAGGCCTGGAGTGACAGGACAAGGGGGAATGGCTTCACACCAAAAGATGGTGGATTTGGGTTAAATATAAGGAAGAAATTAGTCCCTGTGAGGGTGGGCAGGCCCTGGCACAGGGTGCCCAGAGAAGCTGTGGCTGCCCCATCCCTGGGAGTGTCCAAG
>JAWWTY010000019.1:4371782-4448966 GCA_035222235.1 Margarornis squamiger | reverse complement strand
GCCGCCCGCCCCGGCGCGGAGCTGCCCGCCGAGGTCGCTCTCCGCATCTGCGCCCTGCGGGAGACCTTCGAGGAGGCGGGCGTCCTGCTGCTGGTGCCGGGCCGCGGGCCGGCCCCGCCGCTGCCCGCAGAGCGCCTGCCGCCCGCCGCGGAGCTGCGCGAGTGGCGGCGCGGGGTGCGGCAGGACCCGCGGCGCTTCCTGCAGATGTGCCGCCAGCTGCGCTGCGCCCCCAACATCTGGGCGCTGCACGAGTGGGGCAACTGGCTGACACCCGTGGGCAGCGGGCGCCGCTACGACACGGCGTTCTACCTGTGCTGTGTGGAGCGGAGGCCGCCGCACGCCTCGCAGGACGGGCAGGAGGTGACGGCGGTGCTGGTAGGGAAGGGAAGGGGCGTGGGAGGAGTGGTGGGGATGCCAGGGATGGGGATGCCGGCCGAGAGGGTGTTCGGATGGGCGCGGGCACCCCCGGAGTCACGGAGTCAGTAGGGCTGGAAGAGGTCTCTGAGGTCATGGAGCCCAACCTTTGGCCGAACAAACCATGCCAGAGACACCGTGGCACTGAGTGCTACACCCAGTGTTCCTAAACACCTCCAGGGACGCTGACTCCACCGCTCCCTGGACAGCCCGTTTCCATGTTTAGTTATATTTTTGACAATAACAGCATAAATCTACTGCAAATGTTTATGTACACGTTTATATGATCATATTCACCGTGTGAGATGAAATCAATATCACCAATAGTTTAAACATGCAGAATAAGCATGACTAGCTGGGTGTTCACGCTCTGAAAACAATGCCTGCAAGAAGCAGATGTTTAGAGGTACTTTTAGTTGTCAAAGCATCAGTAGCAGCCTCTGGTGACACAGAGTTTAACATTTTCTTTTGGTTTCAGTAGACACTTAGGCCCCTAAAGCAAATGTCAGTTTCTAAACTTGGAATGTCTATATGTAAAATAAACCCTTTTTTTATTAGGAAAAAAGGAGTAACTTCTATAGGTTGATTATGTTTTTCAATTATTTCAATGTCTTCTTTGTTATTTTGGTATAGTCTATACATGGGTTTTATTGTGTTCAGAAGATGTAGCCTGTTGCAGGCTCCTTTTTGGAAAGACTTCCTTGCTAATGATTTGTCAGGTTACTCAGACTTTCTGTCTGCTGGTGAAACTATTATTTTGAGGTTTGTTTTCATCTTACAGTGGTCATCACCTCCGGAAGCCATTGAGCTCTTTAAGTCTCAAGAAATATGGTTTCCTCCACCGCAGTTTTATGAATTCTGTAGGCTGTGCAACTTCTCTTCCCTGAGCCAGTTACACAAGTTCAGCTCTGAGCGAGCTGTGGAGGGCTGTGAGCGCTGGATGCCCGTGCTGCTGACTGCTTCTGATGGCTACATCCAGCTGCTGCCAGGTAAGGGAACACCTGGAGGCTCTCCAATATACAGCATCTCAAGCCACGTGACATAAACCATCTATAACTCTAAGGAAAATACTCTTTATGTTGAGTTGCTGCAGTGTTTGTATCGTGTGGTTCCTTGCTTGCTCCACTTGTGACAGTGGCTGCTGTCAGAGACAAGCCAGGGGATCACAGACAGGACAGTGTTTCTTATTTCTTATAATGTCACAGTCTCACAGTTGTCATATGTTTATTTATTAAGAAATTCTAGCATTTCAGCTTTTTTTAATCTGAAGGATGTATTAGAACTCCTCCTGTTCAGTCCTTTTCAGTGGGAATTGTTTACTCCTGTTGTCCATTTGTCTTTGCAAGGACAGGGGATTACAGCTGCAGTATCAGTCCTCACAGCTGCAGTGACAGGGCACTGAACTAAAACCATACACTAAGTCACCTTCCTCCTGCCCTTTCCCCTGCTTATGTCTCTCTTATTTCATAATCATGGACAGGCAGCATTAAGAAAAGCTGCATGTACTATTTTTTGCTGCTTTTTCACTTTGCTTTTCATTTGGCTTTCTTGTTTGTTTTTTTTTGTCACAATTGACTAGGATTTCTGTATTTGGGGCATAATAAGAGCCTTTTATGAGAGTGGTGTGCCTTGATATGGCAAAACATTGCTTTCTTCAATGAAACAAAACAAGTTTCTGTTCTTAGTCCTATCTCTGTACACTTGAAAAAGTGTTTGTCCTATTCTTCACCTATTATATAAACTCCTATCTCCCCAGGCTACAATTATAGCATATTAATATTATCAGGAGCTCTGGAACATTTATGTCAACACCTCAAATGTGCACTGCAGTTTCGCTGACAAATACTTAAGAAATTTATGGCTCTATTTTTAAATCTGAAGATGTTTGGAGGCGATTTACTTTTGCATTGCAAAATACATTTCCAGTTAGTTTCACGTCCTGAGAAATACTAAAAAATTGGCACTGTCACTCAACGACAAGGCTGAAAAATAAGGTTGACAGTCTATAACTAAAACGTTTTTTCCACCCCCAGGAGATGAGTTATATCCAGAAGATCCAGATTATACAGGAGAAAAGAAAATAACTATGTCAACAGATAAGAAGCTTGAAGATCTCATGAAAGAGGGTAGTACATTTCACAGGATAGTAATAAAAAACATCCACAATCTTGCTGTCTATGTTAATATTCAAGCAGAATATAAGCATATGAATCCACTGATGATAAATTGTGATAGTTCAGATCACAACAGCAAATTATAACTTGTTTGGTTTAAATTTAGCATATTTTTAATTACATATATATTCACTGTGGGATTGGTGCTTTCTAACTGTTGCCAAATAGGAAAATATTTCTCTGTCCTGCCAAAGCCTTTTGTCTGTGTGTGCATTTTGTGTGTGTTGTCTGATTTATGTGTACCTAATCCTTGAGTCTTTGAAAAAGAACAGTTGTGCCACTGTTGGGTCACAAAGGTCCCTCTGCCACTGAAAATTTTAAGTATATATTATGTTCAGAACAATCATGTTTTAAGTTGAAGAATTCTTTTACTGTGCTTCCCAAAGTTACCCATTAGATAACTGTAATGAATGGAATTGAATAGAAATGAGTGAAATCTCCCATTCCATATTTGTTGACATCTCCCGGTCTCTTCTCTCTTTCATTTTTGGGAAAAGCAGTGTATGTGCATATATGGATAGATTTACTAGATAAAATACATGTTTAAAAAGGGTATTATAAAGTTCATTTTTATATTTTATATACCTGAATTCTTTTTACTACTGGTAATTATTCAAAAATTTATAATTCTCAGAGATCATTTAAGCAAAGCCATCTATCAGATCAAGTGCATTCTTTTTATATTTTTTAAGTTGCCAGCAATTTAAAAAATAGAAAAATATATAATTAATAATGTTGCTGCTTGGGAACACCCACTTTCATATTTCAGCATCCCACATTTTGTTTCTTTACTAAGTATATCTGAGATTTAAGAACTTAAGAGGAAAGATTGTTGTTTAATTTTTTGGTTTGGATTTTTGTTTGGTTGGATTTGTCTTTTTTGTGTGTGTGTGCAATAAATGGAGTGCAATAATGGAACAGTGATGTAAATTCTGGAGGAAGAATGATGACTTGAGATTAGCCAATAAAGCTGTTCAGAAAGCTTTGTTCCAGCTTTTGGTCTGTGTTTTATCCATAAAAAAGCTGGACTTCCCTCTGCTTTGTATGTGGGAGCTGCGAGCATCCCCGCCCGGCTCCCCTTGGCTGTGACGCTGGGTCATTCGGGAATGCCGGCCGGGAATGCCGGCTGGGAATGCTGACCGGGGCTGGAGCCACACCCGGCACGGCGGGCACGGGGAGGGGGAGCCGGGAAGGGGGTCCGGGAAAAGGCTTCGGGAAGGGGATTCGGGAAGGTTCCTTGTGCAGTGCCGGGAGCGCAGGAGGCTTCGGGAATGGGATCCGGGAAGATTCCTCGTGGAGCGGCCGGAGGGTTTGGGAAGGCACTCCTGGAAAAGGCTTCGGGAAGGGAGTCCTGGAAAAGGCTTCGGGAAGGGGATCCAGGAGGGTTCCTGGTGGAGCGGCCGGAGGGTTTGTGAAGGGGCTTCTGGAAGGTTCCTCGGGAAGGTCCCCCGTGCGGCGGCGGGAGCGCGGGAGGCTCCGGGAAAGGGGCTCCTGGAAAAGGCTCCGGGAAGGGGATCCGGGAAGGGCCTTCTGGAAGGTTCCTGTGGAGCAGCGGGAGGCTCCTGGAAGAGGCTCTGGGAAGGCCCCTCGTGCAGCGGTGGCAGCGCAGGAGGCGCGGGGAAGAGGCCTCGGGAAGGCCCCTCGGGAAGGCAGGCCGGCCCCTCGGGAGGGAGGGCAGGCCCCTCGGTGTGTCCCAGCCCAGGAGCGCGCACAGCGGGGTGAGAGGGCTGTTCTCCCGGGGAAAGGGGTGGGATTGTGGCAGGAGAGGGGAAAGGGCGGGGGGAGGCGGCACAGAGAGGGAAAGGTCGGGGTTTGGGAGGCGGCCTTGTGCCTGTGGGTGAGCGGGGTGGGGTGGGTGGGCATGGGATGGGATGGGATGGGGACAGCGGGATGGGATGGGATGGGGACAGCGGGATGTGTGTGTTTTCCAGGAGTGTCAGGTTGCTGGGGAGGCTCCCCCGACCTTCCCTGGGTTGGTGTTAAGGGACCAGGCTGGGACGAGGCGCTAAGGGACTTCTTGCACTTTTACAATACTCGTGGTAGGTGTAGAGTTGAATACTTAATGTTGAATACTTAAGTATTACTCGGGCTTTGGGAGAGCTGGCCTTTTCTGTGGGTGTGCCTCATCCCTGGCTCTTTGTTGGGCCATTAACTGTGCTTGCACTAATCACCCTGAGACAGTAGCTGGAGAGACATTCTGTCATCACCTGAGACATTATTTATGCCCTTCACATGCTACTGCTGGAAAAAAAAGGTGCTTATTATTTTTAAGTGTCTGAGGGAGCACTGTGTGTCTCATGTTGCAGTATATTGCAGTGCAGTGCTAAGAGGCCTGTGTGCAGCCCAGGTGCTTGGCTTGTGCCCCTTGATCTTGCCTAAACCTTCCGAAATAGTTTCAGCTGTCCCATTGTCATGTTAAATTGGGAATAATTAGTGCTGTGTCTTAGCAGAGCTTGTTACTGCTGAGGCTGCAGTGTAGCTGTGTTGCTGCTTGCTTGGTGGTGACTTGCTCAGCAATATCTTTGGAAGTGGAAGGGCAATGCCTTGATTTTCCTTTCCTGAAGCATTTTGTTAGGCTCTTACTTCCAGTGCGAATTCTTTTAAGTTGTAAGCTTGTGGGGTTGATACCACCATGTGCTGGCTTGTGCCAAAATTAAATGCAAGTTATTTCAGTCTGCAGGTATTGTAATTATTCCATTGTAATCCCTATGTTTGGGACTCCTCTTTTGTGCTAGGCTGTGGGGGGTTTTTAAATATATAAATCTTTCTCTCTGGTACTTCTGTCCATTTGGTCGTGTAAGCCCTTGTCTGCAATCAGCCTATGTCTGTTGGCCTTCAGAAGATACAGCATAGATGGCAAATCTTAATTATCTTTAGCATAGCACCTCATGAAGAAGGCTGGTTTGAAGCCTTTGAAACACGTTAATCCATTGTCTAGACTAATACTCCTGATTTAGGCACTTTAGGTATCTGTTTGCTCTTTAGATATGCATCAAAACAACTGGTAGCTTTAAAAATGTTTGCTGTTCTTTTACAGAAGTGATGATTGTGGCACCGGGGATAAGCATGGACGTGGTGGTATTAAAGGTATGCTGGTGTTTTTAGAAGTCTGAGGGACTGATGTTTACTTTCATGTGACTTTCTGGAAGTCAGATTTACAGATGAGATGATGCTTGTGTATTTGCATTCATGGACACTTTCTTACATGTGTGGGGTAATATATGGGTTATATACTTTTTGTCATTTGTTTTCCTTGCAAAGTAGGTGTCTGCACGTGGTTTACCACCAAGCTGTGAGCTCCCCTGGGCTTTTCATGATTTCTGAGCTTTCATCTCTCCCCAAAAAGGGAGCTCAACGTGTCTGTGGCAGCACCTCCAAGTCTTCCCAAACACCTATATTGTCTCTAATGGTCAACTAATGGTGTGCAGGTGGAAGATGTTTTGCTTATTAACATTCTGTATGTTCATTATCAGTCACCATAATTTTGAAGGTGTCTCACTAAAGATGAAGTTTTATTTTCATATTTGCTGCTCAGATGTTCTTAAAAGCATTCAGTCATTCTAGCAGGAGCTAATGTACTTGTTCTCTACCCCTCACCTCAGGTTGAAGATCCAAGTTGCTTTTGGCTTGCTGTGAAAGAATGTGTGCCAGGCATGGTCCATGAAGTAGCATATGAAAACCTGAACGATGACATGAATCAGTTCTATAACAATTATAAAGGCAGAGAGGAATTAAAACCAGTGGTGATAGAAAAAGGCCAGGTAAGGTCATTGCTCTATTGTGTACATAGAAATAATGTCTTCTTTGCATTGGTTTGGGGTGAAGTATCAGATACATGCATTTTTGTGGGTTTGTATTGCTGTGTAGAAGAGTAGATAATTGCATCTCTGGGTTGTGTTTTCTCATCTCTAAGCTTCATAACTGCACGCTGCAATGCTTGCATTTTACACAGAAAATGGAGGGGGGTGTGATAAACTTCTTCCTTCTCAAAGATCTTTGAGTGTTAATTCAGGCCATGTGCTGTCTTGTTCTTTCTTCCTCAGGTCTGTGTGGTTTTCAGTGAGGAGCTGCAGTGCTGGTGCAGGGCAGTTATTCAGTCAGTCCAGCACCACATGGATCGTTACCAGCTCGGATGTTTCCTTGTGGATTATGCCAAGTACAGTTTTGTTGAATCAGACAAGTATGTGTAATATCCTTGTTAGCTAATGGATGCAGGTGCTATTGATATTTATTCAGATTCATAATGACAAGGCTTTGGATTAATTGAGGTGTGGGCTGGGTGCACAGAAGCTGCTAGCCAGGTGATAAGATCTGGTTTGCACACACACTTGCAAGAGCCTATTTTGTGAAATTTTGAAGATGCTTTCCATCTTAGGCTTTCTTTTTTTTTTTAAAGATTCAAAAGAGAAATAATGTCAGTTTGTTATGGCTGAAATGTATGATTGCCAGTTAATGCTGTTTGTATAGTCTTTTCTCCCTTACTAAGTGGCTCTATACTAAAAAGAATTAAAAATGACGGCCAGTGAAAATCAGTTACAAACCATATATGGAACCAGGGTTTCACATTCTGTAACAGCTTTTATCATTTAAACAGAAGTATGGGGGGTTTTCCCAATGTAGTTTACTAACTTGTTTACTAAAAGCTGACAGTTTGTCTTGTCATGGTGCAGAAAACAGATGAGTTTCCACAGGTTCCAAGTTTTTGATAAAGGCGCTAGAAAACCTATTCATAAAATGTTGAAAAATATGTTCTAGAGAAACTTATTCCAGCTCTTTAAAGTTTGTTTCTCTATTAAAATATGCAACCTGGAGTACAAGAAACTTAACAAAATTGGTTTTGGTAGTATTCCACTGAATTAAAACTTATATAAAATAAATCTGAAGTTAAATAATGTTTTTAAGTTGGCTGTTGCTTTGTTTGGAAACAACATGATAATGCCCCAAGTTTAAAGTATATTCAACAAGAAATAAATGTGTGGTTTACTCCTTTTGCATAATACACTAAAAGATTGAACAAAAGTGATAAATACATGGATCTTAAAAGATTGCTGTGTGTAGTGTCTTGCTGGTTATTAAAAGTCTAGTGTAAAGGGTAAGATTAATGCTCTGGTGATACATTTGTAAGGAATAAATTCTTTTTAGGAAAATGAGTACAAATGCAAATATTTGTGTGTATTAAATTTTCTTCTTGTTAACCATGCTGGGTTTCTCACACAGAATTAAAAGCTGCAAAATGGAGTATGTAGTGCCAGGTGGTGTATGTGGTAATGGGAGGGTTAAATATGAAGATAAATATCAAGAAGACTTGACATTGCAGTGGCAAAGGATCAGAAAAATTCCAAGTAAATAGGATTTGTATTCCTGTCCAAAGCAAATCTCTTCACCAATTGGTCCCAATGGCACTTCTCTTAGAGAAGACAGGGGTTCCAGGGTGGGAGCCAAATTCCTGAAAGAACTGTATTGTCAAATACAGGGTAGCAGGAGGATGTGTTTGAGACCAGTGGCTTCTGGAGAAGAAAATCTGCCCTGTAAAATGAGGTAATTTCCACTTTTGTTTTTCAGCATTCGAGTTCCAGTGGGAACGTTTAAAAAACTCCCGTACAGAGCAAAGAAGTGTAGCCTGTATTGCACAAAGCCCCTGACCTTGCATCTTGACTTCTGTGCAGACACTGCAAAAATAGGGTAAGTAGAGTTTAATAAATGTATTTTACTCATACTCTTTTTAAGAAAAAGTGTGAGGTTTTAGTGCAGAATTTTGTTTAGAAAGGATTGTTTCAGGAAGAACATTGGAAACTGTTTCTTGACCTACAACACTGGTGTGTTACCAGTGCCATTCTCATACTAAATTGCAAAACACCACACTGTACCAGCTACTAAGAAGAAAATTGAGACTCTTCCAGCTGAAAGCATTTCTAGGTAAAAGTTCACAGCTTGTGGCCTAAGGCTTCTGCAAATCCAGCTACTCGTGCTAAGCAGGTAAAGCTAAGCACAGCATACTAAGTCACACAGTATTATAACTCTCAGTGACTTGAAACTTAATAAGCTAAAAGTCTAACACCTCTCAACAGAGGTGTTGGAGCCTGTCCAGAGAAGGGAACAGAGCTGGGGAAGGGTCTGGAGCACAAGTCTGCTGAGGAACAGCTGGAGGGGCTCAGCCTGGAGAAAAGGAGGCTCAGGGGGGACCTTTTTGCTCTTCATAGCTCCCTGACAGGAGTGGGGAGCCAGGTGGGGCTCAGGTTTTTCTTTCAAGTAACAAGAAATGAGACAAGAGGAAATGGCCTCAGGTGGCACCAGTGTAGGTTTAGATGGGATATTAGGAAAAATTTCTGCCCTGAAAGGATTGTTAATGTTGGACAGGGCTGCCCAGGGCAGTGTCCGAGTCACCATCCCTGGAGGGATTTAAAAGATGCGCAGATGTGGCACTTGGGGACATGAGTTAGTGCTGGACTTGGTAGTACTGAGTTAGGGGTTGGACTCAATGATCTTGGGGGTTTTTTCCAATCTAAATGATTCTATGATTCCATTATATTTTATGTTGAATGTAAGCCATCATACAAAACAATATTCTGTAATTCTGTTCAGTTCCTTTTATTGGTGAGTTGAAACAATATAATCAAGACTGAAGTAATACTCTAAGTAGTAAGAGTCTGCTTACGTGTAGCTGGTGCACTTTGTAAGATTTTGCATGACTTAAAATAATTTCTTCACAAGCACAAAGTTCTTTCTGAAATGACCATTTTCATGTTTGAGGGTGTGGGATAACTTGTTTTTGTTTTGCTAGACCAGCCAAAAAATGGGATACTGCTGCTATCCAGCATTTTCAAAACCTCCTCAAAGGTAAACACTAATATATTTGGGAAAAATAGAGAAACATTAGAGAAATGATAGTGAAATGTTGTATCTAAACACAAGTTAACTATACTTGATTATATTTCAGAATGTTGTATGTTAAAAAGAAAGGAGCTGCATAAGTTTTTTTTGTATGGACTGCCTAAGGCACAGATGTTTGTGGAGCTGCATTTTGAGTACTGTGGGCTTCCAAACTGCATAAATTTTGGCAGTTGATTAGATTGTATATGGCTCTTGGGCAGGCCAAATAAGGGAGTCTTCATGTAACATTTGCTTTGAACATGGGAGTCTTTCTGTATACTTAGTGTGACTCTGAATCAGCATCACATGGGTTGTTTTGTACTGAGGTGGCAACACCTGGTGTAGGAGCTTACCTATTCCCTTGGTTTTTGGCAAGGATGTAAACACCAGCTCAGAAGAGGAATATCTTTATAACAGTTGTTAACAAATAGATGGAGCCCCACAGAGTTAGTAAGTTAGAACTGCTTGTCCAGTTTGTTCCTGTCCCTTCTCATGTTTGGTGTTTCAGTTGGAGGTCTTGGTTTTTCTATAGAAAGCCTTCAGTTTTGATACAAGACAGGTTTTGGTCTTAGTAGAAAAGCAGCTGTTTCCTGAGGTTTTGTACTGGCTTACTTGGCTTCTACCTGAAAAACTGCCTCCCTGCTTACTCACCCACATAAGCAACTCCACACAGAAGGTATTTGGGGAGCTGGGGATGAATTATACAGAGCAAGAAAAGGTCTTCAGGCTGATAATTTCACACACTAACTGGGACATAACACTTCTTGCTATTTACTTATTCTCCCCCCAACACAAATCAAAGTATCACTGTGCAAAGTAAAGGTTAGTAGGGAGCAGTAACAATATAGATATTCCCAGCCTGTCGCATAAGGAGTAATCTATACTTGTTTCAGTTGCTAGTCCATCATTAGTGTGTGCAGAAGTACTTCAGGATTTGGGAACAGAGTTTTATTGCTGTGTGTGCCTGAATGAAATGCTTGACAAAGCTGTAAAGATGTGCACATACACCTTCTTTTGAGAAAAGTAAACGTCACAGTTTAAAGTTGGAAAGCACACATTGGTGCTCCAGATTGTCGGAGTCTAAAAGATAAACCAAGACTTAGTGTAGAACTAAGAGCAGTTTGTCTGGAGGCAATCTGTTTCAGCTCTCAAATCCTCTTTCAAAAAAGACTAGGGACAACATCCTTTTTGGAACTTTTAAGTTTTTATTGTAACTTTCTTGTTTCATTTATGTGAAATAACAAACATTACATTTGTCCTAGTTTCTCTAGAGGAAAAAGTTACACATTTAATTGTGATGTCTGTTTTTGTCTGTCTTGGACAGTACAAGTAAAGAATACTGATAGTTTGATAAGGGTTTAATCTTTTTTCTTGTTCTTGTGTTCTTTACTACATTTAGAGGCTACTGAAGTTAAAGCCATGGTACAGGCACTAGAGGATAATGTGTTTCAGGTGTTTCTTTTTGCGACTATAAAAGATGAAAAGGTAAGATACTTTTGTATCTTCAAACCTATTGATACACTTTACAATTCGTTTAAGACTGGAAAGCATAACTTGTGAGTTTTGAAACCTCTATCAGATACAGCAGAAACTAAATCAGTAATTTATTAGAGGTTCTTTATTATAGTTCTGGTCGTTGTAGACTCCTGGAGACATTCCAAGAGGCAGAAATTGCATTTTTCTGTGTCATCTTTTTTTGGAAGTTACTGACAAGTGAAATCCAGCCAGTACTTCGAGCGGGCAACTGTGTGAATTATTTCGGTACACTTCTTGTCATACCACCTTTTTGCAGTACCCTATTTGAAGATGTTTTAGTAGAGCAGCTGCATAATATTGTAAGCATAACTAGAAGTTCATACTTTTGCATACAACTGAGTCCCCAAGGATTTGGGGAAAAAACCCCAAACCCAATCTAGTTCCACTTGCCAAAACATGCAACTTGTGCCAAATCACTGCTGTAGCTACTGCCAGACTTAGACAGCTCTATGGTAGATATGAGAGGTTTAGGCTTAATATCACACTATTTCTGCCAGAATTTGATGTGTACTGAGTCCAAAAGAAATAAACCAGCTAGACTGAATTAGAGGGTTCTTTTAGATTTGTAGGGCTCATAGAAAAAGTTAATTTAGTAGAGAATTTTGGCCAGAAGCATCAAGCCCACGACCAATTAACAGCCATGGAAAGAACATACGGGAATATAGGACTGACTTTCCTTTTCTGAGTTAATACTCTTTAGAAAACATTCACTGGTACTGCTTCTGTCTGGGGGTTGGTTTGTTTTGTGTTTTTTTCATATAATTTATCAAATTACTGCTGTTACTTAAAGCTTCAAATAAATTCTAAACAAGTATGTAGGGGTGTAGCTTACTGATTGTTGGCAGTGATCAATCAAGAGTTTGGTGTTTTACAGATATGTGTTAATGATGATCTGGTCACAAAGCACTTTGCTCATTATGAGGAGCCCAAAGGGAACGTGGGGAGTTCTGCAGATGATTTGGACAACAAAGCATCATTAAATGCTGAGTGTGTTCCAGTGGAGTTTGTTGGTCCTACGTTTGTTCCCAAACCAAAACTGCCATTTGGGGAGAAGGTATCCCCAGATCCTGAAACAGGTGGGAATTGTGTTTGGCAAACTGTGATACAGCAGTGAACCTTCTGCCTGGGTTCGAGTCCCCTTTAGTGCTGTGTAAGGCACTGGGAGGCTGAAGTGTTTGTTGATAAGGTGGTGGCATTGGGTGTTACTGATTCCACTTGTGGCATTGATCTGTGATTCACTAGTGGGTTGTTTGGAATTTGGAGGGCATTATTTGAACAGTTACTTTTAGAAGGAACATTTACCATGACTTCTCATGTATAGTGATTCATGCCTTGCTTTTAAAAAGTATGGAACCTTCCATCCCCTTACCTTGTTCACTCAGTTCACCTGCATGGTTATTCTCTACAGAAAGACAAGTATTTGTTCTTGGGTTTGCCATTAGGAAGTGATAGAACTAAACAAGTCAGTGGTGGCCCATGGTAAATAAAAATACTGGCTTTTTATGTGTTCAGATAATCAGAAAGGTGCATCTGCATTTTTTACTTTCTAGGTCTTGCTGGTTCTAGCTCTGTTCTTGAAGAGGCATCTCAAAGGTCAATCACAGTTGTAAATGACAATACTCTGCCTGTAAGTATTATGTTTTGTATTAAATTGTGAAATACAAACTAAATTAAACATACATAGGCCAGATTAGGAGTACTGCACCAAGTCTTGATATAGTTAGAAAGAACATTGTACTTTAATGGCTTTTTTAAACTGCAGAAAACTTTTAAAAGATATACTACATTTCTCAGAAAATGTTGTGCCTCCTTTTGCACTCCTTTGCTATGTTTTTATGAAGATAAGTTACCTGTAATACAGTCTTTTGAGTGTATAAAAACGTTTCCCTGAAAAGATAGTAGTCCTTATTCTGTATCATGGTAGACGTTCACTGGAGTCATTTCACACTCCGTGTAATCTGTCACTCTTTTCCTTCTTGTCTCTGGTGTGATGGTTTGTCATGAGTTTTCTTCATTTTGTTATAAAAATTAAAAACCCAAGACTAATCAGTGTTCATTAATACTGGCTCAGGTCCCCTCTTATGTCCACAGCTTGAGATGACTAATCTTTGGGGACAATGTTCTTGTCATAAGCTTGATTCTTAGTTAGACAGTTTTCTGAAGTTTGATTCATCAAAAACCGTTAAAATTTGTATAGAAATTCTGCAAAATATTTGGCCAATCCTAGAGTTAGGTAAGAAAACCACTTTCAACTCTGTATTTTAAGTGTTGCTTATGAACAGTATTTTTAGTGCTTAAAATGTGTTTTCTTGCTAGATGGTGAATGCAACTCCAGATTTGCCTTTGAAGGAAGATAAAGCAGTTCAAACAGACAGGTATGATGCAGCATGTTAAATATTTTAAGTGATGATGTAATCAGATAATTGGGAGGTGTAGTATGTTTCCACTTAGTGCTCTTAGGCAGCTAAAGGGCAGAGGGTAAGGGAAGGTGCATACATATGCTTTAGGGGAAGGAGGGAATTTGAAGCTGTTCGTGGTTACCCAGGATACAAGAAAAATATCTGTTCTTTCTAAACTTAAGTAGCTTAACAACATGGATGTGATGGGAAGTATTTTTCTGCACACTAAATATGTTAACTTACTTTATTTTATTCTTATTGTGATTTACAAATTCCAACTTAATGAAATATGACTAAGAGTTGATTTGTGCAACACTTTTACTGTGCTGAGTGTCAGTTGATAGGTATGTGATAAACCTCAGGAGTGTTTTTATTTCAGTTTCTTAATTGATGCAAAGATAAATTGTTTCATGTTTTGAAACTTTAGGAATCCTTTTTCCTGCAGTCCAGTGTATCTTTCTTCTAAAGTCGAGGAACCTACCAATTATCTTTGAACAAAGTTCTGTAGGATTATTTTCACTAAGTTTGGGTTTTTTTTCCAAAGTGGTGATTTTTGATTCCTTTTTCCATGTATGATGGTTTTTCTCATTGGCATAGATAACACATCAGGAATACTTTAGGTGAATTGCTTCATGACATTTTGGAAATACTGGTAGTATTTATAAATGGTATTTTACTTCTGCATTTATGTTGGATTTTAATATTTGTGTGTTTCTCAGGCTTCCACAGTTCTTAAATTCTGATTCCCTTCAGACACACACGATTGGAAAGGACCAACAGGTATTTCAAGCATTATCTTTCATTTAACTTCTCTTGTGCACATATTTTGGGTTTGGTAGTGTTGGGTCTGCAGGGGTGGTCTTAGTGGAAGGAGGTCAGGGGCTCACTGCAGCTGCATCAGCAACAAAACTGCAGGCCAAAGCTGGGCCAGCCAGGTAGGAGATGCCTCTGTGAATGTAAGAAAGGGCAAAAAAAGCAGGGGAGGGCACAAAAATAAAAGGTGAGAAACAGAGGTACTGCCAAGGTCAGGGGACTAGGAGGAGCTCCATGCAGGTGTTCTGAAGGCACTGCAGTCTGTAGAGGACCCACACTGGAACAGAGAAAAGAAGTGAGGGGCAAGGAGCAGCAGAGAAATTGCCATCTGTGTTGTGCCTGCAGTCCCTGCCTCATCTGCTTGTTGCTTCAGGGGTGGGACTGAGTGCCAGCTGAACACAGAACATCCTCTGCTGCTCTTCAGGGCTTTAAGATGGTTAAGACCATCTTTCAAATCTATCTTTACGAACTAGTAATAATGAATATTTGTCTTGCCATTGGTCTGTGTAACTTATCAGGATGTATGAATCATATTTAAAGTGTATTTACAATTTATGTGGCTCATGTTCATCAAAATGCCATTTTTTAAATACAGTGAATGCTTTTGAGCCGTATATAAGCTAAACCCCTTTTGTTAAGTATTGCCTTTATCATCTATTTGTCATTAGTTTCAGAGTTTTCAAAATCTTGGGGAAGAAAAAAGCTTTGTGTTCCTCAGCAAGAAAGTTGAGCCATCATCAGTTTTGGAAACAGCACCACTGTTTGATGGTCTGAAAAGGGTAATGCTTGTGTCATGATACTACATTGATTATCTTCTTAGACAAGTATCATACCTTAACTTTATGTACTAAATATGATAGTAATAATTATAATACTAATAATACTTCAGATGATAATAATAATATAATAATATAAATTATTATATTAAATTATATTATATAATAAATTATAAAAATATATAATATAATAATAATAATAGTAATACCTCAGATTGGTTGAGGAATGCTTAGGAGCTTGAATAAATGAAGCTTCAGAGAGATGCTGTGAGTACATCACAGTATCTTCTGGTACAATAACCACTGCTACAAGTGGGATTTGAATTTTAATATTATAATTTAACACCTTAGTCCAGAAGTTGTTTTTTTTCATATTACTTGTTACATATAGTCTGTAGTGGGTCAAAAACTTTTAAATTGCTCAGTGTTATGTTTTGTCTCTTGTTAGTGTTTAAGAACATGATTTTCATATGAAACTCTTAATTTCTCTTTCTGTAGGAACTTGCTCGGAATAAATTTCCAGGCCCTAACTTCACAGAGTCTTACTGTTGGCCACCAGCAGCTCGGGGATATGATGTTGTTGCCATCTCCCATCAGGGACATGATCCCTCACTGTATATTCCACCAGTTCTTACACTTTTGCAGCAGAAAAATACCTACCAAGCTTTGCCAAACATGACTGGAGTACGTATATACTAGAACAGAAAACGTGTCACTGCTGTAAAGTGCAGCTGTGGAATAATGAGCAGAAATCCAGTAAATGTTTGGAATGTGTACATTAATGTGAGCTTAGTGTATCTTCATGATGCCTTCCCATGTTTATAAGGCCTCTGGTTAGAGGCTTACAGAGATAGACTGTGTGAATGGGGGAGTTCCAAACTTATTTATCAAGTAATCTTTAACAAGTAGTTCATGTCCTGGCACTTCAGTGTGTGATGAAGCTTTGTTTCTACAGGAGTAGTATGTAGTCATTAAATTAAAAATTGTGTTAGCTGTTTTAAAACCATTTTTAAAGTTGTATTAGATCACAGAAATAGAGTTATCGAGATGTAAGGGACCTCTGAAAATGGTCTAGTGCAATCCCAAGTAAGATAAAATGCTCCTCCTTCTGTTAAATTTTTGGACCTTTTAGTGTCTTTTGTTGCATGCATGCCTTTGGGTCTGTAACATCTGCATTCAAGAGGTGCTATAGTACTGAAAGCCTCAGTTTTGAAGTGCTTAAAGGCTGTGTTGTAGATTGTGGCTTTACCCTAAATGCTGCAATAACACAGTTCTTAAGATTCTGTACTTTTGTCTAATGCTGTGCTGTTGATTTTTGTACCTGTGTATTTAGCCACTAGCACTTATTGTATGTCCTGGATGGAAGAAAGCACAACTTGTTTTTGACCTACTGAAAACATATGGGAGGAAAAGCTGCAGAGACCTTCGTCCAGTGTTGGTAATCCTTGGGCAGAACAAGGAAGCAGCCAGCCATGTGAAAATCCAAGGCTGTAAGAATACTTTCTGTCATCTTAGTTATGCTTGAAGGCACTGTGGGCTGCCTTAATTGCAGAAACGTGAAAGAAGCAATTTCTGTTTCTTAAATATTTTTAAGTGAAGGGGTTTTTTTTTGTTTGTTTGTTTGTTTAAATGGTGTTTTACAACTTGCTATTGCAATAAATGCCCAGTACTTTGTGCATATAACTCAAATGTATGATAAAGGTGCTCCATGGAGAAACATCATAGAAGTAATAAAAAAAGCTGTTGGGAGACTACTTAAAACATTTATTCTGGTTTGGTCCCTTTGTTAAACCTTGGTTGATAATTACATTTTCAAAAGTGGCTTTTCTTGTGCCAAAGGAACAAGAACTGAAGATAAAACTATGAAGGCTTGTGTAGAACTTTGTTTCAGCAGTTTGTACTTGATTCTGAAGTTGTCTCTACTTTCAGTACCTTAGTGGAAAATGAAATGGCATCCTGCTTTGTAAATTTACTTACTTGATTCCAAAATCTCAGAGCTTGGGCCACTCACATCTTGGAAGACAAGCAGAGAATGTCAGAAAATGGAGTTGTGTTCTCTATTAAAAAAAAAAACAAAAAACCAAACCCAAAACAAAAAAAAAAAAAAAAAAACAAAAAAACAAAACCAAAACTAAACTGTAACAACAGGGAACTCCTCACCTTCAAGATGAGCCATCTGAAATGCAAATGTGGACATTTTAATAAAGCTGCTGTGTCCTGTGGTGTCTTATTAATATTATTTCAAGCTGTAAGTTAATGTTAACGCTCTTTTCTTCTGACTTGTAGGTGAAGTAGTAGTGACTACACCATACAGCCTTCTGAGACTGCTGGAACAGAACATTTGGTGGTTGTGTAGACTTTGCCATCTTGTTCTTGATGAGATCGAGGTGCTGCTCTCTGACACAACTGAACAGGTAAATGACTTATAGAGTCAGCTGGTAAAATGTCCTGTATCTGCCATTTTGTAGGATCTTCTCAGCTTCTCAAGAGCATCAGTCTTGTGTAGAAGGAAGGAGATGCTCTTTCAGATGGAAGCAAACATTTGATAATGTTTAGGTTATTGCAGCTCTTAAAAGCATTACTGCTCTGGTTAAGTTTATTGTCAGGCTGAGAGAGCTCTTAGAATTGTGTCAAAGCCCTGAAGTGTTTCTTAGTGTGGTGGTGCTTTGCTGGAAATCCTGGTGGTGTTCCACAGCTGGACTACCTATTTATTTAAGGTGATGTCATCAGGACTTAGTTTCATTCTGTCCTAGTGATTTTTGGGGTTTTTATAAATGATTTCCTGGTGCACCTTTCTTTCTTTCTTTTTTTATTTATTTTTTTTTTAGTTTGCAAGTTACTGTATTGGCAGGTTGGGCTTGTCTTGTGGTTACCTGCTGGTTTTTGCTGACTGCCTCTGACCCCTTGGATTTAGTTTGTCTAGCCTTACTACTTCAGAGATTTGAACAGATCCTTTTCCTGACATTTCCATCTTCTCTGGACAGAATCCTGCATTACAGTCCTGTGTACATGCACATGCTGTTACTTCATACTGTCCTGTTGCATTCTCTTGCTTCAGAAGTTGTTTAAAGAATAGGATAAAAGTGTACATACCAAATGCTTTCTTTTGGGATGTGAAAGTTGTGGTTTGCTGTGGTAGTGGTTTTGTGGCTGGAAAATCCAGTGTCACTTTTCCATGCTGTCACATGCTTTCTGGAATAGGATGAGAGGAGATAAAAAACCTTTTTTCTTTATAGGTGTTTACTATATTAGGTTATTACAAGAAAGCCACTGCTCAAGCACAAGGGAGTCCACGGCGTCAGATCATTGCTGTGGGAACTCAGTGGAACAAACACATCACCCACTTGAAGGAGTTCATGAATGATCCTTACATTGTGATAACAGTTATTGAAGAAGCTGCCATCTGTGGGAATGTGCAACAGGTAAAAGTTTGGGAATGCTGTCACTGCTTGTGTGTGTGGCTGCTGATGGTTTACTGGAAGCAGGTGGTGCTGCAGGCCTACCTTGGATTGTGGAGGTGCACCTCCCATGTGTGAGCCCATGTGGCTGTTCAAGTGCTGTGCAAAGGAGTCACTCAATGAGCTGAAGGCCTCTTACCTTCCACATAGGGCTGAGATGAAGATAGTCCCGTGAATATTTTATGATTACTTCACATTTAGACTCATTTGCACCATTTGCAAATGGTACAGTTTGTGACCAGAATGTTATCAGGATGTTTTTGCAATTTTTGAGTGGCAGAACTACAAGGTAAGCTGTCCTAGGGCTGACTGAGTAAAATACTTGTTTTGTTGCTCTGTGCCACACAGCATGGAACTTCTGACCTCAAATTTCCAGAAGGCCTATTATATGTTATTGGATGTCTTCTCACGTAATTTCCACTCGCTGTGGTGTAACTCTTGAGAATAATACAAAATGGTTAAAGTGTGATTTGAAATCTGTGTCTCAAAATGGAATAGTTTGGGGATTTAAAATGTTGAGGAATCTCCAAGACTAGACATTGTTGAGCATGACAGGAAACTGAAAAGGGATGAGTTTTTGTGAGAGGTCTTAATGGTTTAGCAGAACAGAACATGTGAGTATGTGGATGCATTAGTTATTAAGAGTATTGCAGTGCTGCAGAATGCTTTGGGAGCGTGAAACTTCAGGAGTATCAGGCTTTTAGTGGAATCATAGAATGGTTTGGATAGGAAGGGACCTTGAAGGTATCTCTTTCCAACCTCCTGCCATGGGCAGAGACACCTTCCACCACCCAGGCTGCTCCAAGCCCTGTCCAACCTGGCCCTGGACTCTTCCAGGGATGGGGCAGCCACAGCTTCTCTGGGCACCCTGTGCCAGGGCCTGCCCACCCTCACAGGGGAGAGTTTCTGCCAATAGCCAAGCTAAACCTAATCTCTTTCAATTTGAAACTGTTCCCCCTTGTCCTGTCACTACATGCTCTAGTAAATAGTCTTTTTCTGTTTGTAGTGGTGCTTGAAAATTCCAAACTTCAATTGATAAATCACTTCAAAGTGATGTAAAACCTTAATATGGGATTTTGATGATGTCATGGTTTTTAATTATGCTTCTGGAAGCTCTCCTGTATGCATACATTCAGAGATTATCTCTTCTAAGTTCTGAAGACCTGCCACTCAACTAACTTCTCTTTGGTATTACAGAGTAATGCTTAGTGGTTATTAAAAAGAAGAATTATATATGTAAAATATGTCTGGGTTACATGAATTACAAGCCCTCTGTTTTGTATCTTCCTCTAGGTTGTGCAGCCTTGCATGAACAGCGACAAAATTACTGAGTTACTCAAAATACTGGATTTTACCCACAGGAATCTTCAGAAGGTGCTGGTATTCACTGACTCAGTAAGTGAAGTAGAGATGGTTCATAAGGTAAGAAAGTATTTAAACTAAGATAGAAAAGTGGGGTGTTTTAATTCTGGATTTATAACAAACTAAAATATCTTGTGTTTTTAGAATAAAGAAGGAGTGTGAATTTGGGAGTTAATTATTCCTGCTAAAAGTAACCCCAACCTGCCCTGTCAGTGAGAAGAAAGGCTTGAACATCTGTCTAATCTATTAATCCACGGGAACCTGAACTTTTAGTTTTCTTTTTATACGGGAAATTAATGAGCTTAATTGCCATAATATATTTTTTTTTCATATAAGCAACCTAAATTTCATTGACGCTTTCCCTGTGCATCTCTACAGTAGCTAAGTGGATTCTGATAACAGACACTGCTTATTAGAGTTGATTAGAGAAGTTACTGCTGCATTGGAGGAATATATAACTTTTCACTTTGTCATCCAGGCACTGAAGAAGAACTCCATTGTTTCCTTGAAGAAACATAAAGAGAGCAAGTGTAATGCTAACTGTGTCTCAGAGCAGTGGAGAAGAATGCACAGTTCTGGCACTCCTGTTGTGTTGGGTGAGGATTCTCTCTGTCTAGCTGGGGTTATGTCTTCATGCGGAGTTAAGATCTACACTAAGTACTTGCACTGGGTTATCTTATCACTTCCACAGGAGCACATCCCTGTGAATCTTTTCCAGTTGTCCAAGTTGTCCATTTACTTCTTAGTTCTGCAGCTGGTCTCTTGTTTTCCTTTTTCATGTTACTGTTGTCCCTGTATTAGTTAATAACTACCAGTATTTTCAAAGAACTACCATTGTTTCACAACTGTCTCCACTACAAAGGGGATTAAGTCTGAAAAAACATATACTGTAATAATTTTCTATGTTTCAGTAGAATTTTCACATTTTTTGCAGTAGCAAATGCTTTTATCCATTTTCAAACTGAATTTGTTTTCCATTTTGTACATTGAAAGCAAGAAGATGGACTAGGCTCTGCTTTGTAGGTTCATACAGAGCTGTGGGCATTCCTGCAGTGTTTCAAGCGTGTTCTGTCTTACCCCTGTGAGGTACTTGGCTGTGCTCAATTCTCTGTTTTCTGTGATGCTCACAGGAGAAACAGAATTATGCCAGATTATTAGAGCCTGGCATGAAATGCTCTGTCTGCCATATGCTGATGGAATTTTTTGACTGGGGAAGTATAGCACTTTATGGAAGTGTATTGGGAGAAGACCTTTTTGTTCATTTTCCAGGCAGTGGAAGGGGAGAAGGAAATCAGCTGTTACTCATGTGATGTGATACTTCCCATGTCTGAAGTTTCCAGTTACATGTCTGTGTGAAACGTGTTCAGTTTTAACAGATGACTGCCTGGAGCCCCTGGGAATTACAGATGCAACTTGTGTGATCCATTTCAGTTTCCCTTCTCTAAGAACCTTTGGCCAGCGCCTGCAGAGCATGACTGACAACTTCTGCACTCTGAGAAAGGTTTGAGGAAACCTTTAGTGGGTTAATCCACAGTGGTTTGTTAGTGGGGAATATATAAAAGCTTTCAAAAATATTTTTTTATTACTTTTAGGATTCTTCTATAGATCAGGAACATTCAAAGGCCAAGTCAGTCATTCTGCTGACAGAGAACAGTTCGTGCCATGCACCTGAGATTCTGGGCTATTTGCAGCATGCAGAAGCTGAAATTCCACAAGAACTGCATGATTTGACTGCCAGGCTGCTGGAATTTGAAGAAGAGAAAAAACTTTTGAGGCCCCTTTGTGCCTCTCTTAAAACATTTGGGATTTGCAAGTAAGGCAGTGTCAAGTGTTTGTGCCCTGAATGATGACTGCTGCTGATTCCTTGATGAATTTTCCTGTTCGGTGCTTTTATCTGAAATGGGGTTTGCTCAAGGTTTTTTTTTTTTCCTGTTGCAAGTCACATAAATTAGTTTACAACTGCAAACAAAGAGCTTTTTTCTAAACCTATTGTTTTTTAATGTAGGAATAGAACAGCATGTCCAGATCGTCATCAAATTAATTTATCAATAGACGCAGCCCAGAATATCCCAGATGAAATGGCAAAAACAGCTGAACGTGTGTCAGTAAGTTAGTTTTCCTTAGGTTTGGGTACCAAGGGGACAGGTCTTAAACAGCTACTTAGTATGTTACTTCATTTTTTGGTATTCTATTAATCCTTCTGCAGTATATACACCATTTGTCTTGGCATTTGTTTTGGTTTGGGTTTTTTTAACTTTTTTCTCCTCTCTCTTTGCCAAGTAAGTGTGCCGGATTTTCCTCATGTCCTTAGCTTGAATTGAAATTGTTTTACAAGTGATTCTGAGTTTACCTCAGTTTTCAGTTCCATGGGAAGAGGACTTGTATTCTCTTTATTTTTTCCCTTTATAAATTGAGACCTTATACCAAAATTAACATGATGAAGGTTTATAGAAACTTCAGTTACGTTTCTCGTAGAGGAAACACAAAGTAATCTTTGGGAGTGAAGAGAAGTTGAAGATGATGGATGTGTTGTTAGAAGTGAGGACTTTTTCTTAACTGACTTGTTTATGCAAACTTGATGAAAACTGAGTGTTTTCTGGCCTTGGAATTTGAAACTTGTATTTTCATTTGTGGTACCCACAGGAAATGGAATACAGCTCCTTTCTTTTACGTAATAGAGTTCAGTTACGTTTTATTAAGATGTCAGTGCTTTGGAAAACTCTTTTGCTACGGAGTGTTGTTCTAGTTGGACTTTCTTTAATAGTTCCACATTCAAGAAATCTTTATGGCTCTTGGGTAGACTTTGCTATGGTGGTTCTTCATATCCCAGTACCAGTTTGTATCTCCAATTCCCTTAGAAACTTCACCTCAGGTGCTCTCCAGCAGTAATTGTGGCCACTTCCATTTCCTCATTTAGTTCTGGCACCTGGCTGTCTGTCTCACAAATAGGTTATCCCTTGGATCAGCAGTCACTTCCTTTTTTCTCTGGAGCCCCATGTGATGTTTCTTTCTTTGAGGAACCTCAGGTCACCTGGTGCTTTCTGTAGGATTTCTAATAAGTGGGCATTGCCTTTCTGGCCCCCGCTGTCCTTCCTGTGTGGCCTCACATACCCACCTGCAGCTCAGCATTCCTGCCTGGTGTGGCCTTTTGGATGGAATCACCCAGCATGTTATGCACAGGTGTTGACAGCTGTGTATTTGTTGTCTTTCATTTAAGTCATTTTAGTGCAAAAAGAACAGTCAGTTCTTCTAGAACTCCCAGTAAGGCTGGAGAGCACTTGGAGTCGAGCTGGAATAGTGTGGAATGCCTTAGTGATGAGTAATTAGCAGGGTTCACTGGTGCTCCCTGGAGTGGAATACCATCAGCTGAGACCTAACAGTTCTTGCTTCCTAAATTCCTGTCCACTGAACTAGAGGCAGTTAAGATTAAGAATAATAGTAACAAGTTACCATTTTCTGAAATGTGTGTGTACAGCAGCATCTGTCACCTTTTTGGGCTGGAAAAAGGCAGATGATCTTGGACATAAAAACATATTGCATTGGTTTAAGGAATCCTCCAGCCCTCCTTTCTGCTTGTGTGTTTGATCCTTTCAGATAGTGCCTCTCCACATTGTGCACGCAACAAACTACTTTGGTCGAATAGTTGAGAAACAAAAGGACCAATTTGAAGTTCTTGCTGGAGAAATGAAGAATTATTTTAAGGTACCAGGACACAGAATTTCTGCTAACACAGTGGAGAAGTCAGCGTTTTATGCATTATATGAGGGAGTCCTTTGCCACAGGTAAAATTTTGTTGGCTTTTTACTTTCTTCATGTGCATGTTTTTATACACAGCTTTTTAAAAATTTGACAAGTTAGGTTAAAAAAAAGTCAATCCATTCCCAAAAGCAGCAAAAAATCACTGCTGTTCAAATCATGCTTTTAACAAGCTCTCATATGCTCTCTAAGTTCTGAATGGCAGACAGGATGATTACCCATGCACATGGTTATACAGAGTGTGCTGTGAAAATACCATTTTTAAAATGAGAGCAGATTCAAACTTTCATAACTGATTACATGAATAATAATTCTGTGTTTCTTTTCCTACTGTATGAAGGGTTCAGGTGGTAGACGTTCCAGCAAAAGAGGAAGAAAAGTCTGTCTGTAAGGTCACGATTAAATATATAGATGAAGGCAGAACAAGTCAAGTCAGTAGTGACCAGCTGCTTCACTTACCTGCAAGGTTTCAGTGTCTGCCACCTCAGGCTGTGGAATTTGTAGTTTGTAGAGTGAAACCCATTGATAATGAAATTGAATGGAACCCAAAGGTAATATTGAGCAGTTTTTGCATGGTGTTCCTGTTATGTTCTTTACCTTCTTTCTGTGTGTTACTTTCTACAAGAAAACAGTTACAGACTGCAAACTCGGGTACCAAATTTCATTGACTTGTGTTTGAGTGTTCTTCCACTGAGGAAGCCCCTTCCTTGAAGGCTGATACTATTCTAACCTGCAGTGAAGTTGGAGTATTCCACTGGTTTACTCAAAACTCTATTTATTTATTGAATAGCCTTTTCATTTTTAAGCTGGGAAGATTGTTTCATTTATAGTTAGTTTTATAGTTTAAGTAACTGTAAAGCTGTGTTGATATCCATACAACTGAAGTGCAGTGATGCCTTGTTTTTCCCTAGGTGACTGATCATATTCGTCACAAAATTAAAGGAAAACTACATCATGCAAAAATAGTCCGTACCTTGGGACAGACAGCTTGGGTTGACCCAGTGGTAGGTATAGAATGATGGGCCTATGGAATCTTTGTATCTTAACTCCATTATAACAAGAGCACTTGTTCTTACCTCTCCTTGTGTTCTGTTCCTGTAGTGATTTTATCCTGTGTGATACTGAGGTAGTGGTGCTGGTTAATTGGCTGTGATGGTGTCTGAGCACTAGAACAGATTGCTCAGGAGTTGTAGAGTCTTTGTCCTTGGAGTGCTTAGGAGTAATCTGGATGTTGTCTGAGACTATTCCACAAAGTTAGTAACAAAAGTGTATTTTGGCAGAACTAGTTTTCAGGAGTTCTCTGTAAAATCAGTTCTGTAGTTCATTATGCATTCCACTGGAAGAATGAAACTCGAGTGCTCCAAGATGGTTTGCTGACATCCAAGAGCTCTTGAACTAGACTGAACTTACTCTGTTTATATTTTTAAGTCTGCTGTCCCTTACAACTCTTGCACTACTTTGCTGTTTACTGTAGTTTAAAAACTACTGAAGCTTTTCTGCTTCTTTTTCTTGGTCAGAATAGAAAGAATGGCTGCTCCTGTTCTTGGATTTTTCTTGGTTTACAGTTTCCCATACGTTAACATCCAGCAGGAGACTTGGTCTTGTGGAGTGAGTCAGCTGAAAAATTGAGTGGAAAGAGAAAATGATCTGGAAGTCATTCTCTCTAGCAGCTTCTCCTTCCATATGGTGTATCTCAACCTTTCACCAGTTTCTAGGCTTTGGTTTTTCTTTAGTTTTTCTTACCATGCCCCCCACCCTCCTTTCCCCAGCAGTTTTTTGTATGGGACTCACAGTTATTCTGACTATGTGATGTGTATTTCTGCTGTTACTTACATGATCAGGGCTGGGATTGTTTATTTCATTGCCTCCCTGGTTCTGTTAGACAGGACAAATTGCCAGTTACTTGAGCCATTATCACAGTGGAAAAGATGATAATACTTGGTTCCTGTTTGAAAAATGAGAGGGCTATGCTTAAAGTTTGACTTTCCACGCAACTTTGAGTTGGAGTGATACCATTTATAAGAACTGTGGTTTCCATTTGTTGTGTTGTGTAATTCAAGATCGGGGTTGCCAGCCTTTCCAGTGTGAAGGTGTGGATCAACGAGTACAATATTCGATCTGAGATTTTGTCCACGGGGCTGGGAACTGACAATCCAGAACATCTAGCAGCAATTCAGAAGCTGTGCAGACATCTGCAAGTATTGGATCATGCAGAGAGCTTAGAGCATTTGTAAGTGTTTACACGCTATTTTTAAGCATATATTTTTCTGAGAAAAAAATGTGATTTAATTGTAACTGATATTTTTGTTATTAATATTACTTTTATTTTCATTTAAATGCAGAAACAATTGTGTTTGTGATATGTCTACTTCCCTTTAACTATTCCTTAGCCACATAACCACAAGAGAAAGAAACTTCCAATTCTAGAAGATGTTAATCTTCAGTTTGGGCAGCTGTCATTGGAAATAAATTTCAGTACTTCTGTTTGACCAGCCAAGGTTTTTAAAATACTTTGGAAGAAAGTATTTGAAATTTCTTTCTGAGTAGCTATTGCTTGGTAAACAAAGAAAGGTCCCTGGAATACCAGCACAGGCTGTGATGTCTCAGGGTTGAGCAAGTTCCTTTAGGCTGTTGTTTCTGTGACTTCACCAGTCAGCAAGAGGAGGAACCCTGACCCCCTCCATACTCCATGTCCATCTTGGACTGAGGCTCCTGCATTCCTATCTAAAACTGTGCCAGATTTTAATGGTCACCATGGCTTTTCCCCTATTTTGTTCAAAGTTGGTGTATGAGAACAGTGTTTGCACTGTTAGTGTTTGGAAGGCTTTTTTTCAGCTTTTATTCCTTACAGAGGACTCTCAGGCTGTGAGATTTCTCCTACCTCAGGCACAACCTTTTTGCATTTATTTCTTCTTCCATGCTGTTAATGAACAGGAAAGGAAGGTTGGGAACCTCCACATGGCCCCCAAAGCATGTAATGCCAGAGACCAGACACCTTTATTGTGGTGCTGTGTGCCATAGCTCCATCTCAAAGATGTGTAATGCAATTGCTTGGATCACTTCTTGCAGATTCACTAAGCCTGATACCTCTGTTGAAACCTTCAGAACTTAGTGCAGGCTTTGTTAGTAAGGTACAGGTTAAGTAAGAGGAACTCAGGGAGTTTCTATAAGGTGAAGTTGACTGGGTATCACTTGGGGTTTTCTTTTAAGACTGTCTTTTCCTATGTTCAGAAGCATAAAGGAGGACACAGCTGGTCTAGAAAAGGCATCCAGCCCACAGGATATGTCAAGACAAGAAAATTCTTCTGAAAGCTCTAATACTTCTGGGATTTTTCCATATGGTAAATCTCATAACTTCCTAAAGTTTTCAAACTTGAATTCAAGTTAGGTGCTTAAATATCAATGTAAAACTCATTGTGCCAGGTGCAGATTGCTCTTAGTATAGGGAATAGCACCATGTAGTTGATGTTTGCAGTAAGCCACAGCTGCCTTACAGTGAGAAGTTGGGGGGCTCTCATTAATGCAGCTGTATGGCTGCTTGGGGAATGCTCTGTCCTGGAGAGACTCCAGTCCCTTAGTTCTGAATGGAATGTGTGAGCAGGAACTCTGCTGTAGAGAGGACAAGGGCTTTGCTGCCAAGGCCACAGGGTTTAAGGGAGTTTAAATATCAGCTTGAACAACAATATTGTTCTCTGGGAGGTTAATTTTTCTCCTGAGATTCGGGGTGGCAGAAAATGGCTTTTTTTTTTTCCCCTTAATCTAATCTCAAGGATGTGGTACTCAGTCAGTAGAGGCTTAGAAGTGCTTAGATGCAGCAGGGGGACAGAGGATTACCTGCTAGCAGCTGACACCTGCATTTGGAGCAGTGCAAGCTGAGCAATTAAAAAGTTGCAGCAGACAAAAGTCAGATAAGATCCTGGAGTGCTTATCACAGAAGGCTTTTTTCCCCCTGTTGTAGTAGAGTCACACTAAATGCTGTGTTTCAAGCTGTGATGGTGACACCAGTGTTAGTTGTTTCATCCCTGAAACAGCTCTCAAAATGGCATGTTTCAGGTTTCAAATAAATAAGGTATTGAAACTGGAAAAAACTTTTGCCTGACCTGAAAAACTGTATGATTGGTGGGGGCTTTTTTTATTTTCTTATACCAACTATAATACTCTTTTTTTAAAATTTTTAGTTAATTAGGATAGGAAGTATGCAATATAAAGGCCAAACACAGTCTTGCAGTAGTAATTTCACTGATAGCAAGTTATTTTTGTGATGGTACTGGGGTGTTCTGGAAATAGGTGTTTCTACAGTGTAGGTATAAAAGGTGTTTCTGGATGTCTTTTTAGATGATGTAGCCCAAACAGAGGAAGCAGAAGATTCTAAACTGCATCAGCAGAAATGGTAAGAAAACGGAGAGTGATTTGTTCCCATCTTGCTTTCATGTGAACTGCCAAACAGGATTGTCTTCGTGTCTGTGGTCAGCTGAAAAGTTTCTTTTGCCTATCAGAGGTTGGTCTCGCTAGCACATATCACAGTATTTGCTGCAAAATACATTAGAATAACTCTTTAATAAGCTACAAGAATCACTGTTAGCTTTTCCTTTGGCATTTCAAGATCAGATTATGCTCCTGAAATGAGTGTGATTCTTTTGGATATCCAAATCAATGGAGTGTGTCTCCCCACTGGAACTAGTAGATGTGCTCCTCCAAAGACTGGGGACTGTGGTGCTTTTGTAGAAAGCTTTCCTGGTGCCCCATCAGCTGCTTCCCTGGCACTGCTGCTGATGTCAGTGCCCCTACAGATGGGGACACTTGGCTGAGAGTGGGACTCCAGGGGAGAACTCTGGCTGTGTGTGAGACAGCCTGGCTAAACCTCAGTGGTTTTCTGTTTTGGAAAATAGTCCCACTGAACTACCTTTCTTTCAGCTGTCACCCAGAAATCAAGTGGTTTCAAGATAATGAGACTGTAACACTGAAGGTAAAAATACCAAGTGCAGCTGACACTAAATGCAAGTTCTCTAAAGAGAAGGTGGTTTTCAGGTAAGTTTAAGAAACTTAAGTATAATCAAAGTGTTTTATGGTCAGTTTGCATTTACTTTGTTAAACTTTTTTTTATATTGCAGTGCTAGTTCAGGAGAAAAACTTTATTTGGCTGACCTGGAGCTACAAGATTCTATACTTGCAGAGAAGTCCACATGTGTGATTAAGAATACAGAGGCTGTGATTGTTCTGGCAAAGGAAAAAACAGGAGCATGGTGCAAATTACTGAAGAACAAGGTGAAGTGAAAGTGAATTTGAGAGTTATTGAATGTTTTGAACACATTTGTTGGGCATCAGAGCAGGTATTTCAAACAGTGTTTTTGTCAACAGAACATTCACGTGTCTTTAGATTTTGAACACTGGGAAGAGCCTGAAGAGGAAAGTCCTTTTTCAGTTGGTAAGGACTGAAACAGTCTGTGTTTATAATACATAAAATGATGAGCCTCCTTGTTTTTTTTACTTGTCTTTCTCTGAAATCAGAGATGTGATTGGCAGGTTGCTCAGGTTCCCTGAAAAAAGGCTGAGAGGACCTTTTAACAGCAAACTAGAGACAGCAGAGCATTTTTCAATCAGAATAGCACAGGAAAAAAAGGCAGAAGTAGTTTTGAGTGTTTTGGTCTAGTTTGAAAAGTGTGGCATTTTAGATGGCTTGGGTCATTTAATACTACCATGTATTTGTTTTGAAGCTTGTTTTGTCTTGGTTTATAAATGTTGTACTTTGTTAATTTCTTTTAGGTGCTGGAAAGCTGAGTTTCCCTGCTGCAGGAACTGAGGAATGGTTTGATTCCTCAGAATACAGTGATACAGAAAGTGATGAATAGGTGGGAGGAAAAAAATCCTTTCTCCTTTGATAAGAGTTATGTTAGTGTTAATTTTTATTTAGACAGTTAATGTGATTGGTGATTGTTAATTTGATTGTTGATGTAATTGCTAATTAGAAACATTAGTGCCCTTAGGACCTGACTACAATTGTGCTTAATTGTAACCTTCCCCTGTGAACAGGCATTTGCAGAGCTGTATCTGTTGCAGCAGTACTTAAGAGCTGATGTAGCTGTATTTTTTGGTCTTCTACTGTATTGTGCTGCAAACAAAAAACTATCAAATCACCTACTTGGAAAAAAAGAGCCTGGTTTTTCTTTGCCTGTTTTGTTCTTCTTTGACTTGTCTAATATCTAAAGCTCAGAATATTCTGTGATTCTGTGAATGATGACTTTGCATCTGAAAATGGGGAATTTTGTTGTCTATTTTATACATTGAAAACAAGAAGATGGACTTGATCTGCTTTGTAGGTTCATACAGAGCTGTGCGTGTTCCTGCAGTGTTTCAAGTGTATTCTGTCTTACTCCAGTGCAGTCCTTGACTGTTCTGTGTCACAAATGAGCAGTTTTGCCACATATAAACACAAAGGTATTGGCTAAAGCAGGGTTTAATATGAATTTGTGAAAATACAGCTTTATGCAGTTCAATGGCAAGGGTCACTCTGTTACTTAGTGCACAGGTTAATGCATATAAAGGAAGGCTGAATCTGAAGCAGTTTGCAATGATTTACACAGGAATGCAGTAGGGGGTCAAGGGTGCAAAGGGTATGAATTCAAAGAAGGGTGCAAAAGGCCTTAGCACATAATTATTGATTACTGTAACATTTACAGAGTGGCTTCTATAGGGTTCACTACAACTATAATAGTGGCCTACCTATAGATTTGTGATAGTAACACTCATAATCAATTCACAGGCATGCAGGTAAAATGATGTGTATACCTATTTCTGTCAAAAATTCCCCTTGGGTTCAGTGAAATACATCGCCTCCCTTAGCATTTCCCAAGGGCCAAGGGTTGCACCTCAAGGAGGGTGGAGATGTGAAGGGGGTTTCAGCCCTGACTTTGTCGTCGGTGGTGCTGCTTCTAGTAAACAAGCCTGAGGGTCTGTAGGGTCTGAGGGGTCCTGCTCTGGGGGCTGCAGCCCTGGAGAGCTCAAAGGGCCTCACCCAGGACCGCTGTTTATGGGGCACAGGATCATTGACTTTGGCTGTCGGTGTTTCCACCTCGCCGCAACCAGAGGCGGGAGCTGCTGCGCTTTGTCCCAAGGTGCGACCGGGGCCGGGGGATGCTCCATCTGTCCGTGTCACCCGGAGCGGCACACCCTGGCTCCGGGGCCGTGCTGCCGCCCCGTGCGGCTGCCTGGGACTGCAGCCCGGGCGGGACCGGGGGGACCCTCCTGCAGCCCCCCGGGCCGGCAAGGGGGGATCCCACTGCAGCCCCCCGGGCTTGGCAAGAGGAGGGGGGGATCCCACTGCAGTCCCCCGGGCCGGCAAGAGGGGGCCCCACTGGAATCTCCCGGGCACGGCAAGAGGGGAGCCCACTGCAGCCCCCCTCGGCCACCACCGAGGCGAGCGAGCCCTTTGGGCGGTGCGGGGCTTTCTCCTGCCCAGGGGCCGCCCGGGGATGTCGGAGCGGGAATTTCGGAGGCAGGCGCCATCCCCGCATCCCCTCCGGAGCCCCGCACAGCTGCCCCAGGTCCAGCACCACCCCCCCAAAGCCTGTCCCGTGTCCCCCGGCCGCCCCCAGCCCTGTCGCGACAGCGGCATGTCGCCCCCGGGGGACGCCGTGGGGCACCTGTGGGGGGACCGGAGCCGGAGAGGGACCGGAGCTGGAGGGGGGACCGAGCCGGAGAGGGACAGGAGCTGGAGGGGGACAGGAGCTGGAGAGGCCCCCGAGAGGCGCAGAGGGCCAAAGCGATGCATCCCGCAGCACCCGCCCCGGGTGAGGGGGATCCCGCTCCGTGCGCCCCGCAGCATCCTCAGCCCGCACACCGCACACACAGCCCGGCACAGCGGCGGGGCCGGCCGCGGGTCTGGGAAGCCTCTTGTCACCAGGGCTGTGAGACCCCCACCCGCTCCCTTAGGAGGGGCTGCCGGGTGACAGGAGCTGTAGAAGAAGAGAGAAGGAGAAAGAAGTGTCTGAAGTGGCACAGCCTTCTGGCAGCACCGAGAGCCGGAGCTGCGGTGAGCGCTCCAAGCCTGGCTGCCCAGGGACTGCTGGCTTGCTGCAGGTCAGGAAATTCGGGAAAGCTCCAGAATCTACTTACTGACAAGTGTAGGAGCCCCCTGTCCCTCTGGGCTGCCGTGACCAGGGATCCCCGGCAGGGCAGGGACCCGGCTTTGCTCTCCCACCCCTGTCCCCCCCGCCCCGTCCAGCGGCACAGGGTGCTGTGCCCTCAGGGTCCCTCAGGGCACCCTGCCCTGGCCCGGGGAGCTCGGATCGGTCTCCTGAGGGGGGAGCCACGGCAGAATCACCTCCTTGCGGTCCTTCCACGCCTCCAGAGCCGGCAGGAGCGTCTCGGCGGTCTGTCCTGTGCCAAGAGCGGCGGTCCCAGGGCTATTCGGCAGAGCTGCTCAGGGAGGGTGCCCTGGGGAAGCACCAGGCTCTTCTGGAGCTCGGGGGCTGCAGAGGGTGGCACCTGCCCCAGGGGTGGGGTCCCTCCGGTCTTTGCTCCAGGTGAGCCCCGAGGGACCATGTGAGGAGCTGCTCCCAGCGCTCACCTGCGGCTCCTCCGGGGGGGCGGCTGTGGGGACCATCAGCAACCGGAGACTTTTTCTGACCGATTGTCCCACTCTGGAGCTCTGGCACCCCCCAGCCAGGCCGTGTCCCTGTCCCTGTGTCCTGCCACAGCCACAGGTCAGGGTGCTCTCCAGCCTCCGTGTTAAGGGGTTAAGGGGCATCTGAAGGGCTTCTGGAGGGGCTGGGGGACACACGGAGTGCCTCGGTCACCATGAGTGCCTCAGAAAGAGAACAGGGGAATCCTGAGAAGGTGGGATGAGCAGAAATGGGGGAGTCCCTCATATTTGCTCCATCCAGCCCACAGGCTGGTCCAGAGCATGGAGCAACACAAGAACCTTTCATCATTTCCTTTATTTATTTAACAAAAAACCTCTCAAAATAAGCTTTATGTGCCTGATGTGATTTGCCTGAGTTTTCAATGGTATGCACCCACTTAGCATGGTTTTTAACACATCCATTCTAATCTTTTCCACATTTGTGGTACTGTTTTCCCAGAACAAGTGCTTTGGCAGTGCCATTGCTCTGCCAGAAGTAATTCCAAAGGGAGCTTTGGCAGTGCCATTGCTCTGCCAGCAATAATTCCAAAGGGAGAGCGCTGCTTTGCACTGGAACATGTGGTCAGAAAGAGCCATAAAAATTGGGGAAATCAGGCTGGTTTGTTATGCTTTTTGCAGCATTTATTTTGCAGCTCTCACTGGTCTTTCCACCTGCATGGAGGTTCTCATGGTTCACAGGAAACTGTACATTTTCCCTTAAAGAAGGTCCTGGGTCAGATCACAGCCCTGTGGGTGATCCCCATCGGATCCCATCCCACTGGGCAATCACTTCACATGTTCCATAGGGTGGGGAAAACTGCCAGAGACCACTGGCAGCAACCTGGAGTCAGCAGAGGCTGAGGATTCTCTGCCCACAGACCTTCCTCAGAATGCCATCAGCACAGGCTGGTGGTGGCCATAAATGTACTCCTTAAAACCTGGTCAGGAGTTCCCTTGAAAGTCATGCTTTCATTGATTTAAGGTGTTCACTTTTCCCTACTGAATGAGAATATATATCTATATATATATTCTGTGGTTTTGAATAGGGACCAGAGGGAGAGTTACTTCCAAAAATAGTCTATGCTTGTGCAGCCTTTAAAAATGAAAAATAGATCTTTAAAGAATAATGGTTAACAGTATGCCCTCATTACTCATTCTTAAATTGCTTTTCTTGGCACAAAACACTTTTGTGGTGGAACCTCTGTTCCATAGTTGGAGAGAATCCAGCATTTTAACTCTTTGATCAAACTCACAAAACTCCTCACAATTATTCTGTCTTCAGTGGTAACATGGAACTCCCAAAATAGGTTAATGAAAAGCTCCCAACACACACTTTTGTAGCCCTAAGCTACACACAAGACTCTAATGGGGATTCTCTGCTACAAATATTCAACAAGTGATTGGAATAGTCAAATGTAACTTATAACAGTGTTAAAAAGCAAATCTCAGTCCTCTCAGCTAAAGATCATATTCCCTAATGTTTTTCACATGATTCATTAAGTTCTAACAACAAGTGTCGTCCCTTTGCAAGCAGAGCTCGATAAGGTACTATTTAACTTTTTCCTCATTAAGAGTCAACTGTATCTTGATCTTACAGAGAAATGTGAGGATCCAAACTATTTCCTGACAGGAGGGGGAGCAGAGATGCCTGTGTCATGTACATAGCACTGTCAAGCAGGAAGGTGGGAAGAAGCACAGGTAAGAGAAATGAGTCTTAACTTACCAAGATTTTTCAAGCAAAGTTTGCTGTATCATGAAAAAACCCAAAGTATTAAAATCACCTTTTAATAGTACCTGGTTGGCATGGCAGCTAAGGAAGACTTATGAAAACAGTTGATGTGTTCTTGCTTTCTCAGGTTTGACTTTAAAGACCAAAGGTGCACCTACAGCATCTGGGGCAGACAGTTGGCAGCAAAGCTTTTCTGCTCTATGATTAGTGACTATGTAGCTTCCAAGAAGGGAACTCATGTCTAGCTGTCTCAGGATGTGTAACTTAAAGGATTTGACACTGTAGATAGACCCTAATCATTCTATCCTGGAAATTATCTTCCCTCATCAGCTGTTTTGGAGAGGACAGTTTGTGCAATTGCTACCAGGTAAAGCTGATTAGAGACCACAGATCAGATTTTAATTATTTTTTGTTTCATTTCTCCCTATCCCTCTTCTCTGCATCTAATATTATCTCTTTCTTTTTCCCCTCTAAGAAAATAAAACTTAAAAAACCCCAAACCCTCAAAAATTTTCTGCTTTGCTTGATCATTTTTCTCCTCCTGTTGGTTTTTTCTTTGGTTTAACCACAAAACCAGGCAGCCCATTATTCACCCAACTCTACTAATGAGCTTCTTTCTCAATTTTATGTACCCTGCATAATGAAGAACATCTGTACCTTGAGGAAAGCCTGACATCTCCCTGCCTATTCACCAATTGCTTTTTTCTCTTTTCTTTCAATGCAATACTACTAAATGCAATGCCTGGGAAAGAAAACTGGCAGAGTCTCCAGAACATTCTATTCTGGTCACCTTCCCTCAATATTTCAGCAGAATTATCCAATTCATATGGTAATCATTTCCTTCTAATCAATGTTTCCTATGTAACCTTGCTTATTCACTCCTCCTTATTCCCACTTGCCAAGAAAGCCAAATGAGACTACTGGGGGCATCTGTCTTTCATGATAGGAAGAACAGATTGATCATGCTGGCAGCATGCTAACAAAAAGATGTTTTTCATTAATCAACACTTACAAATAATTTGTCAAAGGTTACAGAGTGCTTAATATATTCCTTAATAAACAGTTATTACATGGACCAGCCAACCAATACATTACTTATAACTACAAAAACTCTTCTGTTGTGCTTAGGGGCCTTCTCGGCCTTTCTGACAGCCAGGGGGCATCTGCTATCCTGAACAAAATACCGACTGCCTAGTCTTGTGGAAATGGAGTATTTTGTGCATCACTGCCATAATGTGTTTCATATGAATTTATTATATTTTTATTATTCATATTAACATATATCCTTTTATTTTGTCATGATGGCTTGGTCATCTGTATAGAATTGACTTTTTTGAAAGGAGAGACCATTTTTTAGGCTACCTTGTGGTGTCTGGCAGACCATCAGTGTTCCAGCCTGAGGTATAGTGATGTATGACAGGTGCTATTAGCATCTTCTTAATTAGCTCTTTCTACAAGTACACTCATGAACTTAGATTCTAGTCATTGACATTATTGAACAGCTGCAAACACACACACACAGAGCTTATATTTCCTAAGAAACCATCTGGTTTTGTTTTAACACTAGTAGAATATCAAGTTTCAGTAGGGCATCTAATGAAGACTTAAAAATCTGGATTTAAAACTTTGAAACAAGGCAGAAAACTTGTCTCTGGTGGACAGGGACTGCATCAAGTCTCCTAGTGCCCCTGCTGTGTTAGCAAGATCCAGTGGATGCCACTGAAATGCCATATATTGGCAAATACATTGTAGGAAAAATTATAGTGCTGTGCAGGCCAAAGTCCGGGAAGATTCACATGCTTGAAAAATCCCTATGAGCCCATTGTCTTCCATTTTTCAGTGTCTCCATAGCAGAGTGTACAAAGGAAAGCTGAGAATGTTTTCTTTGGTACCTGCCTCTGATCCCAAAAGCTGCATTTGCTTCATGTGCATTCCAGGATTCCTCAGTGTAATCTGGGCTGAGCCCAAGAACTCAGCTGGGTTCTCCACAAAAACCATCCACTATCTCAGGGGTTGTTTTGGCCAGTCTCAGGATAAATGCTGCCCTACAGGATCACCTGAAAAGAACTCTTAATGACGATATTCCTATCTGATTATTTTACACTTGCTAGGGAAACTGCATGAAGTGGCTCACATTCTCTATGATGGGAACACCATCAAAGCAGCCTGTGAGAATGTAGTCCTGTGTCAGTTTAACTGAGGACTAAGTTACAAGAAAACATAAACAAAAACATTACATCTCATTTGAAAGCTCCCTTGTCCAGATTAAACACCCGTGGCAATTCTTGAGGAAGATCTCAGAGTACTGCAGCAGTATTAGTAAAATTTTGCACCTGGTACTACTATGAACTAGTTATATATTCCATTTTACAGACATGGGAAGCAGCCTAGGAGATTAGGCAGCTAGAATTTCATTTCATTTAAAGCAGTGGAGAAATTCCACTAAGATTTTTGCATAGAATTAATACCAGAGGTTTTCTGGACTGGAGACTAAACAATATTCTCACCATTGTCCTCACACAACAGATCTAATGAAATGTAGGATTTAGGGAGGACAAGGGGCTTCTTGGCAATGTCTTTCAACTATTTTTTATAATGTTCCAAAATGGTCACAGTGATTTTTGGTAAGCAATATTTTCAGCAAATGTGTTTTAATCAGCAAAAAAGCATGCTAGATGGTTGCAGGTCATATGTATGATGATTAACAATAAAAATGGGTTGATAATAACTCCAGAGCCAAGAGAAAGTTAAGCATGAGTAAACATCTTCAAAGATAATGTTTGAACCTCTGACCTTGGTGCTTGGAACAAGGGAAGCTGGTTCTCATCTAGTGGACCTAATTATGCCTCCACATTACAGCCTACACAGTCTTAAATCTTTGTATGAGTCATTTTTCTATAGGAAATAGTTGAATTTTGTGTAGCATGTATGAAATATATTTGCAATAGAAACAGATGTTTTCATTTCTCTAACCAATTAAAATTCTAACATCATAAATATAATATACATATTTGAACAAGACAAATATCTCAGTCTTCATCAGACTACAGTGAAAATACCTGAAATAATGTCTTCTCAAACTTGGACAGGTTTCCTAAAACAAATTTGCCTTCAGCATCCATGTTTGCACTTCAGCATATTGTTCTGTGCTTAATCAGATACAAGCCACAGTTTGTTTCATGCTTTTAATTTTCATATTTTTCACAATGTTTTAGCTAGCTTAGACTGATTGCTCGGCTAAATATGTAGGATGATAATTAGCTTAAAAGCATATAAGATATATAGAGCAATTCTCCAGCAACTCATTATTGGCTACACTAATGACATGGTGTGCACTAATAGAATTAGCCTGGACATACTGGGATAAATATGAAACATAATACTTATCAATTGAATGTTTAATACAGCATTACCTGACCCAGGAATCAAAAATGAAGTTAATTTGATATGGGCTATTTTTTACAGGAGGGAAATTCATGGTCCCTGTCAGAGGACAGGGTAGTTGTGGCAGGAACAATCCTCGCCCTCCTCACTCTCCCAGCTGACATCTTTGTTATCTGGCACCTGGATCCTCCTGCCTGCTCAGTCCCTGTGCTGTTCCTACTCACACACATTCCCACTGAGCCATCCCCACATTCCCACTCAGCCACTGTGCTCAGGACAGAGGGATGTGTGTGTTGGAGACAGTGGGATATCCACAGAAAAGCAACCTAGTGGCTGAGGTACTGGGTCCAGAAGATTGAATTTTCCTTTCCTTGTTCAAAGTTGCTTTATTTCAGTCCTTAATTTCTTAGTGCTTCAGCTATCCCTTTGTAAAATGGGGATAATGATCTTCCTTGTGTCTATCCAGACTGCAAGCATTTTGGAACAGACACTGTGTTTTGCCATGAACACCAGAAGGCTCTGAGCACAGGACATGCTCATATTTTAAGGTAGAATAAGTAATTCTGGCAACATATAAAAAAAATTAAACAAAGCACTTGTCCTTTGAAAAGGGCTAGTTCTACCAGTTGTTCTTGACCTGATGTCTGTACTTGCTAGTTTAAACATCTCTGGGAATGAAACCAGGGCGATAGCCAGTAAAAATAGAAGGGGTATAACAAGTTCTTGCTTTAGCCCAAAGTCAGTTGAAGTAAATTGAAAAACAGTCCTTTTCCTTCAATACTCTGTAGATCAGACTCTGAGTGGACTGAAGGATTTCACATGTAAAAAGTCTTCAAAGCCAGACCTAGTTTTGCTCCTGTGCTTCCTTCACTGGGAAGGAAAATTTTGCTGCTACTGAGGAAGGAGAATAAATCTTTTCATTTACAGCTGGATTTTCTGGAAAAGTAGAAGGTTCTGGCAGCAGCACCTTCTGAACAAATATCTTCTGCAGGAGCACTTGAAATCTCCTTAAGGCAGATTGTACTTCAACATCTGTGTGCTAAGAGTTTGGGATATTCTGGCTGAGACCCCCTTGCTTTCAACAAGAATCTTTCCATTCACTTGGAAGAACTTTGGGTCACACCCTAATAGTGCAACTTTAGGAGGCTCCTGTTCCATTTTCCCTAAGGATTCATGTTTTGGTTTTGCAAAATGATTATCATTACATGGTCAAATAATGTAGTACCTTAGGAGAATAAAGATAAATGCCACTGTGCCTCTGAGGAGGTTAAGTATCCCTGGAAAAGCTATTTTTCATTATATTTGTTTAAATTACAGAGAGAGGAAGATTAATTTTGAAGGGTTTATTAATTGTTGGCAGCTCTCATAGCTGTGATACAATATAGAGGCAACTCATTTAAAAGTACATAATTTACTTTACAACTCAACCCTCTGTAGTCTTGTCCCTGTTGTGCTGCTGCTTTTCTTTTCAACTACACCTGTATCATCTCTGATCATCCTGACAGAAGTGATGTGTGTGGAATTTTCCACATTGCTTCTGCATAAGCATAGAAGAACAAATCGTGGTGCTTTAGTGTGTCTATCATGTTCCCATGTTTTAGGTCTGAATATCTCTAGCTGATAAGCAACCTGTTTATTTAAATGTGCAAATTTATAGATGCTTGGCAATACTGTGTCAGTAAAAGGTTTTATTCATTACCGCATTTTCTGCTTGGTTGGGCTACTCCTCCCTAGCAAGGCAGAGTTTGGCCATCTCTTCCCTCCCCTCAGGTGCTGCTGAAGGAGAAGAGGCTGACTGGCACAGTGCAAAGCTGTCTCTTCATTTCCCTGAGCCTGTAGACAGCTCTCTGAGAGAGCAAAGCTATCTTTAAAATACTCTCAAGTCATCCCATCCTGCCTAAAACCTGGCTGTGAGGGGGACCATCACTCCACAAAAGCTATCTTTTGTTTAGACAGCTCTAAGTGAGATTGCTGTTATTTTTATCAGTGCAATGAACTGTTCCTATGGTACCCATCATTTAGTTTCCAGGATCTAGTGCTGCTTTTATTCTTCTCTAAAGTGATCCACCAGATGTAATTTAACAAGAAAAGAGAAGCTATGGAGGCTTCATAGGAGCCTATATGGTAAATCCTCCTATATGGTAAATAAAAAATTAATAAAGAATGAAATATTTCCTAATTTTGAAAAGTATTCAGAGGCCACAGAGAGGACAGGAAAAGAAGTCAAATTCCTTTAAAGAACAATATATGCATAGTTGATCTTCCCCCCCCCCACTCTAAAAATAGCACTGAAGCCACTAAAGATTTAGCTAAGTCTAAATGGGCCAAATTCTGTCTTGGAGTCTGGTGCAAGGGCACGTTCTCCTTTTATGAACACCCCTACAGTGGAAGCAACACATCTTTTCCAATAGCACCACCATCTCCATGATCTGTCGAGCTGGCTTAATCCCAGAAGGCAGCTTAAATTGGAGATTAAGACCAAGAAAGCTGAAATTTGAAATCACTTCCCAACATCTCATGGATTTCCAGTTAGTTTTTCTTAGTAAACATTTAACTGTTTTTCCTCTTTCGAGCTTCTGCTTTCATGATGGACATTAATCTACCAGACAACCTGTGCTTCAAGCACAGCTGAGAACTTTTCACTGCAACCCAAGCCCTCCAGTGGGGATGGGTGCTTGTTTTATGCTAACAAATTGGGCTGAGCTTAAATTGAAGCAGTGGTTCCAGCTGAGGCTTTTTGCTCCTGCTGAGGAATTCCAGCTCCTCACTGCTATTCACAGGGAAAGCTGTCTCATGATGCTCACAGACACAATTGGTGTCCCTTAGTAATTATCCAGATTTAGGGAGCTACAGAGGGTGATTCAGACCCGTGTAAGCCCCTGTAAGCCACAGGTGACTTCCTATGTCTGACCTTCCTGGGATCCTACCAATGCCACAAGGTACTGGGAAGTTGCTGATGAATGGAGTTTAACAGTAAAAGCTTCTGAAAATGAGTATAAAATACTACAACAATAAAATAGCAGTAACTGCAAATTTATTGCATCATTTAAGAAAGTCTAGCACATTTAAAAGATAAGAAATAGGAATTAGCCTCCAAGCAGCAATATATTTAAATATTTAAACAAAATTCCAGTCCACAAGAAAGAAACTGCTATTTATGACATGAAGGTAAATCTCTCTTGTGAGGTTAGAGAACAGCAAAAAGCAACCAGGGCATTTTACTTTGTTTTCAAATGTCAAGTGTTAAACTGGGAAAATTTACCAGTGGCCAACTCAGCTGTAGTTTGGCCCCACTCGTGCTTGCCTTTCCCAGGGGGAGAGGTGAGTGATCATGTGTTGTGCCCAGAAAGGGAATCCTTTCTCCCTGCCCGTGCTTTCAGGCAGTGTGACTGAGGGATAAAGCCTGTCTGATGCTGCAGGAGACAAGGATTATTAAAGCTTTACACAGTAGAGAGGTGACCCAGTCCCAGGTTGGTTTCTTCTGTGGGAGTGTTCCAAATGATATCTAGTATTTAACCATAATTGAGGCATTTAGAAGCAAACATGTCTAGACTAACTGATGTTTTGAAACAGCTACTCCCCCATTTTCTAGCACTGTATCACTTTGAACTGCATGTAGTGTAAAAATCAATATCAGATTTTTCTGTTTCATTCTGCATTCTCAACCTGTAGGTAAAACTCTTGGTCACAGAGACATCCTGTTAAACTCTTTAATGATAATGGCTGTTTTTCACAGAAGCTCACATAATCCCAAGTCCCTCTGAAGCTCTGGAACTGAGAGGATCCCTACACCTTATTTTGGCACGGGTCACCATACAGCAATCTTATAAATAAAGTACAGAAGTACAAAGTTAAATCCAGCAACCCAAATAATATGCCAAAATATGATACAATGTGGGTTGAAACATAATAGATATCTCTGTACATAATGAGAGCACTCAGGAAACATAATATTTTTAGCATCTGAATAGAAAATAAATTAACAGAGAAAACTTGTGTTTCAGGAAAGAGCAAGTACAGTGCAGGAGATGGATAGTTTAACTCACCACTCTCTAAGTGGGAAGGGTTACTAAGCAGAACTGCATGTTAATAACCTGAAACGTGGTCATGGTCTTTTGTATGTGTAGTTATGGGATCAGAAATTCACAAATGTATCTCTTGGCAGTGCGGCAGACTTCATCCACCCACTTGCCTTGTGATGAAAGAGACAAAAAGACACAGTTTTCACGTTTTCCCCCGTTTGGCTGGGCATGATCCCAGTTGAAGTACTGCAGAACCATGCCATTGACATCAACAAATTTCCCTTCATTGATCATGTCAGTGACCCCCAACCAAAACTCGGATGCTCTGGGCACACTTTTCTTGCCATAATCCCGAAGAGTGTTTGTTTCCTCGTTATTCCTTGGGATAGCCAAGGTCCCTCCCTTGGTTATGCAGTCTTCATTGGCTTCATGGAAATGTTTAGTGCCTTCTGACACGAGGTAGCACTTCTTATGGGCCTTTGTCCCACGAAGACACACTGTGGATAGAAATGAGTTTGCATGTTCAGTACAAGTGTAAGGAAGTAATTATGTCTCTGATCAACAGGATATGGACCATATCCTATGTCTCAGTTTTTTAGTATTTCCAATTCTAGTATTCACTGCATTCCTTAGCTGCATTTTCATAGTCACCATTTTATATTAGGACTTAACCTTCAAATTTTAACCCTTCCAACTGCTAATGGCCAAAGAGGAGTAACAAACATATTTGTTCAATGTGAAATGCTTTAACAAATTTATATGCATGGGGAAAATCAGAGAGACTTTATCTACTTCAGCAATGCTGCAGCGATGATAAAGACTGGCCATCTTTAGGGAGAAGGTATGTGCTGCAGAGTGGTGTGTGGCAGCATTTCACATTTCATGCTATGCAGAAAGGAGACCTGGGAAATTCAAGCAAAAGAAGAAATCAGATTTTTAATGTGTATTTTAGAAATGCCCATAAGCTAAAAAAGCAGCTCCTTTTTCAGTTATCAAAGGGACATTAACAGACACAGTCAGCCAGGGTGGTGACAGGTCTCTTTTTGCCAGATTTGGAATCCAGTTGAACAGTGTGGGTTATGAATTTAGAATAAAGCTCAAAATAAGTTTTGAGGATAGAAAATCTCCTGTCTCTGGTTTCATTTCTAAGCCACTGCATGCTTACTCTCAAGCTCCTTCTGGAAGCAACACAAGAATTACTTTTAAACAGGAGTTACTTGTCTAGCACAGGCTCCCTCTTTTAAGAAACTTCTAAAGCCTTCTCATAAGACATTTGAAATAAAAATATTTTGTGAAGCTCAAAAAGCTCTATGTAACCCAAGACATAAAACTGGACAACCCAGATATTACCATCCCTAAGGAAAATACACTCTGATTCATGGGAATGATGTAATTTCCTCTGTAGTGTCTTCTTGTACATGTTTAAATGCCAAGTTTTATGTCTACAGCTGTGAAAAAGCACAACTGTCTAGTAGGTGCATGTGTATTTACCCTTCTTATTTTGTTTGGAAATTTTCATCTGGTTATTTAAATACCTGAAGGACTCTGCACATTGGTGCAGGGTATTTGTGAATGCACAGTAGATATACCTTCTGAAGTTTTATGGCAACATTCACACTTGAGTGTTGCAAACTGCACATTTTAAATAGGCTCAGTCCTTTTAGCTTCCTTTTGGGGGTATTCTCAGCCTTTTTCATGGATATTTTTGCCTTGTTAGTTAGCCCATGTTCATATCAAAGCTGGGCACCTCACTCTCTGACCATTTAAGCTCTCAAAACCAGAAACCCTTATTGTGTTGCCTTTGATGGTACCAAAGGACCTGCATTCCCCAGTCACAAAATCCCAGTGAAGAGAGAGATGGGAGTGAAGGGGACAGAGAGGCAGTGAGAACTTTTGGAAGCCAGTAACCAGCCTTAGGTGCTTTACCTGTCTGGAGTGCTTGCATTTCTTTCAGAGCATTTACTTCTCGCCACAATTTGTCAATCTGGGTCTTCAGGTCATCTTTTTCTTAAATAAAAGGAATATACAGAAATTAACAGGTATGCACACACAAATTTAAAAATTGGATGTTAAAAACTGTTTCAAAATATCATGGGTTGCTGCATTGCTTCCTGTAAAAAACCCACCTTTATCTTTAATTCTCATAGTTTATAATGGACTTTATCCTACTAACTCTTTGAAAACCATGGATTATTGCAGCTAATCGTTATTTAGTGGGCTGGTATCTAATTTACAGAAAATGTCCCTTTTTCTTTTGAACATGTACACTCTGGGGTATAGATGTCACACACGAATAATGGCAGGACACAGGTTGTGTTTCTTCAAGGAAATGTTATTTCTGTGAGCATGAAAGTTTCACACAACTGTTGTTTTAACACAGTGAGGAACAACAAATAAAATCCACCTGGGCGGTCTGAATGGTGCAGTGAAGCAGGCAGGACTCCTGGCTCCCAGCCTGTGCTACTCTGGGCTGGCACAGAACATGTGTGAGCAGCCTGTCCATGGGATGCCAAGCTTAAACCCCTGGGGATTCCAAAGGAGAAGGCAGGATCTGTAACTGCATTGCTCCAGAGCAGCACAGGCTTCTTGTACAATGGCTTTATCAAAGCCTTTGATTCATTAGCTGGGAGTTCAAATATTTGCCATTAGTGTAACCTCCATCATACCCTCTTTTAATAGAAATAAGTCTTTAAATTAAATACACAGACATCTCCAAGCAACATTCTGTGGTTTTATATTTGCTCTGTAAGCTTGGCTGTGGGAATTGATCCTTTATGTTTTCCTGCTAATTCTTGTTCACTGGTTTGACTTGCCGTTTCACAGTACTTTTCACACGAGTAATATTACACAAATATTAGACAGACATTGTGTTTAAATTAGGAAATGGTACAAAAATCTGAACTGTAATCTTTGGAGACTGGATACTTTATTCTGCTTTTTCTCCCCACATACATGAATTTCCATTTTTCTGATCTTAGTCAATATAACTAAATATATAAATAACTGTGTAACTAAGAATGATTGGCCAGAGTCCTCTCTCAGCTGTACCTGTGAGTTCTAAATAATGTTGACAGAGGTGAACAGACATAAGAGAATAATATATTTACAGCTTCTATACAACTCTATTTCCATAACTCAGACTGGCACCTCATTCTTGGCTTTGCTAACTCACATATAAATATTTTAAAGACAGATATAATATAGACTTGTGTCCTTTGTTAATAAGCATTTGTATAATATTGGTTTGTGGTTCATGCAATGCCATTTAAAGTACACGGTAAATCTGCACAGTCTACAAGCTTCTCTCCCTCCTCCCAGTTAAGACCCAGTACCTTTCACTCTACGCTTGCTGTGCCTCCTGGCTTTGAATTTGGATGCCTGGCTGATGGTCTGATCCAGCAGTAGTAAGCTTATGAGTAGGAAAATCAGAAGTCCAGTTTGTGCCATGTCTCTTTGAAAGACCTTAACAAGGAACTTCAAGAGCTTCTCTTTAGCAGCTCTGAGAGCAAGTCACACAGACACATCTCAGTGGGGACTGCCTGAGGTCAGGTTTATAAAGTGTGGTGACAGGGTTGGCTGTGCTCCTTGCTTACGAAATGTGTTTAATACCTGAGCTGGCTGTAGCATAAGACACCTCCTTGTTCTCACATCCCATCTGAAATTCCTCTTTCCAGTTTGAGCTCAGCTGTACTAGCACTGAACAGTGCACTGATTGCCTCACTTGTAAGCGCCGTATCTCCTGTTTTAATGCTGAAGCCAAAATGTATGGAAAATCAGATGGACGCTCAAAATCACCTTGTGCAATGCCAGCCTCAGGGAGGGGGAGCCAAAAGATTGCTACAAATGCCACAGGCTCACCCAGAATGGCTCTGGCCCAAGCTGGTTAAGTCATGGCAGTGACCATCGTCTTACACTGACACAAAAAACCAGAACGTCACTCCCTGAGGAAATGCAAATACTGCAACTACAAACCCACGGGGAGTATACATACATTAAGAGCACATTTATTAAGAGGGCATTTATTATCTTGTGAAGAGTTAATAAATGCCTGATATGACTGCATTTCTGATTAAGAACAGTTTATGCAATCAGCAGGGTCAGGTCAGGGGAACAAAAGGTGGGGATACTCTTCCACAGGTTCCCAAGTGCTGACTGTAGGGTCAGAGGAAGAGTAAAACACCAGCTGCTTGAAGCAAGACAGTGTCTTTCTGGACTCTGGAGATCTCCCCTTTCATTTGCCCTTGGGCTCTGTGGACTTCTGTGGTGCTGCCTTTAACTGGGATTGCTATAGGAAGTAGAACCTCTCACTGATTTTTGGTGGACAAATGAAATTGCCACAAAAATGTGCCCATCCATCACACTTTTCCGTTTCTTTTTTTCCTCTTTTTCCCAGTGAGAGGGGATTTATCTAAAATGTTGACACCAAAGCCATTGTTGGGTGCTGGCAGGTGCACCTCGTGCCCTCCAGAGCTGTTCCTCCAGACATCCCTCTGCCTTGATTGCATTCTGCTCATGTTGCTGCCTTTACTTTCAGAGCTGCAACAGCAAGAGACTTATAGCTTTATGAAATGAAAGCTGAGATTTAGGAACTTGCTGGAGTACTACAGGAATGCATACTGGCTTTTCCCAAACCTCACCTACAGTCTAAAAGCACTTCAGTACTTACAGTGCAAACCACATCCACCCCATCTGTCCTGGACACCTTTAAACAGCTCCCTGTACTCTCATAGTCTGTAATGAGTAATTATCTCCTAATCATTAGTTAAAGAACTTTCCAAAAATTCAGCCTGATGTGATAAAATTTAGTTCCAGTGGTCCCGCTCCAAAATATTTAAGTATTAAGACACATTTGATAGGGAAACCTCTGGATTTTTGTGGTTGCTCCATCCCCAGTGCTGTTATGGAGCACAGCACACTGGAGATGGCTGTTGTGGGTCCCACCCATCCAGGGCTGCCCAAAACATCACACACAGCTGCACATTTCAGTCCATGGTAAATGTGGAAAGGACTGGCATTCCAGCTAGCACACCTGGAACCGAAACATGACCTGGCAGAGAGGAAAGCAAGGAGCTTTGCAAGGGTCTCGTTCAAAATTTAATTTGTCATTTTGAACGAGCCCTATGTTCAGGCTTGATCCATATTTTATTCCATATTAGGGCATCAATAGAAGTTAATTAAGGGCAGATGGCTGAATCAATAATGCCTCCAGTTAGTTTGTCACTTGGTGCCTTCTCAGGTCTTGTGCAATTGCACATGAAGCTGATCCTGAACCCCTGCAGCTTACAACCTGCCTAATTGAACTAGTGCTGATTCTGGGTTGCCTTGATAAGGGAGCTGTAACCCCCTGGAGCTGTTTTGTGTGGAGCTTAACTGTCCCACAGGCTTTGGGGAGGCAGGAGCAGTGGCTGAGGTCAACAAGCCTTGTAGTGTGTGCGTTTAAGGTCTTAGGATCAGAATGGATTTCTTCCTGCCCCAAGGAACCTGAGTTCACTCACACAGACTTCCCTTCTTTCTGTGAAATGAGACTGACAGAGAAAGATTTGTACTCTACTAAGGTAGCACACAGCTCCCTAGAAATGGGGGGATAAAGAACACACAGATTTGGTATTCTGACAGCTCTTGGCCAAGAGTCTGAGTTAAAAACTGCTTTCTGGAGTATGCCATGTAATGTCCTTTTACGAACAGCATTGAGATTCTGTTTTGAAAGCTTCAATCCCCTCGTTCACTAATCTCTCTGACTGCTTTACCAGTTTGCAAGGAGCTCAGCTGGACTTCACTCCTAAACAGTGGGTCCCAAAGCTGCCCTTGCAGCTGCTGGGATAGACCACAAGGATGTAGGGGGTAAAATTCATCTAGAGTACCTGAGAAATAGTTTTTGTACTTATGACTAATCTACAGCAACTGAAGAAGCAAGTTTAACTTCTTCTATATGGTGTGTGGGCAGGAGAGCCAGAGAAAAGTCAAATATGCTACTGAGAAGACATAACCCCCCAGTGCGACTGTGAGCAAGTAGGAAATGGAGCCACACAGAAGGCCTAAAGCCTCCTGAAGTGAGTCCCTGGTTTGTGTATGGGCTTCAAACAAACATTATAATGTCATTTAGAGGTGGAATTTTTCTTCTACTAGCACAGTTACAGAAATATAATACGGCCCAAGGAGTGAACATAGTTATATATGGATAAAAGTCATTTATTTCTGGAACAAATTACTCCACTTTCCATCTCAGAATGTGCTATACAAACATAAATTGTATGACTAGGATGGAATCATGCCTTTCTTTTTTTTTAATTTGTACCAGTACAGTAGAACTTGTGCATACAGATAAAATTGTGGTTTCTTGAAGTGCTTAGTTCACTCCAAAGCACTCTTGAAGTGCTCTGCCTGATAAGAAGCATCTTGCAAAAGCCATGGCTGTACTGCACTGGCACCTGGGGGTTTGGCTCCCGTCTCTCCACCTCATTCCGTTTGCTTTCTGACAACTGGACCATTCAGAGCAAAAGCATCCTTTGGTAAAAGGTTTATTTCAGTTTCTCCACCGAGACTCTTCAAGGTAAAAAGTCTATTTCCTTCAGAGACAGTTCTACCTTTATATGCTCCTGTAAACTGGCTCAGAAGAACTCTTCATTCAGCTGTTTTTTCCTCTCCATCCTCAGCCATCCTTGGGTTTCTGGAAAGAAATATGCAATGGGACAGCGTATGAGAAGTTGGTGTGAGATGAGGCTGAGCTCCTGAAATAGGTCTGGCTGCAGAAGTGCAACAGTACTTATAAAAAGTAAAAATCTTTAAAAAGATTTAGTGCTTCAGTCTGTTGGAAAGTGAACTGCTCACATGTTGCCTGTCTATGTTTTACTGAGACCTACAGTCCCCTCAGAGCTAATTGTGCTGGAGGATGTTGAACCAAATGGGAGATGGATGGGCTGTATCTGCTACTGGAGTCAGAGCAAACACTTGTTTTTTGCAGCATTTCAGTTCTGGAAAATTCAGCTCAGCTTCAGAATTTGGGGGGAAAAAAAAGAAGCCTTGTATGAGAGTGACTCTTTGCCCCTTCTGCTCAGAGTAGAAAGAGAAAACGAAAATGGGTCAGAGCTGTTGCCAGGCTAAGGAATTGAAAGTGGGGCAATCTAAAAAGCCAGTACAGCCAACAAAAGTGGGTAAGACAAAGATTAGTGAAAAGTTTATCAGCTCAGATACATCAGTTTATACGAATGCTTTGGGTGGTAAATTGGATCCACTGGTTGATTTTTGTTTCAATTTAGTGTAGCAAATTTTGCAAACTCTCTATGGATAATGAAATGCTTGGAAAATTACAGTAAGCTTGGTTTCCTTGGCCTTGAAAAGTCTTGCAAAGTCTTTCTTAAGGATTTGATCTCAGTCCAGTCAGGTATGAGGCAGGATTATGGCTGACATCCCAATACCAAAGTTATTTTGGGGAAATTTGTGCAAACAAACCATGTTTAGAAAAGGGAAGGGCTAGCCTTATGGTATGTGAGGGTTTGTGAAACTTATTAAAGATATTTTGGGGTTTTGCCATTAGTTCAAGTTTTTTTCCTGTCATGCTAAATTGGTGTTTTGAAAGAAAATTTGCTGAGTACAAGAGATCTGCTCTGTCTATCAATATTAAAGGGGCTTCCAGGTTTACTGCAGAACCAGGCTGCCCACCAGTGACCTGCACTGAGTGTCACTGAGCTTTGAAATGAGGACATTCATGTCTTCTTTAGGTCTGTGATGCTGCTCTCCCAAGCTCGTGCCTCACCTTGGCACTGTGGCACTGATACTGGGATCGATCAATAAGTGGCTTTTCAAGTTGGTATTTAACCCTTCCAAATTGAGCTGTTATTACCTACAGGTCTGGTGCATTTCACTTCTCATTCTGCAAACACAGGCTTCAAAAAAAGAAGAAATTGAAGATATGAATAATGCATGTGCACAGAAAAGGAATTAGGGCACTATTTCGAGCTTCTGGAATGAGTGCTTTTTGTATCTCTTATTTTGGGGTTCATCTCACAGGGAGGTCTCAGCAAGCAGAGAGGAGGGAAAATGATTTGCAAGAAGCAGCAGGAAGACTTGTCTTACACTTATCACAGATATTTAAGGCAAATATCATCATCTTGTCTATGTGACCAAGTATTCCTTTAATTCTCTTGTAATGGCCTTTGATATAGAGTATAGGTAAAGCAGAGAAAATACAGTTTATCAAAATCAAAAGAGACTTAGAATTCAGAAGATTTTCACCAAATCTACACAAAGCAATGTGAGAAAAGCCATTGAGCTCTTCTTTTGGTTACCTGTCCACTGCACTCTGCACTGACATAGCTGCCTTCTTACAGTGTTCTTCTCAAAAGAATCACAGAGTTGCCAAATAATTTTTACTTCAGGCTTTTAGCTGCAAAAATAAGAAGTGCCTAGTGTTTCTCTGATTGTCATTGCCTGGTTCTTTTCTTTAAGCAGGAAGGACCCCAAAGAAATGGGTGTTTATTTAGAGATAAATGTTTTGCTGGCCATGTGAAATGTGCAGAGAGCAAACCGTAATCCTCCTCATAAAAGAGATCTTTTACAGATCAGCTGACTCTAAAGATCTCTAAAGATAAGGGAGTTTAGGAGAAAACTTAAAGCAGCTTCCTTGCAGTCCAGGTGGAAATAAGAATTGAATGGGGTCTTTTAAAATGCTACTCCCATGGACTTGGCAAAGTTTCTGTGTTGGGAATTCCTGGCAGCAGCTCAGCTCACTTGGGATGTATGTGAGAATGTATCTCCTTCTCCATTGTAAACAAAAATTACCTGTTGTGCTATTTTTTTCTCCTGTAATGTGTGCTGCCTTTTTTCCTTCCTGGAAATGGCCTGAAAACATCCTGAGCATTTGATTTCTCCTTCTTATGTTTGATCATCATAGTCTCCCTAATGTGAGGTTTTCCAGCTTCACATGAACATGATCTTAATAGGTTCTGCTCATCCTTACATGTCCCAGACAAACTGATGTGGACAAAGCCTTGGTTTAGGCACTGTGAAACTCCCCAGACAGTCTGGGCTGCACATCCACAGGTTCACAGCAGGTTTCCAACAGTGCAGCTTTGCACACTCTGCCAGGAGGGCTGGGCAGAGTGGGGATTATGTTTTGGCATGTGTAGATGTTTGTAGGATTTTCCTGAGCAGGACAGAAAATCAGACCTTGTCAGGAGTGTGACTATGTCTGCCTTTGGTGGCTGCACTTTACCAAGGACTTGAAGGTTCTGCTCAAGGGTTGAGGCTTTCTGCTTTGCCAACCCAGAACTTGAGTTCCCTTCTCATGTATGGCCATATATTCCCTTTGAGCTCCCCAACAACATGGTCCTTTTCCAGATGTGCTTCCAGAGACACTCCCGGTGCTGCTACTCCCATCCAGATGTGTGGCTGCCCACTGACAAGGAGCTGCTTTGATTAGACTTGATGATCTTAAAGGTCTTTTCCAGCCTCAGTGATTCTGTGCTTCAGCTGGGGGCTGCCAGCCTGGCTTGGGGCAAGAAGCCAAACTGCTGTTCAGGGCTGTCACAGGATCTGCAAAGACCTGACCCTGCTTTGCTCTGTCTTAGAAGCAGCACTGTCCCCATATACAGGCATAATCAGCTCCTGTGCCAGACTCCCGGCTTGGAAAACATGTGCTGTAGTCCAAATAAACCACTGCTCTTTAAAATGTAAAGGAAGATTTCAGGAAGAATAGCACATAACAGGAATAGTACTTAAATGTAACTGCTTGGGAGATGCCTCCTTGTCTCTGCTGGCAAAAAATATCCATTCAAAGCCTGAAACATGGCCTGGACTTCAGTACCAGCACATGATGCTACATATTGTCCATGTGTGTCTGTTTTATGACCTCACACATCAGGGACTAAAGGAGTTCAAAGGCTGCATGTTAGAAACTGAAATTTGATTCCTTCGTGGCATCCAGAATGGCAGGAATAAACAGGCTATTCAAATATTTTCAAATAATACTTTCAAAGAGTAAATATTCTAGCATTTGCTGAGCAATTTAGGCACTGTGTAAATATAAACTCAGAAATGTTTATTATTCATTCTGCCATGTACATTCGTACTGCAGTTTATACTCCTTTCCAGCAGATGTCTTCAGTGTCCTAGGAATGATCAGGAGAGCTCTGATTTTATATTGCTTATTCATCAAATTAAAAGAGAAAAGGCCAGGCTCTCCTCTATCTGCTTAATGCTCAAGGTAAATCCATTTGTTATACAGCCTTGCACCGGTGTTACCAAGTAAAGGATGAGGCTCAGTCTGATTATACATTTTCTAGATGCTTCTTTACTCTCAGAAGAGCAGCTGCAGGCAGACACCCACCAGGTCTAACATGTCTCTACGACTGGGCTTTCAAAGTTATACAGACATTAAACAAAGGAAAGGGAGATAGTTTGTTCTGGTATTGTCAATACTCTTTCCCAGAATAATGCTATGGGCTCTGCATGGAATATATCAGCTTCATGTGACAAGGTGACATGATTTCACGAGTTACATCCCCAGCTGCTCCACCCCACAGCACAAACCCCCAGCTCCAGGAGGGGGCACAGGGCACACCACCCCTGGCACAGGGAGAGGAGGCTGCTCTGGGCTGGAAACACAGGGGACATGGGCAGTGATCCAGGAGTGTGACGTGAGGGTCACACACAGCCCAAGCAGTGCACAGAGAAATACATGGCTTTGGCACCCCCAGCTCTACCAGAGTAATCTCATTTTTCAGGAAGAAAAGAAGACAAGGAGAAGTGGGGATTTGTGTCCCACTTTTCAGGACACAGCACGAATTTCTTCAGTTCTGAAGGATGCTCTGTCCAGACCAATAATCCCTCCTTATGAAGTCTCCCTAAAGTGCAGATGGGTGCACCCTCTCAGGTACAACTGCAGCCTCATGCCGTGCTCCCTCCCCTCTCCCTTGCACTGGGCAATTGAGCAGTGCAGAGAGCTGCTTTTATGGCTTTAGCAAGCGTTGTGCCCTCCCCAGCTCAACAGACCTAGATATTACTGGGACACTCTAGGCTATAGAAATGGGAAAGGCAAAGTTCCTCTCAGTTAAATTCTCACTAGAGGCAACAGAGTTTTGCCAGCAGAATGCCAACAGCCTTTTCTGCTTCCCTGATAACTAAATAGCAAAACTGTCTGGGGCCATTTCCCCCTTGGAGAAAAATAATTGGTGCCAGGTCACCAAAGCTGGAGATGCACGAGTGAGCCACCACCATCTGTGCAGCAGCAGATCTGACCTATCCAGCCTGCTGAGGGGGCCAGGCTGCTTCCAGGAGACCTGAGGGCAGCGAGGGCCCTGGACTGTCAAGTGCAGCACATCTGCACCTGCAGAAGAGCACCAGTACTCTCTGGGCAAGGATTTTTATTTTATACTTCATTTCCTTGCTCTTTCAGCTCCATAAAACCATTATAAACCAATACTGCATCCTCAGGAAAGATAATTGGGTTTGGCAACGTGTATTTTAACATGGAGGTTAAGTAAGGATTTAAAAAAGAATCCTGGGGCTTTTTCCCCCACCAAATAAGTTACAACATGGACATAAATATTACTCACTGAATTTTTAATGCTGCAGCTATGATTAGGCTCATGTAGAGGATGCTGTCCCTGTCAAAGCCAAAGGAGACCTGTGAGATTCCAGTTTGAGTTGAGCTTACCATCTTGATGGGAATAAGGAAGGAAGCTTGCAGCAATTATCCTTTCACTTTCCTGTTTTGCTCATTGATTAGCAAACAGAACACTGTAATGACTTTATGCACTGCTGACATGTTGAACAAAACACAGATCAAAAATCTCATATGAATCATATTATGTATGCTTTATTAAGTTAACCTACAGCCCCAGGGAATGTGCTGCAAGAAAGACAATATCGAAATGAGACTAACATTTAATATGTGAATGGTGAGAACTGTCTCACAGCACAACCAGTGGCATCCAGCATGTTTAGGTGAGCAGAGGCAGATCAGTCATTCAAGTAAGACCTTAAAGACAATTCCTTCTGTAAATGTCCTGCTCTGTGCCTGTGCTGAGCCTGAGCACTGCCCCTCTCTAGTGCTACCCTGCACAAACAGAAAATTCTTACAATGGCCACATTCAGTGTTGCTTCAGGCTCTGAGTTACCTGATGGGAAAGCAAGGAAAATTTAGATTATTGTCCCTCAAGTGTCTCTGCTTCTATGGGGCTTTGCTGACAGGGTCTCAGCTGAGGGCATGCAGAACTCAGTCCTGTGCACGTTCACTGCTTTGGAGTAGGCATGGTTTGAGAGAGCTTTCAGCCATGGAGGCAGAGCTTCCAGCTCAGCTGCTAAGTTAATCAAGGTTCCTTTAGTAAATGGAGAATTAAGTGCCAGGGAACCATAAGTCCTTAAATCAAATGGCAGTATTATGGCCTTGGACAAGTCATTGGGCTAATTTCACTTTTCCTCTCTACAGTAGAAATGGTTCAGGGATTCAAAGGGATGTTTTCATACAAGCAAAGGTGTACTTAGTGAGTCACAGGAGACCTGGTTTCTTTTTTTTTTTTTTTAAAGTGGGAAAATGTTTCTAATACTAAATGCAGACACTAGAAGGAAAAAAACACCAGCAGAGAAACAGAAAAAATAATCTGCCAAATCAAACTGACTTAGAAAAAGAAAAAAAAACCTTCACTTATCATCATCTGTCTTCTGTGCTAGCAACAAAAAAAATGTTTTCTCCTAGAGAAGCCTCTGGAAAACATCACTGACCTAAGAGGGCCTCCAGGCACAGAATGCCTGTGTCACCAGAAGACACCCCAGTCCCCATTCAGTAAACTTCACATACCAGCCTTTACAAATATTTGGTTATTAGCTTATCACCTGGCCAGCCCAAGGGCTGGCCATTTCAGGGAAAGTCAAGAAATCCTTATCCTAAATAATGCATCAGCATGTCTGCCATCTCCCTCTGTTCCTCCAGGGCAGCAAAGGTGCTGTGTCATGTCCTGCTGCACTACACGGTGAGCCACAGCTCTCCATGTGGGAAATGCATTTACACAATTATCCTGAAGAGCAGCACAAGAGGGTTTGTACTGGAACCTGCAGCTTATCAGGAAGATGATGTTTGGCAGGGACACAGCTAATGCCTGGCAGAACGTAGCACATTTCCAGCTCTGCAGTTGCAAAGGCAGAGCTGTTTCCAGCAGGGCTGCAGGAGCAGGAGGCTGATGGATGGCACCAGAGCTGGCACCCTGGGCTGGGCACCACGAGCTGTGGGTATGGGTGGCCAAGGTGCTTCACAGCTGTGGCTCTAAGAGCAAACCTGCCTCCAGCAAAACTCTCAGCTTCTATTCCCCAACCCCTCAGCCCTCACAGTTTTTCCTTCCAGTTCCTTTAGGCTAATTGTAGCATCTCAACCTGGTCACTAAGCAGGACAAAAAAGCTCTTCCAGACAGATCAAAGCTCTTCTAATCTCAGAAGAAGAGGTAGGTGCCCACCTCTGCAGCCTGCCCTCAATCACAGACCCCATCCCTCACACCACAACCCTCTGCCCTTTCCACAGCTGGCAGCTGCTGGTCCTAAACTAACAAGTGCCAGTGGCATCTCTTAACTTAATCCCATTTAATCTCTGGCTGCTCAGTTTGTCCAGTGATGTCTGTAGCAAGTGTTAAACACCATGAGGGTTCAGAAGCTGAAAGGTTAAAGAGTCTTCCTTTGATTTTTTTAGATGGTGTTTCAGTTGAGACAGTTTCGAAGCTTTTACTGACTCTGCAGACTGTTCTCTCCTAATTGAAAGCTGATCTTACATGATGGCAGGTGTAGGAGTTTTTAAGAGACAGGCCAGTCATTGTGAGGGCTGCCAGTACTTGTTCCTTCACTTTTTGCCTTCATCTTGCCCAAAATGCCTGCAGTTCCCATCAGTGAGAAGAAGGGTTTCCGTATGTAAAGGGTTAATCTACCTGTGTTAAGTCCAAGTGGATTTTGTCTCTGTGGGGGATGAAAGTGGACATGACCCATATTCTTCAGAAGGCAAATATTAATTTTCCTGAAGTGCAACCAGAGCACAATGATGATTGAGTATTGCAGGGACTGTGGAGAAAGGCTGGGCCCCCATGTCAAACCTGGTGAGAGGTGAGGGGCTGGTAAAGTATCTCCAAGGAGGACACCAACTTCAGCAACAGCACTGTGGGTGTCAGGCCCCCCATATACAGTAAAAAGCATCATCTTTTGCACCTTCCCTTTTTTGGCTCTGAGCAGGCCTGGCTGGCTGGGGTGGGATGCAATGGTGCACCTTCCCTGGAGAACCCCAGGTCCATGTTCATGGGCTGCTCTCCACATCCATGGCTTCCTATGGAGACATGGGAGCCAAAGTGAGCTCTGAGTACCAGACACTTTCCCTGAAGTGAGGCAGGTTTCCAGTGAGGTGATAAAAACCAGAGCAAGACCAGAAAGGCACCGAGGCTACTCAGGAGTGTGACTGTGTGGGCAGTGACTAAACCACACCTGTAACAAACACCCTTGGTCTCCCTTCCAAGCACACACAGGAACCCACAGGTAACGTGCCACAAATCCTACCCACTTGTTACTCCTGGGCAGAGAGACACAATTCATTTCTTTTCCTGCATCCATCCTCTAACTCTTCCTCACTTGCACTGTTCTCCCAGCACTGTCCAGTTCCTGCACAGTGTGCCAGTGGGGAGGTGTCCAACAACACTTCACTGTCACAAAAGTGTCCTGGAACCCCTGCCATCCACTGCAGAGGGAGGTGACAGAGCCAGGCAGGTAAACACAGAGCAATGGCTTGGGAAGGGTCAGCCAGGCACCATCAATCAGCAGGACAGGACTGAGGAGATAAAGGGACATTTGCATTCATTCTCTATCCTGTTCTCTCAGAGGACAACATGGGGATGTTTGCCTAGGAGTTACAAATTACTTGGGAAAAAGGTGCTTTGATGCAGATAGCAATTAGAGTGTGTTGATTGTTTCGGCTCTTTCTGCAGTGGAACAAAGCACTGGCTCACATCAAGGACCTCAGTGCTGCCAGGGGGAGAAACTTCCACACAGTTTTCCTTGAGCTGGGGGGATGTGTGCTGGTTATCATGGCCGTACCAGAAGAAGCTTTTTTGACAAAACCCAATCAGGATTAAACACAGAAGATGAGAGGGGAAGCACAAAACGGAGGATGGGGAACTAGAGGCACTCAGGATCCTAGGCTGATTTTTCCATTTTGTCTGGAGAGACACCACACAAAGACAACCTGCTGCATCCCGGCTCTGTGCTGGTGTGTGACAGGGGAGTACAGATGGCCTGGGGGAAAGCTGGGAAAGGCAGAGCTTTATTAGTAATCACAGAGAGTTTGCAAAAGGCTCTGGCTGTTTGCTTTCAGCCTCTTCTGACCCTGTCATTAGGGATGCACTGATCAGTATCTGCTTATTAAGGCTTGAAAACAGAGGGCAGAAATTTACTCTGCTCCTCTTCCCACTCTGCACTGTTCCTATGATTTTTTAGATTATAAAGCAGATTCAGTAACTACTGATGTGTGATTTTCCAGGGACATTGCAAGCTTTGGAATGTGTCTTGCATGACTGGAGTGAACCAAAGCTAACACTTCCTCTTTGTTTAGATATCAAACTGAGGTTCATTGGATCATTTCTTCCCTTTATGTAGGGAGATCTTTAAAGCCATGTACTCAGGTAGAGGCTGGAGATGACCTGCAAGATTGGGTAACCCTCACCAGTTCTTTCAGAGACAGGGTGGAAGCCTCCTTGCAGCCCCAAGCTAAGACCAAGGCCCAGGAGAGTGGGATTCAAGACCAGTCATGTTCTCTTGTTTCCTCTTGGCTGATTTGGTGGTGGCCACTTTGGATTCTAATTTAAGATTATATTCTTAGAGTATCTTAACTTCTTAAAGGAGCTGTCTCTCTGAGGATAACTTGTGTGGCAATCTATCTCCCAGTGCAATCTGAGTCCTAAAATTCTGGAAAGCAGTTTCTCTTCATATCAAAATACACTTCCCTGAGCACTTAATGAATGGTGCTTATACAATGTTTTGAATTTCTTAGACTGTGACATTCAACATTTAATATCCAAGTTGTTAATGTAGCACGCAGCCATTTTAATAACCTCAATGAAATCTGTAATAGAAAAAAAAATAAATTCTTTGTAGATCCCACAGTGACCAAAATGGAAAATAAGACCTCAGACTTTCCTCTCAGCCAATTCCAAGTTAGTTCCCAAACGTGACCATAGTATTAGAATAAAATACAGAGGCCAAGGATAATGCTATGCTCAACATTTTATTTATATTTTTGTGTAAACATAATTTGCTTTGTAGGCACAATATAACAAAAGCTCTAAAGCAACAAATACAATTAAACAGTGTTTCAGTTCACTTCAATCAGGCTTAAGTTAAAGAGAAGCTTTCACAGTTCCTTTAAGGCAAATTGAGAAATAATTTGTTTCACTTGAAGAACCTATCCAATTGTCTCAGAGTTGTTTAAACAACACTGTCAGTAGTAAGCACAAACCTTCATTTCTGCTACAATAAGACTTGGCCAGTAACAAGTCTTGGCTTCACCAGTTTGTACAGCAGGGTCTCCACCCCTCCAGGCGCGATACTACTGCTTGTGGTCTTCTAAAAGGTACTTAGGGCTTGTGGGCCAAATTCTGCTAGCACAGATCCTGCTTCCAGGATGGATACCTGAAAAACTTCCACTCTTCAGTAGCAGCCTTCCTCCATGGCATGTTAATACCAGTAAAACACAGAGCAGAGGTCAGCTTGCTGATGGTCATCCTCAGCTGTGTTGCACTCAGGTAGTTCCAGAAGTATTCCTTGTTACTCACTGCAATTACCTGATGTTCTGCTGATCAGAAAATGGCCCTAAAATTGGTATGAATTAGCATGAAGAGTATTTTTGCCTTGCTAACAAAACCAGAAAGAACTAGCCAAAATTATTTGATTGTTGTCCCTGTGGTGTCTGTGGCCATGACCAAGATCACCCATCTGTCTTTGTCTTGCAGGGTAATTTAAGTGTAGAGCCCACCAGACTGTGGTTTAGAACAGAAGAACGGGTTTGCTATTCTGCTTGCCCTACTAATTTAAGGCCTTGAGAATGCCACTTACTGCCAGCTCGAAGGTCACCAGCAATATTGCTCACTTTGGCATCAAATCAAAATTCCTAGTTATGTTAAGGTCTGTTGCAGGACAACATCATTACACTAACTGCAAAACAAAATTGGGCATGTTTCCTACCGCTGTCAGCTTATGAGTCATGAAAACTTAATGGCCTTTCTTAAAATTCCAATTGGCAAGCCCAATAAATGGAAAACTGTCACTGAATATATACTTTCTTCTGTGGATAAAGTCCCTGTTTGGGCCCAGCATGGCACTGGAAGTGTAGGCAAGTCAACTACAATGAAGTTCTGCATCACCATCTAGAGAAAATGGAAGTTCTGGTTGGATTAATATGTCAAAAGCTTTTTTTGGCATTTTTCTCTACAGTTATTTCTCCTCGTTACCTTTGAATTTGTTTAACCCAAGGGAAACTCCTTCAGAATGAACCATCTGCACAATTACCTGGCATTAGAACAGCGACTTCATGAGTACAGTGTAAAGAGATGGACATTAATACTCAGGCAGCAAGATCAAACAAACAGAAAATACCAAAAGAGATTCTTCTAAAACCACACATAAAAGTCATCCAGACTCAGAAGTCGTTTTACATTGACAAAAGTCTGAGAAGCCTTCCCTCTCCACTTTTCTACATTAGTTTTTAACTTCTGTCACTAGAGGCTACCTGTAGATTTAGGTGAACAACTAGTCACATCTGGGTAAATACTTTCTTTTGCAAAAAAAGGAGTATCAATCAAAAGCTGTATGGCATTATGGAAGGTCTCTGACAGGCCTTCAGCATTTCTACTGCAGGTGATTGCAGGAATTTTAAAATAATTGTTTTAACAAGATAATTGAGGACCTGAGTAGTTGCTGTTTGGATAGGTAAAAGACATGGAAAAAATACTAAATTTTGCCATGTTTAGATATAGTTTCCACTAGTGGGAGGTAGATAAAGACTAGCTGGTCTCTGAATACTTGATCCTGCAAGAAATTACAAACATAACTGTACACATGGAGCAGAGCTTTTGATAGAACAACTCACCCAGTTAAAACTATCCCTGTGAATGGTTTGTGGTGGGATTAAGGCCTAAACCTCGTTTTTCACAGGTTAACTTCTGCAGGAGTTCAGCCCCAGCTTGATAGTTGGCCACACATTAGTAATTTCAGAGCAGCAAACTCTGTCACCAGATTTCTTTCCACATACTGATGAGTGATCTTACCAATGCAATTTAAAAATGAAATTTAAAACTTGTTTGGATTTTGGACACAGATGAGTCAATGTGTCCTTAAGCAGAAGATGTTGATCAAAGTCTCTCAATTAATGATTTCTTGCACAATTTCAGATTCCATGATCCTAAATGAGGTATTTTTGAAAAGGATTGCTTATGAAACGATATAGTGTGACAGAGGAAAATGAAAACTCATCTGTGTTGCAACTTTTATTTGTGGTTCATTAAAGGAAAAGTATTTTAACACTGAAAATCCACAAACATAAAATTATCCCTCCAGTTACTAGAATCTTCCAGACAGCAAGTGGGGAATTTTTTGTTACTGTTTCCAACTTGCAAAAAAAAAAAGCCCAAACCTCCCAAATAACTTTATGCAAAATGTTGGAATTTGCATGAGAAAGATGCCCATCTAAAATCACACAGTAAGTTAATAAGGCTTTCAAACAGGAACAGAAAAATCCATGGGACTCCTACAGGGAAATTGGGTATCACACAGAAATGTCGTAATACTGCACTGGATGAGAATGGCACTTGAGTTCAAAACAACAATGATCAACAGCTCATAGCTCAGCTGACTGCAAACAAATACAACACACACTGTACTACAGCATTTGTTCACTGATGCACAGAAGAGATTTCCCAGTCTTGTTCCCTTCTACTTCATGGCTCTCCTGCCTCCACCCCTCTGGTGTTACTGGATGAACGGCATGCGCTCCTTATTCTCATTGTCCCCTTCGTGGTCCTCTTCCTCCTCTCCAGCCTCGCTCGTCTCCGTGCTGTCGTTGGCCATCTGCACCAGGAGAGATGAAGGACATCAGAGCACTCTTCTCATTGTTTGATTCCTTCTTAGTTCAGTTTGATTCCTTCCATAAAGTGCCTGTGCAAAGCCTTGGCTGGCACTACACCCCTTCCAGCTAAACCTGTAAGCTGTTCCCTCATGGCTTACAGCTCAAACACCTAACAGACCTCTGTAGGACACTTGTACATACAGACTGTGCTCTGTGCACTTGTAGTAAACTGATAGTAAGGCTCTCGGATAGGAAACAGCTGGGTAGGAAGTTTACAGAATGTGGGACCTCGGGTTTACCACTCCTGTATCTGCTCTTCTAGAAACAGGCATCACTACTTAACACCAGCAAATGGATGGCCCCATACGAGGCACACAAAAGTGTCATGACAACTCAGAAAGCAATTTTTTTTTCTCTTTATATATTAAAAAAGCCAATACAACTTTGTAGAGCAAGGGATATGTAGGTGCTGGCAGAACACACTCATGCAGAGTGCAGATCTCAGAGCATACAGGAGTGGGAGGAAACTGCATTTCCATATTTTACTGAAAATGCCTGTACAGGCAAACAGGCAGAAATGTGTAGTTCAGGACTACACTGTGGGTTTTTTCACTTGGAAATATTTATTACAAGCTGTGTAAAGGTGCTCCAGTACTTCCCGTATCAGTGTGCCTAGTCTCTGGAGGCACAAGAGCCTGGTTCCCTGGATGAGGGTAATGTTTAACAGCACAGGTTGGTGTGACTGGATTCTCTCATACACTCCCTTTACCTCTCATAGGGCACAGAAAGATTCCTGTATTAGCTTGTATCTACTGCAAAACCAAAGAAGCAAGGGACACAAATACTTTTTAAAGAGAAATACAGCAATGTTGTTCCTTCCCTGTTTGATTACTAGCCTATGCTGGAAATAGAAATCTCAAACACAACCTGATTTTAGTGCTCTGGTTACCCACGTTTTTGACTTAACACCCTTTTGTGAAAGACTTTCAAATTTTTATCACCACCTAACCAGTGGCTGTTGTGAATATACAGTATCAAGAGAACAGATAGAGCAAGTCTATTAATGTTGTGTTATGGATTCTTGTTCACAGTTTAGGATGCAATTTGGCTAGAAAATAACGCCCAGTTTCCACATGTGAGGTCCCCAAAGCCTTTCTTTTCCTTGCAGCTATTTTGTATGAGATTTGGGGGTGATTTTAGACTGAGCAGGAACAAGAGCTTAACTATAATTCCATGCTATTTCCTGTTCTTTTGAAACAGGAGACACCTCAGGTATGAAAGCAACTTCATACATCAGTATTGATTTAAATCTGTTTTTCATGACCTCCTTTCTACTCTTTCCTACACCATCAATGAACACTCAGGTGTGAGCCTGAGTTTCACTTACTACTGCTCTCTGTAAGGCTTCAGTACCATGCTAAGTGCTCCAAATCCAGGGGACCAGAGCTCCATCCCTACTGTCTGTCTTCAGGACATTTCCAGAAGTATTTAGGTATTATACTTCATACATTACAAAAACCAGTAAACTAAATTCCTGCCAAAAGCATACTCCAACTTTAGTATGGGGATCAGAAAGCACTTCTAGGTTTGCACAATGAAGTAACATTGAATGGGTGTGGTTTTTTTTTTCTGTTCAATTATTAATACAGTACTTTTTTAGTGCGTGAAATGTCTGTTTGTTTCCCATCACAAGGACAGAAAGCCATGTGGCAATTTTATCCTGATTCAAGACTTGCAGGCACATTTTTGGAGAAGCAGATAGTCATTCAGTATAGAAAAGTAACTCCTGGGTCTTCAGGAATTACATTTCACCTTGGGCTAAATACAGAAATTATGATTACTGGTGGTATTTGAGTTTGGAAGAAATCAGTATTTAAAAACATTGTAAGGGGCATGTCTCCATAAGTCAGTGCCAGGCTTTAACGTGTGGCTGTACACCATGTCTGCAGTGCTTTGCACTCACCAGGGGAGTGGGTGCTTTCTCCACATCCAGAATGAGCTTTCCTATATTTCCTCGGTCGTGGATTCTCTGCATGGCCTCCTTCACCTGAAAGAAAGATCACCTATTGATAATTTTCACTCACACATCAGGAGAAGCCTGAATTGCTCCCTTCCAAAACCAGCAATACACTTAAGGCATACCATATGCAAGGTCACTCAAACAGCTGCTTGAGAAGAGACTTATAGTTAGACATTTTTTTAGTGAACTTGTAAGGCCTGGTTTTTGCATTGTGTTTGCCAAAATAGGATGTGAGTCCTGATGACAGTCTCTGAATAACATAACACATCCATAATGCTAATGCAGTACCAAAGTGATGGATAGCTGAGGTGCAGGAAGAACTACAGGCTCAGGAAGGTGATCCTTACAGGGTGTTCATTACATTCTATCTTTGCAGAATATTTATCAAGAAGCCCTCCTTTCCCTGAAAATATGAAATGTTTTTCTAATTGACCTATGATATTCTTCAATTAATTTATTTTGGTTTCCCACAGAGGGAATGCCGTGTCCAGACAATGGCTGGGATTAACACAACACGGTGGGTCTTGCTGCATCAGCAAACATTTATTTACTGCTTTTTTTCCATTTTTTTTTTGAATGTTAAATAAGTGGTGTCCTACTGATACCACTAAGACCATCTGTTGAACAGCTGGCTGCAATTAGTGCATGTGAGAAAGGAACAAAATCCTCTTCTTACAAGTGCACTGGAGAGGTCCTTCTTTTGCTGTGTGAAGTTTCAGAACTCAGGAGAGCTCAGTGCTGATGAACTGAAGCTGTGTGAGTGTTCAGTGTGCAGCACACAAACCACTCTTAAATCACTGGCACAGCTCACTCAGCCAGGCTGGGGGCTCCCATCCCTGGAAGTGTCCAAGGCCAGGCTGGATGGGGCTTGGAGCAACCTGGGCTAGTAAAAGGTGTCCCTGTCCATGTCAGGGGGGTGGAATGAGATGGATTTCAAAGGTCTCTTCCATTCCATTATTCTATAAATCACTGAAAAATTGGAAGATGTCAAGAGTTTCCTCACTTTCACGGTGGGAAACCTCAGGAACTGAAGACATACACGTAAAGGCTGTTCCATACCCTCATCACACTACCTTTTGCCAGTGTAACAGGGTTTGTTGAGACAGAAATGAGTTTTCTGTTAATAAGATTTACCATCTGTGACATAGTTCTGTTGAATATTTTAAGAATGACAGTGTGTAAGTTTGAAAGAAAATGCTGAGCTGGGAACAGGTGGGTTCCACAGTACATTTAAAAATCTGAATGGGGGTTCAGGCCCCTAAAATAATCCTTGAATGTCTAATACAGAAGGATGCATGAGATTTTTAAAGATATTAAGCAAATATAGATTTTGTCTTCCAGCTAATGGATGCTGGGCACAAAATGTCTTTCCCATCTGTCAGCCTTACTTGGAAAGCTGACTGCAGTGACCTCAGTATTGCCACCAGAATTTTGCAAAGATATTCCCTCAATTATTTAATGCTGTACTTAAGAAAAATTCTATTAGAACAAAAGGAAAATTGCACTGTAAAGACAATGGATTTCTAACTTAGGGTATTATTGTAAATTAACCTCAAGAAACAGTCTTATGAATCCCAATGGATAGAAGGTTGACCTCTAAATATAGTCCACAAAAATCACAGTACCTTTTATGAAGCTCCCTTAGAACATAAACAACACCTACCTATCCCTGTCAGACTAGTTCTGCACTATGGACAATATTCCTTTAAGAATATCCAGCAAAGACTCTGAAGAAGCAGCAGCTGTATGATTTTTTATGACTGTTATTAACCAAATCAAGGTTTTAGGAGGTTACAGCACAACATAAATAACAGAATTTGAGAAATCAGCAAGTACACTTGCCTGTCCATTGAAATTTATAGCCAGAACATGATGTGGAAAGCAGGGTATGCAACATTTATTTTAATTTGTACCATATAATATTTAGCAAGGCAAATTTAAGAAAATGTGCTTTTCCTGCATTTTTCACATATCAAATTTAAGCCTCTGGAGAAAGGTTCAGGAGTTGTTTCCAGGACACTTGTAACTAACTTGCAAATGAGAACAGCAGGCAGAGGCAAAGGGAACAATAAAACTTATAACAATAATAGTGGCTACAGAATCCAGATGGAGCTATTAAAATATATAAAAACATTGAAAAAAAATAAATTGAAGAGCTGATACAACATCTGTGCATTTTAGTGTTATTTGCAACTTACCTACCCAGTAAGTCAAATTCTGTACTAGTGCAATGCCATTCAGCACACGATGTCTGGGGTGAGAGACCATGAGCTGTTTTACAAATGAGTAGATTTTATGTTTATGGCTGCTAACAGCCCACTTATTCAACCAAGACTGCAACTACTTGTTTCTCAAGATGCCTGAATATTAAAATAATTCTCTCTTACCCTCTAGAAGACAGACAGGCTTAAAAACATTCTTTCTTATGGGAGTATGGTTAAGGTTTAAGTTGTTCTGTGCAGAGTATAAGAAATTGACTTTTCCCTGTGCCTTTTGCAGAGGGTGGAGCTTCTTTGTGCCTCAGTGTTTGCATGTTCCCAATGAAGACAGTGCATCACTCTGCAATTGGTTAAAAACAGGTTTAGCGTGTAGTACAGGGAGGCATGTGGGAATCTTGGAATTTACTGAAGGTTCCCCGAAGTGGTTGAAGTTTGATTCAAAATAAATATCCCTTCTAGCAGCAAGGATCACAAGGGTTTCCCTCTTCTTACAGCATTGTGCCCCTAAATCCCTTTCCACCAATTATTCCATACTGGTTGCTATTTGCATTTGTCAGCTCAAAGCCAAGTAAATGGATTTTACTTTTGTTTGTGTGGATAAGCTAATTGAAATTCTTCTTGTGTAGTATCATGAGGTACTCTCAGATTGGAAACAGCGCAAAGGAGTGTTTATTGATCCAAAGGGTTTCCACTGGAATAAAAGACAAAAACTCTGCTGGCCTGTGTTTGCCTTTGTTATGGCCCAGCCTGTGTCTGGTCTAATGCCAAACTATAGTTTTTAGCCTTGAGAGTCCCAGATTGACACAATATGTATCACAGAGCCCTGCACAGGAATCACAACTATTCTTACATAGGAATGGACCACTGGTCCTTGTAGCAGTGATGCACTGTATTGATATAGCATCTCTAAAAAAACCCCATATTTCCATTTTTCTTCAGCTAATTATTTGTGAAGTTTTTATTTCACTAAAAGCATAAGTGAGTACTCTATAACAACACCCATAAATTAGTCTCCTCTGCTGAACACAGCATCAGTGTATGCCCTGGGAACATGGTTTGATTTTATTGTAGCCGTTCTGTCTTTAGTGAGCCGATAGCAATTTTCATTTAAACTAAAGCACAAGCTTGCATTAAAAAAAAGGGGAGAATAATAATTATTTTGCTTTCCTACTACCATTTCTACAGTAGTAAAGTACTAATAATAGCAGAGTACTAAAAGTGAAGCACTAACAGTACAAGTTAGAAGTCAGCTTTTAGGAAGCACATTATATCTGCAAATGACTTAGAGAAGTTTAATGAAGTGCTCTGTCAGCACTCCTGGCTAATTTGTAACACTTCTCTTTGAGAAATACATGTTAAAAAAGCACAAAATTAAGCATGTTATTACCTGCAACTGCTCAGACCAGAAAAATACATCTTCATATTGAAATTAAAAATAGCAGGCACAACACATTTTTTACTCCAGCAGTATCTGCAACTCTAAAACAATGAAAACCAAGGAGTCTTCCAAACAGAAGAAATAACATAACATGCTATCAGAGGCTGACATGGTGTTGGACATTCCACAGCTTTTGATGTTAGGGTGTAAAACCAGTATATTTTAAATTGACTAAAACACTTTTTTTCCCCTGAAATGCATCTTGTACACCTGCCTTTGTTCCCTTTCCCCCCCGTGTTCTCTTTGGACTTTTCATGTTTGTTTTTAGCACTCTGTTTTCCCCGGGTGGAATCAGTAACTGGGACAGATTTCTTGTCTGCCTTTTCAAGTCATTCATTTCTGGTCTCCACCTCTGCTATCCTGGTTCCTTTTCCTTTAGGAAGCTCCTGAAGAGAGAGAGTTTCCTGGGTGTAAATCTGACCCACTATAAATAACAAATGCCTGAAACAAATAAGCCTCCACTTATTTGCCCACTTTCCTTCAAACTAATTTGTTGGCTGTTTGCATTTGAAATTGAGAGCCAACAATAATACCCACTGAGATATTCATAAATGCTTGCTGACGTTCACTTGGCTCTGCAACTTCATTTTGCTGGAAGAATATAGCAAGAGCAGTCTACTGCTTTACAAATACAGGAAAATATAAATGGAAAATGTATTACTAATTATCTGTTGCACCATTTCACAGTGTGAAAGAGAACTGCAGCCTGCCTAAGAAATGGATGCTATTTTCAAGGCTTTGGATATTATTTTAAACGTAATGATCCATTTTTGTATTTGGCTTTTATAAGGAACCAATCTCAGGAGTAAAATAAAAGAGACTGGGAAGTTGGAACATGAAACCATTTGCTTTGCCAATATAATACATTGGGGGCTTTAGGCCCTCATCAGTAATATGGGTGTTTAATAGAGAGAAACAATGAAGGCAACATGCCATGGAAAAGCTTTCTAGTGGAAATGCCAAAAAACAATACTTTCATCATCCTACATGAAGCTGTTTAGCTCAGTACTATGATTAATTGTATCACTTTTTAAAAATAAAGGTATACATTTACTTCAAGGGAAACAGGAATAGAAAGACACCGGTGCTATAGAAGAGTGGATATTCTTTCACTGCATGAGGTTGAGTGCAGTCTGTTGGACAAAATGCCATCGACAGATTTTTGCAGACAACTTCTTTACCCCCTCACCCTCAGCAGGTTTATTGGATGGTGGCAGAGGACTGTGTTGGGCCCCTCTGAAGACAGTGTGTTTCCATGAAAGGATTCCTGTTTACAATAAAGGAATCCTTCATTCCTCTTTTTGGTAAATCAGGCTGTAGTACAAAAGGCTAAAGAATCTTATGCCAAGGTTACAAATTTAATCCAAACCAGAAGTTAAATTGGTTCAATTATCTCAGTGTAATCTGTCAAACTCCCCAATTGTTCTACATGGTGTCACCATGTGCTGTCAGAAAGAAGATCAGCACTCAAATGAAGGGAACATCCCTCACCTCCAGATGGGCACAGTGAAGTCAGGATATCAGTTTAGGTTATGATCTACAACTGTAATTTCTCCTTCCATTAGTTCCACACCTCTAGGTTCAAGATTACTGCTTATTTTTACACATCATCTCAAAGAATCACCTTTTGTCCTCTGCTTACACACTGAAAATGCCCAAGCCTTCCAGCATGCCAAGTCTGTTCCCCTCACCCACTGGAGCCTGTGCTGCACACATCCATCACCCTAAAGATTTCCTTTCCAGCTACATTACTCTCTGCATCTGGCCATCAACCCAAGTCTCTTCTGTCCTCATCACCTCCTATGAGAACTTTTGTCCAATAGTATTTTAAGGACCCACATGAATTTTTTGTGGGGATTTTTCTTTCCACAGAAGAGAGGAGAGGGTCCAACAAAGACATCTCCAAAGCTGGTGGCTCAGTGATACTTTACAGCAATGTCGCTACACACCTCAAAGCCTGCAATTACTGGCTCATACCAGGTGATGCTCTTGGACAGTTTTTGAAGCCTGGGCTGTGTCCCCTTAGGGGGCTGCATGTCATGTCTACAGAACCCCCACCTGATCCTAGTCCAGCCTGCTCACCACACCTGGAGCACCCAGAAATAGTAACAGCACCTTTTAACCATCTGTTGTTGCCCAACTCAGCTCATAAATAAGCAAAAGAGGTGGAACAAAGCTTTCTGCAACAGCAAAATAATTTTATCTTGAAGGCTGGCTGGCTTCTGTTCTCCAAATCATACGGGGAGAAAGGAGGGAGCACTGATTAGCCTGCTTAACCATCAGAAACAGAATCATCTCTCTTCACAAAAGGTCTGTTTGTTTGTGCTCTATTGTCAATAAAAGTTTAGGAGATAAAGAAATATCATAATGCAGAGGCCAGACACAAGAAATACAGAAGCTGGGAAAGGGTTTGCTAATAGGTTAGATTATTGTCTAAATACACAGGCACATGCTAGAAATTAAAATTAAAAGCCTAGGTTCAGAAATAGGTTGGAAAACACAAAGTCTCATGGGACCTTTCTAACACTCAGCCTGGTATTTGGTGTGATGTCAGGCAGAACAGATCCAAAATCTACTTTGTAGTCCCACTGTGAGGTTCAACAGATGTTGAAAATGAAAACACAGCATGGCAGTTATTTTGGGGGAGAATTTGGAATATTCTGTGTATGCAAACAGATTTTGGTCCCTGTTCCACTGGGACACTTCCCCTGTGTAACTTCTCTGACATCACTAGGTTATGCATGAATGAGTAAGAGCGGGTACTGGGAGGGGATAAAAGCCTCAGCTGACAAGGGAATACCAGTAGTGTTCAACAGTCTTCAATCACCCAAACATGATCCATAAAATGAATATTATCCTTCAAACATGGTCTTCACACAGGTCAGCACTTTCTGATCACTCCTCCCATCTAGGCTGAGCATGAACTTTCCATCAGAGGAACTCTGTATTTCCTTATGGAAGCCAAGAGACCTTCCTCCTCTTACCCTTGTCCTGGTCCTCAAGTGCAGCCAAGACAATTAGGAGGACTTTAGCATCTGCTCGACTTCCATGCAGGCTCTGTCTGACAGAGCAGAGCTGTCTGCAAGAGCATTCCACACCAACAATTAATTCCTCTCTGAGAAGCCTGCAACTGCATCATGCCTGCAAAATCACATGGACAGCATCTCCATGGTGACAGTGTCATGCAGTGTGCAAACATCGGCCGGCTAGTCAAGGTTACTTTGGCAACCCAAGTGTCACAGGTAATGATCCAAATCTCCTTCAGATTTATGAAAGAATAATCTGAATTAAAAACATGCCCATTTTTCATTCTGGGGCTGGTTCTGTTCTGTTGCTGTTTATAGCAGACATGATTTCAATGAGCCCAGAGCTATCTCCATTAGAATTACAAACACTAATATCAAGAATAATTATTTAAGCATCATTTCTATGTAGTAATGAAGAAAAAAGATGCATCCTGCAGTCAATTCTAGCTGAGATACCACATGAGCAAAGCTTTAATACTATGACTTCCATTAGTGCTATATGGCAAAATAATTTTTGCTATCAGGCTCACTGCTGTGATCTGTTACAAAGCTATGCTGTCTTGAATATGGATTGTGAGCTGCATTCTAATTACAGATGCTCTTCTCAGACCAGGAGCAGAGTTTTTCTTTCATGCCCTTGGCTTTTAAAACTAACACTGCACTCCATACAAAGAAAAATCATGTAGTCTGTTCAGATTTGATCTGTGGAAGGGAAGAAACTCAAGGAAGCAAGGACAACAGGCAGCTCTGGGGAAGGTGACCTGGTACAGTCCTCCCTGCAGGCTCTGCCAGGGTGTTTGGGCACAGGAAGCAGGAGTAAATCTCCCTTTTCAGTCACATTTGCCACAGCCCTGGTAGGGTGGGCTTGGGCTCCCTGGACAACCAGGACACACACGTGGCCAGGAGTCACTGGCTCCTCTGCACTAAGGACTGTGTCCTTCCACTCTCCAAAGTGACATCTGCCAAAATGTAGTCCCCTTGTTGTGCTGGCAGATTTCCTCCTTGATAATCTTGAAATGTCTCTCTCATGTTTATGCAATATGAAGTCGTGGAATAGTAGTTCACTGGGAAACATACTGGCTTTTTTTAAAGCTTTTTTATCTTTTTTTTAAAATTTGCATTTGCAATGCTTCCCTCTTTCAAGCTGTTTTCTGTACAAGCTTTTGTAGAAAAACTGTTTGCCTGTGTGATTACTGACAATTATCCTACCAGACACAGTTATTTAGACAAAGCCATCCTTTGCTGGTAGGCATTATTTCCCTTGGGAGCAATAGAATAACCTGTATTCAGCTCAACACACTTCCATGGGAATGATCTGCATTCGTGATAGAAACTTTTCCCTTGCCCTGTGTGGCAGAATAGCTGGCAGAAGAGTGCTTCTAGTATTTAATTCACTTATCTGCTGTGACAAAATCCTCCAATTACCTGTTTGCATGGGAGTTGGGTATATGAGAGTCTGGCAAACCCACATCTGCATCCAGGTTCTCCTCTCTTACCTACACCACTAATCCTGAAGAGGCCTCCCAAACTCTCTGTTCTGGAGGGTGTGCAGCAGCTTGCCTGACAGATGGAAAAGCAGCATAATATTTACAGGATTTTGAACAGGCTCTATTCCTACCCGTGGTGAATGCAGCCAGCTCTTAAGATGCAGAAATCGAGCACTGAGCATATGCAAGAAGACACTTCAAACTCAGGGTGTCTGGTGCCCAATTTTCATAAACGCCTACTGGGGGAAAGAAGTGCACGGAGAGAACATGGTTATAATCAAAATGTAAAGAGTTAGTGTCACTAGCAACGATTTTGAGCTGATTAGAGTACTTTTCCTAGAGGAGTAGGAAAAGAAATTGGATCCTGAGGTCTGTTTCTTTATTGTGAAACTAACACATCACATCACGTCATGTCATGCTGCCAGTGCCCATCTGAAAACAAAAATGTCTTCATCCAACTCAACTGTTTATGCCCTGTCACACTGAACTTTTGCCCCATGGTTTGCCTGCACATGTGGAAACTGAAAGTACTTTTTAAATCCCTTTCATGCCTCCGTTGCTATTCACAGCTGCAAACAGCAGCTCTGGCCTCTCTTCCCTCCTGCTGCCTGTCAGTGAGGACAGGCCTTTTCTCTGGAATACCTTTTAGCCTCTCTGTATGTTGCCATGGCAGCAAGACTAAAACCAGCCCCAAGATGAGAAAAATGTCAAAGGAATAAAAACTGACGCTACAGGCAAACTCTGAGTCCTCCCTTGGCTGCTGAAGACACCTATTAAGTGATACATCTTCTGGATGGAGAGCTACAGCTGCAGAACTGTGCTGTTTGCACTCTTTCCTTATTCCTATAAGCTCCTGCTGACGTCAATGAGTATTTGTTTTGTCTCAGTAAAACTCAGAGAAAAAGAGATTTAAAGCCCTGTAATTACAGAATAACTGAGCCAGATCTTGCCAGCCTTTACTTATGGAGTCAACAGGAATGAAGCAGAAAAAAAAAGGCAGAATCAACATCAAATTAAATATTTAGAAGAACTAAACAGCAGTGCCTGGATTATCAGTTTGGTGGGAGCTTCTCTACATGGTAAAAGGAATAGTGCTGTGTGCTGGTACATCCATCAGGTGGCCCTTCCCACCACACCACAGCTTTACTGGACAGACTATTACAGTTCTTAGTGGTCAGGGATGGGACCTTAAAATCAGTAATAAAAAAAAAAAAAGAGAAATTCCTGTACAACTTGTCTGCTCATTCCAAGGAACTTGAAGTCTCCCTTTATTACTCCCAGGGAAAAGAAATTGTGCTTTGTTCCAGAACCACTTTCTAAACCATGGGAACTAACTAAACTTAGTGATTACAAAATACAGTCTCCCAGATAGTAAAGAGGTAATCAGTAAAAAGCCTTGACACTCTAATCTCCAAAGTCTGATAAGCTTCATATACAAATCCACCTAGTAGGATCACATTACCAGAACACAGTAATATTGTGTCTTTGAAAAATATCTCCATGTCCTTCTGTAAAAATGGATTATCTTCTATAAAATCCATCGTCAGTGAGTAAACTAATTATGTAAATTCCTGAAACCCATCAAGGTAAATACCACAGGTCTCTAAAGATACAAATGAAAAAATGCTTTGGTTTCTTGTGTAATATTTTTTTGTTTCAGCAAGTAGCACCATGAGGATTGCAAATCTGATTATTCATAAGTCATCATAGTATTTTTTGATTATTCAAAAAGCTCTCTAAGTTAGATCTTACCATTGGGTGCCACTCTAACTTCATTAAAATTATATTTTAACAAAACCAAACCCCACTGATATATTAAAGCGTAATACAGTTGTGATGTCAGAGAGTATGATTCATGCTTATCTTCAGTTTGAGCTACCTCACTTTACAGCAAGATTGAAATCACTCATCTAGGCAAGATGAAAGGTATTTGAATTTATCTTGCTCACTAGTTGACAGTTTTACAATATATATTGCAGCCCGATTTGCTTTATTACTTAATATTTCTCCTGGCACTGTTAAAAAATGTCTCATTCTAAGCCTATATTAAAGATCTTAACTTCATGTTAGCATTGTACAAGTGTGATTGCTATAAAATTGATTTAGTTTACTGCAAGTTTAATGCTCGTGTGTGAGCACTCATTCAGCTCTGCATTACATTTTATCGACCCAAATCAAACCACAGTGTAATTGGTATCAGGGAGCCAAAGCACAAGTGTCCATGTGATAGAACGTCCCTGATGCAGCCAGGGCACTTTCTAATCTAATTCAATTAAACGCTATGTGTAGAGACACCAAAAATCCCCATGGCATGTACACTAGCTATAGAAATGCAGGAAAATAAGCAAGAAATGCAATAACATACATTTTTCTAGGTCTAGGCCAAGGTAGGTTTAACTTGGAATTATGCTGGATGTTTCCTTTAGATTGAAGGAAAAGGTAGAGTATTGTGTTACTTCTCCTAAAGAATTAAAATATAATAAAATATGCCTTCTTGCTCAGGAAAGTTTAAGATATTTCACCCAGGATGCAACCACAGCATGAAACAGAAAAAAACCCCAGGTTCTTCTCAAGGTTGTGGGTATTTGGTGGTGGCCAGGAATTCACTTTTACACCACCTTTATTTTATAAACTAAATGCATTTAAACAAAGAGATAGAGCTGTCTGTGATGTGTGAGGGTTTATTCCTTATAACTACGTCCTATTTTCAGATGTGTGCAAATACCACCTTCAAAGCTGCAGCTGTGATGCTCAAACTACCATCTTTGGTACAATCCAAACTCTGGGAAATCAGTGGCTCCTTTGAAACTCTTGAATCACATTGGTTCCTTTTAGCATTGTTTCCTCAGTCATCATCATTTCCCCACAAAATATCCTTGTGTTCAATCATTCCCAGCAGGTTAATAAATGTATAGGAACCTCTTAGTATCAACAGTGCACCTGCTTTGCTGCCTTCGTGTTAATTTATCCATCATTATCTGTAATGAGCAATAATATCATTACTAAACTGCAATACTACATGAAACTTTCAATCATCAGCTGGAATTTACAGCAGAAATGCACAAGGTGCAGAATCTTCTGATGTTTCTCACACAGTAATGCAGCAGTCCCTGAAAGCATCTCATTCCTTCTGCTCTGTTAACCTTTCTGCTCACTGCCAGTCATAGAAGGCCACAGGGGTAGCACCATTTAGACAAAATGGACCCATCAAGTTTAAATATATAGAAAGACTTTCATTATTCTTAACTCCCCCTCCCTTTTGATTCTTTTCAGTGACTTCTTAAGTGGCTTTCCAGGCATTCATGGATTAGTGAAGTAATACACTCTCAGATTACAGCCACCAAAACAACAAAATAACTAGTTTTGGGGTTTTTTAAAGTAAATCAAGGGGCCAGAACCTCATCCAAAATCATCAGGGATCTCTTCCCAGTCTGAAAATGGGGAGGTTTCAAAGGCAGGAGGAACCCAAATTATTTGTATTCTCTATTGTGCCAGACACATAAGGATGACCTCTCTCATCTCTCCCAACATCACCAAGCAGACCACATTATTTCTCTCTCTCTCTTTTTCAATCCTTAGCATCTGTGAAAATAGATCTTTCTTTAATTTGAATTAAGAATTTAATTTGTGAGAGAACGCAAAAAACCACGAGGAATTGTTCACACAAACCTCAGATTTCTCCTCCATGCTCCCCTGAGAGAAAAGCTGAATTTCTCACAGTAGCAGCCCCTGCCAGCTCAGCTTTACTGACCGAGAGCTTTCTTCCCAAACCAGTCAATTAATTAACAAAGAAGTGTGAGTGGAATTTTTTGACAGGGAAATCCTTGGTTCCATTCACAGGCTCTGTGGCTTAAACTACACACACTAACAATGCACAGCACAAGAATGAAACAGCATCTAAATGTGCCTTTGAAAACTTAGTTTCTAATATTCTCCCTGTATTTGTCTAGCGAGTTTCATTCACAGGATCCAATAACTATTTCTGAGTGACAGAAAACAGTAACTGTTCTAAGACTTAAGAATTCCTTGCCAATTAGTGGTACCACAAACTCTGTGGAGCAGGAGACATCATAAACTTTCTGATAGAATTGATTTAGAGATATTTCTGCTGGTGGATCCAGTGTATTGGCATATATTTAATCCACATGCAAGACTGGGAGAAGACAGGTGGATGTTTCCTTGTGTTATCAGGTAGAAATTCACAGGAATGGATTGAAGCACGCTTGGAGCAAGGGTATAAAAGCAAGTAGCTTTTGTTCTCAAATACTTCATGAAGAGTGCAGAGATTGCTTTTGAATAGGGAAATGACCCCACAAACCCCTGTTTTCCTGACTCTTGGGAAGAGCTTACGTTCCATGACAGAGACAGGAGAAATGAAGTGGGAAACAACTGTGCTAGAGCTATTATTCAAGCAAACAAAACAAGAAATATACTCTTCCTTCTGGAGTTATGCACACACATCTGTGATTTCCAAGGTGCCATGGATGCCTGCAGTAAAGCCTTCCCTAACTAGGTCTCTGTTTGTGCCCTTGCAGGGGAACAGTCTCACCACATCATTTCAATATCTAAGGAATGTGTGCCAATTTATTCCCTAGAAGTCAGCTAATACATTTCAGAAAGCACACTACTCCTATAAAGCACTGCTGCTTCACAGTTATTTATCAGCAGCTTGCTCACTATAACAGGTTTCTCCCCGTTTTTCTAATAAATGGCAAAGCAGTTTTCCCCATAGACAATCTCCTGTTGCTAATTTAATTAACTGGATGCATGTGACTAGTTTATCTTTAATAGTGGACACTTTTTCTTGAGAGGAACCTATCAATGCTTCCCATATTATTTTCCTGCCTATTTCCCCCTACCCTCACATTATCCATTAGGAACCCAGTCTACATGTTATTTCCCTCTGGCCTGCAGTTCCAGAAAGCTGTTATCTCTGGGGCACACAAGGGCAGACAGCAAAGACAGCCTGTCTTGACCCAGAGACACTTACCATGACTCACCACTGCACTTTCAACCTCCAGTGTCTCATGCCTTCTAGAATGTATTTTCTGCCTGTGTATCTCCATAACTAATTAATTCTTAGCAGAGTGCTTAGTAAGTAGATGAGAAAAGTGCTGTAGCTGCAGGCTGTGCTTATGTTAATTGAGAGGTTTAGGCTCACACTAGTCAGCTTCTAACCTTTGTAACAGCACATCTGAACACAGCACCAGTGTTCATCAGAAATACGGCCAAAAGGCTTTTCCATGTTTGCCACTTCACTCCAAAACATGAAAACACCGTTCCCCTGAAACAAAACAGCTGAGTGACCTCTGGTAGAACACACACCCCTCTGAGACCAGAGCTCTGGCTCACAAAGGCTCTGAGATGCTGATACAGAGCCCGGGGGCTTGGCTGGGAGAGGCCAGAACTGGAAATTAGAGACTTTCACACTGATCCATGATCTTTACCCTACACATTGCATGGCATCAGGCAAGTGATGATATCCACCATCTCTTTTGTTATTTATCTAGTAAATGAGTATTATAGCTCAAATATCCTCAACATACATAAGGGAACATGAAGACTCTAGATGTCAAAACTGTTTAAACACAGGTATTCAACTAGCAGGCTAGACAAAACAAGCTAAATTTCAGAAGCTGCAAGAAAAAAAAAAAGGAATAGAAAGCACAGAGCTGGAATGAATTACTAGTTTAATTAAATTCTGTTCATGTAGCTTGAGTTTCACACAGTGTTTATGAATAATTTATAGCAATTGAAAAGAATTCACTTCTGCTTACAAACGTAGCAAGTGAAGCCTAAGTTCCCAAACAGCTCATTTACCCAGGCCGAGTTTGTGGCAATCAGAGCTAATGCCATGGACCCGAGGCCTTATCAAGGGCCACAGTGCCTGTAGAGAAGTTTTGGGTTGCTGATTTCTCAGGCTTGTAATAAAATCATAATCATGTTACGTTGCCATCAACAGTGTGTGAATCCAAAAAGACCACTGGGTTATGCCATCACTTCCTGATAGTGGGAGAGGGTAGAGTGAATTATGAAGTAACATGAAGTCCTGTTAAGGAGCATTAAATGGGGAGGAAAAGCAAATGAAATTACAGAGGCACTTTGTAGGAATGTAGTAATTCATGTGAGAGCAGTGAGGATCCCATGTTCAGGTATACACAATGTTTTAGAGGGAAAAATAATTACTCTCCAGTATTTTCAAGGTATGTTTTATTGATCTAAGCATATATAACCAAAATTATTTTGAGTTTTAATTACTATTTACTTCAGATATGTATCTTGGAAAAAATTCTATGTCAAATCTTAATTAAAAATCACCTTACTCGTGGCTCAGTTTTCATTTATTTAGAGCATGTGTTCATTACATTTAACGTCAGTGAGGCAACATTCAAGTGGAATAGTTTTTCTCTTACTTTTAGCCTAGAGAAGAGACGGCTCTGAGGGCTGCAAGAAGGATGGAGAGGGACTTTGGGCAAAGGCATGGAGTGACAGGGCAAAGGGGAATGGCTTTTCACTGACCAAGGGCAGGGTTAGATGGGATATTGGGAAGGAATCCTGCCCTGGGAGGGTGGGCAGGCCCTGGCACAGGGTGCCCAGAGAAGC